>JBAIAC010000500.1:0-343371 GCA_037349315.1 Chelydra serpentina | reverse complement strand
GCACCTCTACCGGCCTGCCCCCCACCTCCACCCCGCCGAGAGCCCCCGGGCACTGCAACTCTACCGGCCTGCCCCTCACCTCCACCCCGCCGAGAGCACCCCAGGCACTGCACCCCTACCGGCCTGCCCCCCACCTACACCCCGCCGAGAGCCCCCCAGGCACTGCACCCCTACCGGCCTGCCCCCCACCTACACCCCGCCGAGAGCCCCCCAGGCACTGCACCCCTACCGGCCTGCCCCCCACCTACACCCCGCCGAGAGCCCCCGGGCACTGCCTGTCTCATGCAGCGCTGCACCCCACCCGAGACCCGGGCCCCATTGCACCCAGAGAGAGGCGGATTAAGTCCCCCCGCCCTCGGCAAGCCCCACGGCGGCCCCGGCGCTCACCACTTGCACTTCCAGCCGCCCTTGGGCACGGTGTGCAGCGGCGGGTCCAGGCAGTAGGTGTGGTAGCTGATGTCGCAGTCGTCACAGAGCAGCAGGCGCGAGGGGTCGGAGGCCTTGCCGCACACCTCGCAGACGATGCACTCCACGCAGCGCCAGCCCTTCAGCAGCATGACCTTGGTGATCTGGGGAGCACAGCGGGGCCGGCGTGGTGAGGGGACATGGCGGGGAGCCCGCCCCCCGCAGGGCTGGGGGGGGGTCAATGGGCACAGAGGTCCCAGCTCAATGTCCGAGGCCCAGGCAGGCAGCCCGTGGGACCCGCACTAGGGACCCCAGCCCCACGCTGGAAGGGGCCCAGTGGCACTGGGGCCCACGAGAAACGGCAGCTGAGGGGAGAACCCGGGTGCAGGGGGAGAGCTGCTCCCAAAAGTGCACCAGGGCCGGGGGGCCCAGACAAGGGCTGGAGGGATCCAGCGCCTCCCACTCCACCTTACCTTGCTGTTGACGCAGTAGGGGTGGTAGCACTGGGAGCACTGGGAGCAGGCCAGGAGGTGCCCCTCCGCCCCGCGCCCGAAGCTGCCGCACACCACGCACATGTCCTGCCGGGGAGAGACAGACGTCGGGGGGCTGGGCAGAGACCCCGGCCGAGCCCAGAACCCGGCTCCTCACCCCCCAGCCCAAGCCCGGAACCCGGCTCCACTCTCCCCTCCCCCCGGCCGAGCCCGGAACCCGGCTCCGTCCCCTCCAGCCCAAGCCTGGAAACCGGCTCCTCCCCCGTCCCCCCTGCAGGCCAAGCCCAGAACCCAGCTCCTCCCTTCCCCATCCCCCCCCCCAGCCCAAGCCTGGAACCCGGCTCCTCCCCCATCCCCCCCCGCAGGCCAAGCCCGGAACCCGCCTCCTCCCCTCCCCACACCCCGCCAAGCACAGAACCCGGCTCCTCCCCTCCCCCTGGAACCCAGTCCTCTCCCACCCGCCCGGCCGAGCCCGGAACTCGGCTCCTCCCCCCTGGCCGAGTCCGGAACCTGGCTCCGTCCCCTCCAGCCCAAGCCCGGAACCCGGCTCCTCTCCCGTCCCCCCCGCAGGCCGAGCCCGGAACCCGGCTCCTCCCCACCCCGCGGCCGAGCCCGGAACCCGGCTCCTCCCCACCCCCCGGCCGAGCCCGGAACCCGGCTCCTCCCCACCCCCCGGCCGAGCCCGGAACCCGGCTCCTCCCCACCCCCCGGCCGAGCCCGGAACCCGGCTCCTCCCCACCCCCCGGCCGAGCCCGGAACCCAGCTCCGTCCCCTCCAGCCCAAGCCCGGAACCCGGCTCCGTCCCCTCCAGCCCAAGCCCGGAACCCGGCTCCGTCCCCTCCAGCCCAAGCCCGGAACCCGGCTCCTCCCCCACCCCCCGGCCCAGGCCCGGACCCCGGCTCCTCCCCCACCCCCCGGCCCAGGCCCAGAACCCGGCTCCGGGGCCTCACCCCCCGGCCCAGGCCCAGAACCCGGCTCCGGGGCCTCACCCCCCGGCCCAAGCCCAGAACCCGGCTCCGGGGCCTCACCCCCCGGCCTAAGCCCGGCTCCACTCTCCCCTCCCCGCCGGCCGAGCCCGGAACCCGGCTCCTCCCCCCTGGCCAAGTCCGGAACCCGGCTCCGTCCCCTCCAGCCCAAGCCTGGAAACCGGCTCCTCCCCCGTCCCCCCTGCAGGCCAAGCCCAGAACCCAGCTCCTCCCCTCCCCATCCCCCCCCTCAGGCCAAGCCCGGAACCCGGCTCCTCCCCCCCGGCCGAGCCCGGAACCCAGCTCCGTCCCCTCCAGCCCAAGCCCGGAACCCGGCTCCGTCCCCTCCAGCCCAAGCCCGGAACCCGGCTCCGTCCCCTCCAGCCCAAGCCCGGAACCCGGCTCCGTCCCCTCCAGCCCAAGCCCGGAACCCGGCTCCTCCCCCACCCCCCAGAACCCGGCTCCTCCCCCACCCCCCGGCCCAGGCCCGGAACCCGGCTCCGGGGCCTCACCCCCCGGCCCAGGCCCAGAACCCGGCTCCGGGGCCTCACCCCCCGGCCCAGGCCCAGAACCCGGCTCCGGGGCCTCACCCCCCGGCCTAAGCCCAGAACCCGGCTCCGGGGCCTCACCCCCCGGCCTAAGCCCGGCTCCACTCTCCCCTCCCCGCCGGCCGAGCCCGGAACCCGGCTCCTCCCCCCCGGCCAAGTCCGGAACCCGGCTCCGTCCCCTCCAGCCCAAGCCTGGAAACCGGCTCCTCCCCCGTCCCCCCTGCAGGCCAAGCCCAGAACCCAGCTCCTCCCCTCCCCATCCCCCCCCTCAGGCCAAGCCCGGAACCCGGCTCCTCACCCCCCGGCCCAAGCCTGGAACCCGGCTCCGTCCCCTCCAGCCCAAGCCCGGAACCCGGCTCCTCCCCCATCCCCCCCCCCCGCAGGCCAAGCCCAGAACCCGGCTCCTCCCTCCCCATGCCCCGCCAAGCACAGAACCCGGCTCCTCCCCTCCCCCTGGAACCCAGTCCTCTCCCACCCCCCTGGCCGAGCCCGGAACTCGGCTCCTCCCCCCTGGCCGAGTCCGGAACCTGGCTCCGTCCCCTCCAGCCCAAGCCCGGAACCCGGCTCCTCTCCCGTCCCCCCCGCAGGCCAAGCCCAGAAGCCGGCTCCTCCCCTCCCCTCCCCCCAGCAGGCCAAGCCCAGAACCCGGCTCCTCCCCACCCCCCGGAACCCGGTCCTCCCCCACCCCCCGGCCGAGCCCGGAACCCGGCTCCCCACCCCGGCCGAGCCCGGAACCCGGCTCCACTCTCCCCTCCCCCCAGCCAAGCCCAGAACCCAGCTCCTCCCCACCCCCCGGAACCCGGTCCTCCCCCACCCCCCAGCCAAGCCCGGAACCCGGCTCCCCCACCCCCGGCCGAGCCCGGAACCCGGCTCCACTCTCCCCTCCCCGGCCGAGCCCGGAACCCGGCTCCTCCCTCCCCAGAACCCCCTCCTTCCCCATGGGGCCCATCTGCTCCCCCACCTGCATGAGGACGAACTTGTCCGTGTTGGAGAAAAGCACCACAGTGTTCTGCATGGTGTCGTCCTCCTCCTCGTCATCCTCCTTGCTGGGGGAGCTGTCGATATCCGCTAGCTGGGGGAGCAGGCGAGACAGGGCGAGAACACATCACTGACGGAGCAGGCATGGACCCCCCGCCACTGAGCCAGGCACCCCAGCGGCGCCACTCAGTGCCAATCTGGCCAGCTGAGCCGGAGATGGAAGCACCAGGTTCCCCCTGCAAGGCTGTGGGGGGGGGGGGGGGGCCTGGCTTAGACACTGGGGCAGAAGGAGCAGAACAGCACAATGCACCGATAACTGCGCTGCAGCACCCCCCCAGCCCACGAGGGGAAAGGCCCTGTCCACCTCTCCCCCCAGCCAGTCCCCCCACCCACCCTGGAGCTCATCAGACCCAGAGCCCCCTGGAGGCACGTCCCCCCCAGCCAGCCAGTCTTCCCGGCCTGGGATCCGAGCCGGCTCCCCCATACCCAACCAATCTCACTGACTGCCCAATGGAGAGAGGCTACCAGTTCGGGTTTGAGCTGCTGGGGGAGGGGGGGCGGGGGGCGCCAGAGCCCATCAGCGCAAGGCTCCTGGGGACACTCACCAAGCCCAGTGCTCCAGACACCGGGAGTGGCCTGGGCCCCCCACGGATCCCACCCTGGGGAGTGAGGGGCCCCACAGCAGCCGCTTCCAAGGGCCGGGGGGGGCAACGCAGGGATGCAGAACCGCCCCCCCCAGCCCAGCCTTACCGCGAGGGTCTCAATGGACGAGGTGGTCGACTTCAGCCGAGCTCGGCCCCGGCCCCGGCCCCCCTGGGTCCCGCCTCGGGGCCGCCTCCTCCCTGGGAAGCTGCTGCTGCGACCCTAGGGCCGAGGGGAGGGGGAGGTTACAGCAACACCCAGGCTTCCCAGAGTCAGGGGACCCCGCCCACTCCAGGGGGCACCAGGAGATGGCACAGCCCCTGGGACTCACGGGGATGGGGGGGACCCATGGGGGCTGCCCCTATTCCCCCTTGTCCCCCACTGCACCCCAGCAAAACAGCCAGCGGGGGATGGCACTGCCAGCTGGGGGGGGGGGTGCAGGGGCCAGCCTGACTCAGGACAGAGACAGTGCTCCCCTACCTGCCCCCACAGCATGGCGGGGGAGTCAGACCGGGGGTGGGGTGGCGCACAGCGGAGGACTGGAGGGAGCATGTGGTGAACGGGTGCCCAGAGCCAGGCCTGATCCCAGCAGGGACAGCGAGAGAGCCCCCCGTCCTGGTGCCCCCGCCACAACCTGTGCCCACGTGCCCCCGTTACCTGCTTGACGCGGGAGCGCCCCGGGGAGCTGCGCCGACGCCCCTTCTCCCCCTCGCCCTTGGCCCCGGGCTCGAAGAGCAGCGAGTCGTCCGTCTCCGCCAGCGAGTCGGTGCAGTGGGGCAGGGAGCCGGCGTCGTCCTTCTGCAGGCTGATGTCGGTGGAGGTCATGCCCAGGTCCATGGAGAGCGAGCCCCCGCCCTCGGGGTCCGGAGAGCCCAGCAGGGGCTCCGAGCCGGGGAAGCTGCTTCTGGTGTCGCCCTGGCTCAGGTTGGAGATCTCGTTGACGATGTCCGACTTGATGAGGGTGGGCCGGGGCCGCAGGACCGGGGGCTCGGGGCCCCCCTCCTCCCCACGCTCCAGCAGCTTCCCACCCGCCCCATACACCTCCAGCGGGGTGGCCGGGCCCAGCTCCTCGGGCTCCAGCAGCATAGGGGACCCCTTGGGCTCGCTGGTGAAGCTGACCGGGGTCTGGCTGGACTCGGGGTCTCCCCCCGCCCCGGCTCTCCTCCAGCCCGTCCTCACTCAGTGCGGGAGAGCACCTGCCCCCGGCCCCCGCCTGCTCCACCCCAGCCGCTGCCTCCTCCCGCGCCAAGCCCGGGAACGGCCCCAGGGCCACAGCTGGGGTGGGCTGGGCACCATCCCCCACGGGGCTGGGCAGGGACCCCACCTCGCCCCCTGCCGTGTCCATCCCTTCCTCCTCCCCACACTCCATCGCTTCCCTGGGCTGCGGGGGGCCCAGCTGGGGAGTGGGGGAGCCCGGCAGGGGGGCTGGGGGAGGTGTCTCTGTCCGAGGTGGGGAGACAGCCGCGGGCTCCTTCTCCATGGGGGGCGGGGGGCTGCCCGCAGGCTCCAGCGGGGCCGGCGTGATGGCAGGGGCCCCCGCTGGCTGCTCGGGGGCCGGTTCCTCTTTGGCATCCGGTGGCAGCTCCTCGGGGCGGGCGGGCGCCGCAGGAACGGGGGGGTCTGGGGAGAGAATCAAGGGGGACGGTCACTCTCGTGGGGGCACAGAACCCTCAGGCCCCGGCAGGGGAGCCCTCGCCCCCAGAGGGTTAATAGCGCCCCACTTTATTGGGCGGCTCGGAGCCTCGGCCCGCTGCCCCCTCCCTCCAGATGACGGCGGACCTGCCCCCAGGGGTGTTTGTGGGGCACCCCCTCACCTGGGGGGGCTGGGGGCGGAGCTGGCGGTTCAGGGGCTGTCTCGCTGACGGGTGTCAGCTCCGTTGCCTCGTCCTTGGCAGGTGCTGCCGGGCCTGGCGCCTCCTCCGGCTCCTCCGCCTCTGGAGCGGGACCTGGGGGACAGGACGGCTGGTTGGGGGAGGAGGGGGCAGGAGTGGGGAGCCCCCTGCCTCTCCCACCCCCCTGGATCAACAGGCCCAACCGCAGCGCCCAGCAACCGCAGGCCAAGCGGCGCCACCTGGTGCCTCCTGGCAGGCAGCGCAGGGCCACTGGGCTCCCACCCCCTCCCTCAGGGCCGGGGGTGCAGCCTGGGGGACACAAACACCCCATGTGCCCATGTTCCCCGGGCTCTCCCAAGCTCCAGCCCCTCGGCAGGACGGGGTGGGGGGGGCAGGGCCACCCAGACAGAGGCAAATACGACCGCTGGCTTAAAGAGGGGGAGAAACTGAGGCACGGGGGGAGGGCCTGGCCCATGGTCATGGAGCAGCCGCCAGGACCTTTGGCTCTCACCAGAGGGGTCCTTCCTCCCAGCCCGTGGTGAAGAGGCAGCTGGAAACTCCTGGCACCGAGGGGTGATTCTGACAGGCCCACACTGGGGCCAGGGCACCCCCAGTGCTGCGGGGCCGGCGTGGGGCGGGGCACGCGCTCACCTAGTGGTTTGGCTTCACACCCCGAGGGCCTCTCTTCCTGGGGCACGGCCCCGGCCGGCTGGGGGAGCTTCTGCTGCCCTTGACACGCCAGGCAGGTGGAACCCCCCGCCGCGTCGCTGCCATCCGGAGGCAAGGGCCTGGGGAGGGGAGGAGCCACATGAGGAGGGTCTGAGAGCCCCTGACCCACCCGGCCAGAGATGCTGTGAATTCTGGGGGGCTGGGGAGGCGGGATCCTCCCCCCTCCCCTGGCCCCTACACCGGGGCGGAGCTGAACAGACCCCGAACCCCCACCCGGTGGTGCCCGCGGCCCCTCCCCTGGCACCTGCAGCACTGGGCTCAGCGCTCTCCCTCCCGCTACAGGCTGCTATCTGGCACGGCCAGGCCCAGACCTTCCTGCCCCCCATGCAGGTCCCGGGGGACCCCCTTTGCAACTCACTTCTGGCAGCTCTGGCAGCGCCGCGCAGCATCGGCGGCTCCCGCCGCGCTCCGGTGCCGCTGGCACCCTTCACACACCGAGTAGTTCTCGTACCAGTGGCACCCGGGGGCGAGCGCCGCTGGCCGCAACCCACAGTCGGCGCACACCCGGCAGCTCTGCAGGGAGACAGACCGTCAGCGGGGCTGGCGGGGGCAGAGAATGGGACACGGGGCCTTCCCCCTCTAGGAACGCTGGCTCTGAGCCGGCCCCATGGCAGGGAACCGGCTGGCTCAGTGCGGTGGGGAATGGGGGACTGGCTGGCTCAGTGCGGTGGGGAATGGGGGACTGGCTGGCTCAGTGCGGTGGGGAATGGGGGACTGGCTGGCTCAGTGGGGTGGGGAATGGGGGACTGGCTGGCTCAGTGCGGTGGGGAATGGGGGACTGGCTGGCTCAGTGCGGTGGGGAATGGGGGACTGGCTGGCTCAGTGGGGTGGGGAATGGGGGACTGGCTGGCTCAGGGTCGGTGCTGTGCAGGGATCTCTCCCCCTTGGATGATGGGGGCTGTGGGCCTGGGAAAGCCTGAGGGTCCGTCCCTCCCCCGGGGGACTCCGGCTGGGGGCGCTGGCATCAGGTGAAGCAAAGCAGGGCCGGCTCCGTGGGGCGAGCTGCCAGGGCCCCAGAGCAGATGTCACCGTGGCAGTGGTCCGGGCCCGGGCTCCCGGGGCGATGCCTGCAGGCGATGCGGGTGTGGAGCCCACCTTGCACTTCCAGGAGTCTGTGGGAAGGCTCTCGATGGCCGGCTTCAAGCAGAACGTGTGGTAGCCCTTATCACAGGCCTCGCACACTAGCATCATGGAGTCCGCGCCGGGCTGTCTGCAGGGAAGACGCTGCCGTCAGACCAGCCCCAGGCCCATCACCAACCGAGCGCCCCGGCCTCCCCACAGCTCTCTGGAGAGAGCACTGCTGAGGATAGAACCCAGGAGTCCGGACTCCCAGCCCCCCAGCTCTAACCCACTAGACTCCCCTCCCAGAGCTGGGGATAGAACCCAGGAGTCCTGGCTCCCAGCCCCCGCTCTCCAGACCAGGAAGGCCGGTGCGGGTCACACAGGGCCCGTGCCCGGGGTTTTGCCACCTACCTGCATGTTTGGCAGACTTTGCACTCGGGGCACTGCCAGCCGGAGCGCTTGCGCGGCGTGACCGGGACGTCCAGGCAGGTGCCGTGGTAGTGCAGCCCACAGCTGGTGCAGAAGAGCAGGTCGCGCAGGTCCCCCGGCCCGTCGCACACCATGCACCGCGAGTCCCCTGGGCGTGGGGGGCAGGGAGTCAGGGAAACGCACCCTCCTGCCCCCGCACTGCCCGGGGCACCCAGCCTCTTCCCCCCCACCCACCCAGAGCCCTGTGCCATAGACCCTGCCCACCCCCTAGGGCTTCCCCCTTGCCAGCAGCACCCTCAGCCCCCCCACAACACCCCCTCCCCAAGGATCTTACAGCACCTCACCGACAACCACTTGGACCCCAGCTCCACCATCACAGCAGTGACAGATCCAGGAGGATAAGCCAGGAGTCCTGGCCCCCAGCCCCCCTGCTCTTACCACTAGACGCCATTCCCCTATCTGAGCCAGGGACAGAACCCAGGAGTCCTGGCCCCTAGCCCCTTCCCACCCACTCTAACCACTAGACCCCATTCCCCCTATCTGAGCCAGGGATAGAACCCAGGAGTCCTGGCCCCTAGCCCCTTCCCACCCACTCTAACCACTAGACCCCATTCCCCTATCTGAGCCAGGGATAGAACCCAGGAGTCCTGGCCCCTAGCCCCTTCCCACCCACTCTAACCACTAGACCCCATTCCCCTATCTGAGCCAGGGATAGAACCCAGGAGTCCTGGCCCCTAGCCCCTTCCCACCCACTCTAACCACTAGACCCCATTCCCCCTATCTGAGCCAGGGATAGAACCCAGGAGTCCTGGCCCCTAGCCCCTTCCCACCCACTCTAACCACTAGACCCCATTCCCCTATCTGAGCCAGGGATAGAACCCAGGACTCCTGGCTCCCAGCCTCTTCCCACCCACTCTAACCACTAGACCTCATTCCCCTATCTGAGCCCTGGCTCCCAGCCCCTGCTCTCACCACTAGATCCCACTCCCCCCAGCCCCTTAAAGTTCCCATTAGCCCCTCCAAAACTCCACCAACCCAGCGGCAGAGGTGCCCCCAAGCAGCCCCTGTCCCTGCCCTTCTTCATGTCCCACAGCACCCGCTGCCCAGGGGCCCCGGCGGCACCTACCCATCTGCACCGCCTCGGCCAAGTGCTCCGGGCACAGGAGCCGGAGGGTTTTCATGGACTGGAAGGAGCCACTGGCCGCCGCGCACGGGAAGTGGTAGTGCCGCGGACACCCCTCCGAGTGGCACTGAATGGTAGCACCCATCCTCTGACAGTGTTCACATTTCTGAAAGCGGCAGGGACCCCAGCCCGGGTTAGAGATGCGGCTGGATGGATCCCCGAGAGCCCACCAGCCCCCATCTGCAGCCACCGCTGGGGTGGGGTGCGGCAGCTGCTTAACAGCTACAAAGCAAGGCAAGGATCCCTCCTCCGGGGCGGAGATGCAGCCACCTCTGGGGTGGGGCGCGGCAGCTGCTCGCGCAGGGATCGCTCGCTCAGCACAGACACCCCCTGAGGGGAGCCAGGCAGCTGATTAACAGCCTGGCCGTTTAGGACAGGAAGTGAAGGAGAAGCCCTTAGCCGGGCGCAGCCTGTGGGTGGGAAATCAGGGAGGTGAATACAAACACCCCTTGGGTATTTGTCCAGGAGGCCAGGGTTCGTGCCGAGAGCCCCAGGGGCAGGGCCTCGCTTTAACACCTCTTCTGGGGCGTGGTGCCTGTGGCAGAACCGGGACCCCAGCACTGGCAGAGGGGAATGTGTCCCCCCACCCCACCATTCGAGCCCCTGACCTTCCTCAGAGGTCTCCCCTCCTGGGGGGGGGCGGGCGGGCCTGGGTCCACTCTGCTTAGCCAGACACCCCACAGGAGCGCAGCCCAAGGGGTCGCCTACTCCCCTACGGCTGCCCCAATGCTAGGGGGCCCAGAGGTCCCCCCTCCCATCTGCAGCGCTCCCACCTGCTCACGCCCCGGCCCCACCCTCACCTGCGAGATCCCTGAGAAAACAGCTTTGTCCACGTCGCTCAGCCCGGCTCCGGCCTGCCGCTGCACCCCCGCCGACCAGGCCGCGCACCAGTGGTGGGCCCAGCAGTGCCCTGCGAGGGGAGGCAAGGGATTAATGCGGGGGGGAGGCAGCGTAGGAGCCCCCCTGCTCTCCTTCTCCAGAACTCTGCCCAGCGGGTGGGGAGCCCCCCCCCGAGACATTGCGGGACCCACGTGGGGGCACAAAGCACCTGAAA
The DNA here is from genome assembly GCA_037349315.1 of Chelydra serpentina. Lineage (NCBI taxonomy): Eukaryota > Metazoa > Chordata > Testudines > Chelydridae > Chelydra > Chelydra serpentina. Next base: position 333,053 of record JBAIAC010000500.1, on the reverse strand, counting down.
AGGAAGGAGACGCCCAAAGCAGCCTTTGTACGTGTGTCCCTGGACCGGGGGAGCATTGGCAGAATGAGGGGGTGAGAGCCTAGGGCCGGGGGTGCAGGGGGCACCGTAGAGCTGGGGACGGGGAGCCTAGGGGTGGGGGGACAGGGGGCACCATAGAGCTGGGGACGGGGAGCCTAGGGGTGGGGGGACAGGGGGCACCATAGAGCTGGGGACGGGGAGCCTAGGGGTGGGGGGACAGGGGGCACCATAGAGCTGGGGACGGGGAGCCTAGGGCCGGGGGCACCATAGAGCTGGGGACGGGGAGCCTAGGGCCGGGGGTGGGGCAGGGGGCACCATAGAGCTGGGGACGGGGAGCCTAGGGGTGGGGGGGCAGGGGGCACCATAGAGCTGGGGACGGGGAGTCTGGGGTGGGGGGGCAGGGGGCACGATAGAGCTGGGGACGGGGAGCCTAGGGGTGGGGGGTCAGGGGGCACGATAGAACTGGGGACGGGGAGCCTAGGGGTGGGGGGACAGGGGGCACCATAGAGCTGGGGACGGGGAGCCTAGGGGTGGGGGGACAGGGGGCACCATAGAGCTGGGGACGGGGAGCCTAGGGGTGGGGGGGGGCAGGGGGCACCATAGAGCTGGGGACGGGGAGCCTAGGGGTGGGGGGGGACAGGGGGCACCATAGAGCTGGGGACGGGGAGCCTAGGGGTGGGGGGCAGGGGGCACCATAGAGCTGGGGACGGGGAGCCTAGGGGTGGGGGGCCAGGGGGCACCATAGAGCTGGGGACGGGGAGCCTAGGGGTGGGGGGGGGGCAGGGGGCACCATAGAGCTGGGGACGGGGAGCCTAGGGGTGGGGGGGGGACAGGGGGCACCATAGAGCTGGGGACGGGGAGCCTAGGGGTGGGGGGCAGGGGGCACCATAGAGCTGGGGATGGGGAGCCTAGGGGTGGGGGGGGCAGGGGGCACCATAGAGCTGGGGACGGGGAGCCTAGGGGTGGGGGGCCAGGGGGCACCATAGAGCTGGGGACGGGGAGCCTAGGGGTGGGGGGCCAGGAGGCACCATAGAGCTGGGGACGGGGAGCCTAGGGGTGGGGGGCAGGGGGCACCATAGAGCTGGGGACGGGGAGCCTAGGGCCGGGGGTGGGGCAGGGGGCACCATAGAGCTGGGGACGGGGAGCCTAGGGGTGGGGGGCAGGGGGCACCATAGAGCTGGGGACGGGGAGCCTAGGGCCGGGGGTGGGGCAGGGGGCACCATAGGGCAGGGGGCACCATAGAGCTGGGGACGGGGGGGGGGGGGGGCACCATAGAGCTGGGGGGGGGCAGGGGTAGCAGTGGCACCAGCAGGCCTCGCAGGAGGAAGACGCTTGCCCCGCGCCGCTCACCCGTTGGCTCGAAGAGCTCTCCTGGCGACACCCCCTCCGCGAAGCCGATCAGGGACAGGTCGTCGCCAGGGGCCTGAGCCTCGCCAGGGCCCCTCCCGTCTGGCAGGCCGGAGAGACGCTCGCTCCAGTCGGGCGTCGGCTCGAAGCGCTGGAGCTCCCGCTGCCCATGCAGGCTCCACTCGCCGCAGTTGCAGAGGGCACAACGCCTGGGCAGGACGCTGGGGGCAGAGACGAGGGCAGAGTCAGTGGGGGGCAGGGTGGGGGTCCCCCAGAAACACACTCCCCTCCCCCCTCCAGAAAACTACCCTCTCCGCCACCCCAGTCAGCTCCCCTCATGACCCCTCCCATGTCCCCCAGCACCCATGTCTCCTTCCCATCCCTGCGGGGCAGAGGGCATGCCGGCATCCCCCTAGGCTTCTGGGTCCCAGCACCGATCAGGCAGCTCCATTTGCCTTCCCTACAAGACAAGGGATCAGGGGCCTGGGCTCCAGGCTGGGCCCCTCTGGGGCATCACTCGAGTGGGACAGACCCACTCCCCTCGTCTGCTCCCTGCCCTAAATCACAGCACCCACCTCCTGGCTCTGCCCCCCCCCCCATCCCCCAACACTCACCTGCAGGCCTGGGGAGGCTCCTTGGCTTCCGGCTCCTGGGCAGTGGGGGCCCCTTCCGGCGGCTTCAGGGGGTCTCCTTCCGCGCCGCCCCGCTCTTCCGCAGACGCGCCCCCGTCGGCTGCAATGGGGGAGCTGCCTCGTCAGGATCCCAGCAGCGGAGGTGCCCCCCCACCATTACACCAACCCCCGCCTCCCCTCATGCTGCTACCCCTGACACCCCCACGGGCACAGCCCCTGCCACAAACTGGGCCATGGCGGCTGCATGTTGCCCCCCACCTCAGCCAGGGCAGCTCCCCGGGACACACCACGGGGCCCTAACCGGATAGGGTAACGCCTAGCGAGCCACCTGCTTCACCAGCCACGTCCCGGACACGGCGTGGATAATTCATCCCTCAGCCCCCTCCAGGCCCTTCGCCCACGGCTCACCGCTGCCCCCTGGTTACTGGGCCGGGCCAGGCCAGTTTCAGACCCATTGCTCTGACGGGGAAACCGAGGCACCGGCCCACGATCAAACCATACAGCTGGGGATAGAACCCAGGAGTCCTGACCCCCAGCCCCCCAGCTCTAACTTCTCGACCCCACTCTTTAGGGGAAGGAGTTTCAGGTAAGCCAGGGCCTTACAGGAGCTAGCAATTCCCATGTGACAATGCTCCAAAACCCCAGGTAAAAAGTGGCCAATTTGGCTGTTTCTGTGGGATGGGGGATGGGACGTGTGGCCCCGAAACTCAACACCCCAGAGGGATGCGACTCCGTCTCGCCGGGCGTGGGCCGTACCCCTTGGCAATGGCTCGGGGCAGCCACCCACCTCCAGGCCCGGCAGCGCTGCAGTGGGTGCCCCCAGCAATGCCCCCTTGGGCTGCACCCCCCTGCCCCAGACTCACCTGGCACCTCACAGTCTTTGGCCTGGCTGGGCGGTTTCCGATCATCCATCCCGTCTCCTGCCGTCCCTCCCAGAGAGACCTGTGGCCGGTGGGCCGGGGAGGAGGGGACATGTCAGCTCATTAACACCAGCCATGGCCTCGCCCACCGTCCGCCCCCAGCCCTCCTCCCATTGGCACGCCAGACCCTCGGCCGCCGGCGAGATGGAGCCGCTTGCCCCAGCCCTGAGGAGCGGCCGCAGTCGAGTGGGTTAGGTCTCAGCCCAGCTCCCTGCAGGCAAGGGCCCATGTCACAGAAACCAGCCCCACTGCCGGCCAGAAACCTCTAGCCAACCCCGCTCCCTGCCTCCACCCCACGGGGGTCAGCTCACAACCACCTGCGAACCCCACGGCCTGCCGGGGGCAGTGTCAGCCCCACAGGCCGGGAGTCCGCAGTTCTCTGCTTAGCTAGAGCGGGTACAGCCAGGGCAGAGCCAGGACAGGCTTCCCTGCCACAAACACGGCCCCGACCCCTTCACTCGCCTGCCGAGAGCCAGCGGGGCATCCTCAGCACCAGACAATGCCCAGACACACCCCACGGAGGGTCTGTTCTGGGCAGGTGTAGCCAAATCCCAGGCTTGTGCTACAGGACGAGAGAAACTGGGGGGGGGGGATCCCAGCATGCTTTGCTCCGAGCACACATTTCACCGGACCGGACAGGCCTCCCACACGCCGAACCCTCCCCTGGTCCCCCAACCCCGGCTGCCCGCGTCTCCTGCAACACTACCCAAGGACAAAGTGAACCGGGCCAGCTGCAGCCTGGACCCAGGTGCATCGTGGGAGATGTAGTTCTGCCGGCTTGCCATGGACATGGGCCCAGGAAGAGGAAGGGGTCGGCGCAGCATATCTGGGGCAAGGTGTTCGCAGGCGAGGCCTGTGGCATCCATGGACTGACCTCAATTAGAGCCACCGCAGGTGGGAGCAGCCAGCTTCCTTCCCAGCACGGCCTGCAGGAGCGGGCACCCCCAGACGCCGGCTGGCTCCTGGGTTCGGGGGGGCCAGGCCTCGCTGAGAAGCAGCTAGGGGCACCAGGCGATGCCACCTTACCCACCACGCTGTGGAGTCCATGCAACCACTGGGTGAAGCCCAAAGCTAGAGCAAAAAACCAGGGTGTGTGGACGCGCTCAGGGCTGCCCTCCCCGGCACAGTCCCTAACGAGCTCGGCAGATCAGAGGGCAGCGTTCGTTTGACCTTCCCCCGAGCGCGCGCAGACGCTCGTAAGAAGGGCAAGGGGATTGTTCCCTGCCAGCAGCCAGGGTTTGAAGTGTCGGCCTGAAGACAGAGCTTCCTGGGGCAAAGTCCCCCGGAGCCCGCCCCCAAAAACATCCCAAGCTGCTCTGCACCGGTCTCCCATGCGGGCAGGGATCAGCCCTGACGCTGCTTAGCAGCTGAGACCCACTGAGAACTCAGCTGGGGCTGGCTGCATGGACAGTTCACCGGGGGATGGGGGGGAGACATCACCTCCCCCCTGGCCCTGGCGCAGCTGGCCCCAGGGACTGTCACGACCCTGAGGGATGCTCCGTGCCACCTCCCCAGCCCAGTGTCCTTGGGAGGCGGGGCACCTGCTGGTGCAGTGGGCCACGGGGCCAGGAGCCCTCTGACTCCCCCCACCCCCACCCCCACCCTTTGCCCCCGGCATCCTGGCAAGCCAAGTGCAGCTTTACCCAACCCACGTCATGGCGGGAGAGGATGAGAACTAGGTCGAAGTATGGGGCTGGAGGGCTCCCCCGAGCCGCCCAGAGACAGCAGCACCCATGTTAGCACCCGACAGCTGCCATGTCTGCCTCTGGTGGCAAGCAGCACGGCCTAGTGTTCAGAGGAGGAGATTGGTCTGGGTTCTGTGCCCGGCTCTGGGAGGGGAGCGGGGTCTAGTGCTTAGAGCAGGGGGCTGGGAGCCAGGACTCCTGGGTTCTCTCCCCGGCTCTGGGAGGGGAGCGGGGTCTAGTGCTTAGAGCAGGGGGCTGGGAGCCAGGACTCCTGAGTTCTATCCTGGCTCTGGGAGGGGTCTTGTGGCTGGAGCAGGGCGGGCTGGGAGCGGGAACACCTGGATTCTGTTTTGACTCCCTTTGTGACCTTGGGCCAGTCGCTTCTCAGCACCTCAGTCTCCTCCTTACTGCAAAAAGTGGGTAGCTGGGGCATGACCCGGCAAACTGACAGGCCACCTCCACTCCCCACTGACCCCAGCAGGACCCAAGGGGCACTCAGCCCCCCAGGGCCAAGCCAGGCATTCACAACTTGCTTTGAGGTCCCCTAAAAGAAAGTCACTGGAGAAAAGGCCAGATGGGACAGAACTAATGGCACCAGAGGCAAGACAAGGACGAGGGAGTCTTACTCCAGACTGGCAGCGCCCGGGTACACCCCTGCCAGCATCACCAACCTCTCGCTGGCGCCGTGGTCAGCAACGGACCTTCCCGGAAAACCTGGGCGGAGAACGAGACCACCCAGAGCCACGGGGGGCAGGGAGAAAACGGACCGAACCATCGCCCTGGTTCAAACAAAAGACCCTGAGGTCTCAGCGAGCAAAAGCGGTGCACGCACACACCTTGGGCCCCAATCCCACAGGCGGATCCCCGTGGGCAGATCCTTGCATCCACAGCGGCTCGGCCGATTGCAGAAGCAGGGCCATGCAGACAAACCCCCACCGAAGGGCCCACTCGCCAAAACCCCAAACCCACCCTCAAGATTCCCAGAGACAGTTTTCATTCCCGATTTGCCACCACAACAAAGTTCTAGAGTAAGAAGCAATTCGGGCAGCTCCGAGCTGGCGCCACAACGGAACCGTTTTCAAGGGATTGTGTCGGGGGCCGATTTCCTGTGACCCCCTCAGAGCACCACCCCCCTTCTCCCAAAGGGGTAGCTCCGAAGGCCGGGGCAGGGGGCTGTAATTTCATTGCTCCACTGGGCCTCACCCCAAGGGGGTTTTTGTGTTTTGTTTTTCATTAGGCCCTGCAACAGCCCACCCTAAAAAGGCCAAATCAGAGATGGGGCCCCAGACCCCCTCGCAACACAGAAAAATGGCTCATGGGAGATGTACAGCCACACAACCACAGGGAGCAGGGCAGAGAGCGCGGTGAAGGCCCTGGATGGAGCCAGGACTCCCGTGTTCTCGTGGCAGCTCCGGGGGAGTGTTGTCAAGTGGTTGGAGCAGGGGCCTGGGCATCTGGTCAGCAAAACAGAGACATGAGGAGCCTGCCCAACAGAACGGGGCTTAGGTAAAGACGGGCCCAATAACAGGGCTTAGGTGGATCGTCACAGCAGGGACACAACACACTGCCGCCTGACCGGACCCGACACACGATCCCTTCCCGGCTTCTCCATCCCTTCCCTCCGACTCCAGCTCTGCCGGCATAAACACCAGCAAACACCTGGCCTGCTGCCGTTTTAACCTGGCATTAATTTAGCAGCACATGGTGCCTTTTTATATTGATTGGTTGGGGGGGTCCGAGGTGGGGGGTGCCTTTGAGCCCGGACTCTGCAGGGGGAATGTGCAGCCAATTCTCCTCGTTAAACCTTTGCAAGCCCGGCCTTACTAAGCAGAACGCAGCCCTTGGGACTCCTGGCCCTTGTGTGTTTATAGGGGGGCAGGAGTAATCCCAGCATTACTCCCACTGCCTGCCCTGCCCACCCAACCCCCAGCCCGGTATCCTCTCTTCCCCCTGTGACAGGGGCGGCACCCACGGGGAACAGCTAGACCACCAGCACATACAGGGAGAGCAACAGGTGCAGCCCAGCCTGTCCTGAGAGCAGAGAAAGTGTTTGTGGATTTGCTGGGGAAGAGGGTCCCCCCCCACCCCACCCACACACTCTCTCATTCACGATTCCACCACACCGGGGAAGCTCAGACAGGAGCCGGATTTAACTGGGGGGAGAGGTGCCGAATCTGGGCCCCATGGTCTCCAGGGGGTTGATGCCAGTGACGGGGGCGGGAACTGCCTACCCAGGGCTGTCGGTTCCCGGGGATCAGAGAGAGAGACGCTGCTGGGGAACAAAAGCCTGGAAAGCCACAGTTCTGCCTGGGAAAGGGGGAAGAAATAAGCAGGAGCTCTGCCCCCCCCCCCCCCATCCCACCACTTTCTGTTCCAGCAAATCTCCTAGGGCTCCCTGCTAATCCGCTGGAGATTACACTCAGCCAGGAGAGCCGAAGGCCGCCTAGGCCGCACCGAGGGTCCCTCTGTTTCTGGGGGGAACCACCCCCCCGTGTACACTTCCTAGTAAAGGGGCAAGGTGGGGAATTTAGGGGGGGCGCAGCTGGAGAAGTGGGGGAGCCCCGTTCCCTCATCCCCAGTGTGTTTACAGGAAGCAGCGGGGAGAACAGGGCCACCAGCCTTGAAAAGGCAGGAGGGAAGGGGAGGGGAGTGAGCAGAGTCAGCCCCCTCCCCATAATACCCCCCTTGCACACACCCCCCTTCAGCCCAGGGATCAGGCCCTCTTCACGGGCTCCACATGCAGCAGAATTTGGGGGCGATACAGAAAACCCCTGCCCCATGGAGAGAAAGCTCCACCTAGGCCTAGGATCAGGAATGGTACATAACAAAAGCTCCCCCCAGGCCCCCCAGCCAAAAACAGACTCACCCCCCATGGCCCCTCATCCCCCTCCTTCCCTCACCACACCCCAATTCCCCCCCCCAGCCCCAGCCTCCTCCGCCGAGATCCACGGCCCTGCAAAGGGATCCCCAACTCACCCTGGGCCCGGGGCGGGGGGGATGAACAACAGACGCACACAACGCCCCCCAATTCCCCCGGAAGCCACAAGGGGGGCTGGGGGGCTGCACCCCGCCGGGGGCTGGGGGGGGGGGGAGGGCTCGAAGCGCTCCTGGCTTGGAGCGGCGGCGCAAGGCCTAGGAGCAGGAGCTATTTCTAGTTTGCTCCGCTCGCTTCCTCTCAGCCCCCCCACCCGGCCCCCTCGCCCCAACCCCCGGGCCCCGCCAGGACCCCGCCCCGGGGACAGATCGAGGGGACCCCACTTACCGCTTTACAAGGCCGTCCAGGAACCCGCACCCCGCACAATCCACCGGCGGGCGGCCGCAGAAAACATTGTCCACGAAACAATTAACAAATAACCAAAAAAAAGGGGGGGGGTCTGATTTTCCTCCCCCCCCGAAAAAAAAAGAAGCTTCTCCCAAAGCAGAAGAATTCGGGGTTCTGGAAGCGCTGCTAGATCCAAACCCGGGGACAACACCGCGGGGGGGGGGAGCGCCCAGCCCTCCTCGGGGCGGGGGGGTCACTTCCTTGGCCCCCAGCCCCCGCGAGCGGGGCGCCGGATCCCGGGGCAGACACAAAGGGAGCAGCTCCGGGTTCGCCTTTGATCCGCCCGCCGCCGCATCCGACGGGGCCGGAGCCGGGCCTGGCCGCCGCTGCGGGCCGCTCCCTCCGGTGGGGGGGCCCCGAGCCCGGCCCGGGGGGGGGGGGCGGCGCTGGGAAGTTTCTCGCCCCGGGGAAGCGAGCGCCCGCCGCGGGCTCGGCTACATTGTAACCGCCCCGCCCGGGAGGGGGCGGAAATGGACACGCAACCGCCGGGGCCCCCCCGCGCCGGGCCCGGCCCCCTGCTCCGGCCCGGGGCGGCAGAAGTGGGGCAGGACTTTGGGGGGGGGGGGGGGTTGTGTGCAGTCCCCTCCCCCCTCTCGTGGCCGGCCCCCCCGGCCTCCTGCAGAGCGGGGGGGGGGGGGGGGTTCAAAGGGGCCTCGCGGGCGGCCCCCGGCCCCCGCCGCCTCCCGGGCTTCAGGAAGCGGAGCGGAAAGGGTCCGCCGAGGCCGCCATTTTCGGAGAGGAAAGTAGTCCTGCTGGGCCACCTCCGGGCTGGCGCCCCCCCCGCTGCGAGGGGAGGGGAGGGGGGGGATCCCGCGTGGGCCCCGCCGCTGGCCCCGGGGGCGGCCCCGCCCGGGCGGGCTGGCTCGGGACGGGTGCAGGGGGGGGGGTCCACACCGGCCCCCTTCTTGGGGGGTGGGGGCGAAGGGAGGGGGGGCAGCGGCTCTATTTTGTGTCGGGCCCGGGCGGAGGGACACGCTCACGCAGCCGAAGCTCTTCTGGAGGGCGGGGGGGAGGGATGTGACGGTACGGAACCGGAGCGCACGCTCGCCGGGATCCCTCCGCGCGGGTTAACCCTGCCCTGGCCGGGCCGGGTGGTGGTGAGCACGTGGGCTGAGCGCTGCTGCCCCCCTCCCCCCCGCTCTGGGAGGGGGGGTGCTTTGGGCCTGCGCCCCCTCCCTGCCCGGAGCATGGGGGCCAGGAGCGCCTCGCCCCCCGGGCCCCGCAGCGGGCAGAGATGGGTCCCGGGGTGGCTGGTTAGCGCCCCCCCCCCCCGCCGTGCGGGGCTGGAGGGCAAAGGGCTGGGTGCAATACCCCTGCAGAGCCCGGGGGGGCGCCCTGCCCTAGGCACATGGCTCCGGACGCTGCACACCCAGCGGGGGGGACCCAGGTCCCACAGCGCCCCCAGCGGTGGGAGCCCGCCCCCTTGTCAGCTCTGCCCGCCGGGGAACCTCCCCCGCCCCCCCCCCCACGTGTAATCCCCTGCCCCTCTGCCCGCCCCCCCCACGTGTAATCCCCTGCCCCTCTGCCCCCCCACGTGTACTCCCCTGCCCCTCTGCCCGCCCCCCACGTGTAATCCCATGCCCCTCTGCCCGCCCCCCACGTGTAATCCCCTGCCCCTCTGCCCGCCCCCCCCACGTGTAATCCCCTGCCCCTCTGCCCGCCCCCCCATGTGTAATCCCCTGCCCCTCTGCCCGCCCTCCCCACGTGTAATCCCCTGCCCCTCTGCCGCCCCCATGTGTAATCCTCTGCCCCCTGCCCGCCCCCCCACGTGTAATCCCCTGCCCCTTGCCCCCCCCACGTGTAATCCTCTGCCCCTCTGCCCACCCCCCACGTGTAATCTCCTGCTCCTCTGCCCGCCTTGGGGCTGTTCGGCCTCATGCCCCCACGCACAGGTTTTACACGGGGGGAGCCGTTTGGAGCAGGTGTGCGCCATAGGACGGAGACTGGGGTAAAGCCCAGGTTGCGGGGGGAGTGGGGGGAGGAGATTTGTCCGTCCAGGCATGTCTCACTGTCTGTCTGCGAGCTGGGGTCTGTTCCCGGCTTGCTGGGTGAGCTCAGAATAGTGTGACCAGATAGCAAGTGTGAAAAATTGGGACAGGGGATGGGCAGTAATAGGAACCCATATTTAAAAAAGCCCCAAATATCGGGACTGTCCCTATAAAATCGGGACATCTGGTCACCCTAGCTCAGGAAAGCCGCTGCGCCTATCCGTGCCTCAGTTTTCCCACCTGTAAAACATGGGGCAGGGCCCATGCAGAAGGGTGACCCGGCTTCTTGGATGTAAATATGGCACAGACAAGGTGGGCGAGGCAATATCTTGTATTGGACCAGCTTCTGTGGGTGAGAGAGACAAGCTTTTGAGCTGCACAGAGCTCTCCTTCCCATCCGGAGCAGGGAGAGAACCGTTTCCACTGTGCCAAGCCCCTGCCCCTGCCCCTCCAGCTAAAGGAGAATCCCCATCCAGGGTTAGCAGCGTAGAACCTAGGATGCATGGTTGAGCAGTTCTGATTCCATCCAGTAGAGGGCAGGACTGCACAGGAACCAGTACCAGGAGGGGCTGGCCGTGCTGTTACACCTCAGATTGTTACGCACTGAAAGCCAGGAGTCACCCCCATATGGGTGCGTCTTCCCCCTAGTGGCAGCTCTGCCTCTTGGCATACAGGATGGATTAGGTTATACTGTGGCCGGGAGTGAGCTGGGCCCCCCGGCGGGGTTGCTGACCCAGCATCCTTTGGACTAAGGAGCGATACGGCTGGAGAATGGACACATGGACACCCGCGGCGGGCAGAGATTTGCAAAGCCGCCCTGTGGGATTTAAATACACAACACCCATTGAAATGGATGGGAACGGTGCGTCTAAATCCCCTAGATGGCTTGGAACTCTCGGCCTTAGGCCCTGATCCTGCAATGGGCCCAGCCCAACCAGGCTGCCTGCCGCCCGTGCAAGATTGGGGCCTGGCTTTCTGAAAAGAACCCGAAATGCAGCCTGTGGAGGTGTGATGATGCCTTGGCAGGTTTCGGTTGGGTTTGGGTGGCAGACCTAGAAGAGCTGCAGCACAGGTAGGGACAGAGCCCAGGGAAAAGCAAACACAGAGCACTGGGGCCCGGGAGAGACAGCCAGGACCCGGATTAGCGCCTGCAGCCAGCTCCCTTCTCTCTCCATCAGCCTGCTGGGCTCTGCAGAGCGGGATTAGCTCAGCCTCCATCTGCTGATCCTGCCGCACTGTGATTTCCAGCCCCATGAGCGGAGCCCAGTGGGCCTGGTACCCTGGCCCTGCTGGGGATGAGGGCCTGGCGCCCACCGTCCATGGCTGGCCACAGTGTTGCTGCCCCATTGGAGCATCTGATCCCCTCCCTCCGCTAGCACCCCTTATCCCCCGCTCCGCCATTCTATGGCAGGCAGGCTCCCGTGCGGTCATCTCTCCCGCCTGGGCTCTCGGGCTCTCCTCCCCACAGCCCCATTGGGACGGCTTCTGCTGGCAGGCCCCCAGCTGTGCCCAGGGAGGGGGCTGTTAATTCACGGCTCCCCACTTTCCTATCCCAGGGGGGTCAGAGTGGGAACCGGGACCTCGGGGTTCTAGTCCCAGCTTGAGCAGGAGAGCGGAGTCCAGCCGCCAGAGAGGGAGGCCTGGGAAGCAGGACCCCAGCCCCTATTTCCAGCTTGGGGGAGGGGTTACAGCAGCAGACTGCCCAGGACTCCTGGGTTCCATTCCTGGCTTTGCCATTGACTCACGGCATGACCCTGGGTGAGCCCCTTCCCCCCTCTGTGCCTCCATTTTTGGAGCTGCAAAGCGGGGCTGATGCCCCCCGCCCGCAAAGGATGTCAGCTATTCACAAAGCTGCCTAGTGCCCAGCGCCTTCCTCTTCTGTATTAGGCACAAAAATCTGCTCCCCCAGCTGCCTCACCTGGGGAAGTAAAACACAGCCCCCTCCCCCGTTAGACCCCTCTTCTAGGGCAGGAGCAGTCTGAGGCGACTGAACACAACGGTTCCATGACAGTTTTGCAAGGCCAAGAAAGCGAGCGGCTCTGGTGCGGGGAGACTGTGCGGTGAGTTGCCGCAGGGGTCCTACCTCCGAGGAGGAACCAGCCTGCGTTATTGGTTAACACCGCGAAACCTCCGGGGGGGCGGGGGAGAGAGCTCTTCCTAGCTAGCTTAACTGTAACTGTTCCTATGATCCCTCTAAACGCCCAGTCCGGATTTTGAATCCAGCTAAGCTCCTGCCCTTGCAATCCTGTGGCAGTGAGTTCCACAGGTTGCTTTGGCATGGAGTAACCTTCTATGACTTGTAAGTGTGTTACCCTTGACGTTTTTTTCATCTCAGGCAGGTTCCTTGCACCGATCTCACAACACTTTATGACCAGATTCCCCCACCTGCCCCCACAGGCAGCTCAGCCCGATCCCCGTTTTCCAGCCCAGCCGCGCTGCAATGCACAGAGAGGGGGTGTTTCTGGAGGGAGCGGAGGCAGGAAGGCACCTGCCCCCCACCACAAACTGTCTACTGACTCAGAGGCGACAACCCACACGGGGCTGCGGACGCCCCAGCACCGCCCGCCCCCTGGCTCTCGGGCTGAGCTACGCCCCATCACACCCCTGCCCGCCCGTGGCACGTTAGCTCCACGCAGGGGGTTGGATGCCGGCTTTGCACAGAGCGCTGCGCTTTGAGCTGGGGCACTCTGCAGCCCCCCCCCCCCCCCCCTCGCCAGAAACGGCTCCTGGCTTTCTGCACCACCGGGGAGCCGGCTGCCCGACCCAGGTGCCTGGGGAACAGACCCGCTGGGCAGTACCTGCTGCACCTAGCACAGGCCTGCAACCCTCCCGTGAGCCCCTGCCCCACCCCACCCCACCCCAGAGCTCTAGAAGGCCAGAGGGCCTCCTGGGCTGGGGGTCAGGACACCTGCATTCAAAACACCCCGCCCCAGACTTCTTGTTCGACGCCTCAGTGCCTCTCTCGGTGCCCAGTTCCCCCTCCACGGTGAGTTTTTCCTTTCTCCCCTCTTGCCCCTGGAGACCCGGGAGCCCAGCAGTGTAACACAACCAGGATTGGCCCCTAACACAACCCAGCTCCGAGAGTGAACAGCTCCATGTCAGCCACGAGAGGGCAGAGTTGCCAGGCCAAATCCCCTCGCTCCACCGTTTTAGAGGCCTGCGCCCCACGTCCCGTTGGGGCTGGGGATCCGGGTCCCGAGGAGGGAGTTCCTCCAACATGTGACCTGGCCAAGTTGCAGCTGGTTCTAGGAGACAGCTCTGAACACTGACAACGACCCCGGGGCACGGCCAGCGGGCTGTTCCTAACAGAGGATCCCCCAGCCCCAATTCACCCACCTCTGGGGTGCAGCAAAATAGCGGTTAACAAGCCCCCAGAGACCACCCCCCAACCCCCGAGATGCAGCCACTGCTGGGGTGAAGTGCAGCTGCTGTTTAAAACCCACAGCAACATTTAGGAGGAAGATCCCTCTTCTGAGGAATTTTAAAGAGAACGGGACAGTGGCTGCTCCAGCGGGAAGCTCTTTTATGAGCTCTTCCCAGGCAGGAATGAGTTACACCTCCCTGTGCTCTGGGAGACAGGGACTCGCCCGCTCCGGCAAGAAAGGAAACTGAGGCACGCAGCGTGGGAGTCACGCCTGCCCAGAGCCAGGCCTAGAACCCTGCTGCCGCCATCAGCTCCCACGGCCCCGGGACGTTCACCTGGGGAGCCGGCCGGTGTGGATTCACCGAGGGGCCCCTTGCTCACAGCAGCCAAACCCTACCACGGCCATCAGCCATGAAGCAGCAGTTTAGTTCCAGCCAGAACAGAGACAGCAGCTGTGGGGGGCAGGTTCCCCACGCCCCCCAACACCAGTCCAGCATCTGCTCCTATTGCCCTAGGCCGGTCCCTCTCCCTGTAGAGGGCTGCCACACAACGGCTATAGCGCCTCTTTGCTTCCAATAATCTCACCCCAGCTTCAGACGTTTCGGTCCCTAGTCTTTATAATACGCTTATAAAATGGATCTGGCATAACCGAGATGCACTTTGTGCCGGATGGCCCCTGTGAGGAACCATCGGCAAGGCTCTGGTTTGCTGAATGTGACAACCCCCTGCGTGCGCCTGTAGCGTTTCTGTAGCTGAAGTTAGGAATATTGACCCTGTAGCTGTCTTTCAAGGGGGTGACTGTGTGCGTCACCCCCAACCAGCCCTTCGGGTACAACGGAAAAGCCAGACGGGGCTGATGGGCCATTAGCAGAGACAATGGACTGTCAAAGAGCGTAGGTCTTCCTGTGGACCCTCCAGGGCTGCCCCAACCCTGCAGAGACATGGGTGAGAGTCACCTGGGACCGGACCCACGGCCTGGGTGAGAGTCACCTGGGACCAGACCCACAGCCTGCCAGGGTTCTGCCGCGGGGAGACAAAGGCTTCCCACCCTGCACAGGAGGCTTAATAGCCTGGCGGGCCCAGGTTGGCATAGCAGGCAGGCTCAGGGGTATCTCAGCACATTGAAGGCATCGTAAGGGGGGAAACCAGTCACAGGGATTTGCCAGGCAGGGGCCCACCGTTACTGCCTCTGTGCTCACAACGGTGTCGGGGTAATTAGCTGTGGAGATGTGCAGTGCTTGGAGCACCACCAAGGGACTGTCCCGTTGTCCCCCCTCCCCAGACCAAGCACCTTTGCCATGGGCTGCACCCCTCAGTTCCTGGCCACGGGATCTGCCCCCATTCACCCCGCCCAGAGCCCAGCCCTCTCAGGGCTGAGGAAGGCTCCTCCCCAGACATTTATAGGGCTAGTTAACCTCGAAATAGTCCAGGCAATTGCTTTCACCTTTTGAACCTTTATTTCCTAATTCCTGTTCCCCGTCCCCCACCAGCCCCTGCAGCCTTGGCCAGACCCCCCCAGCACACCACCCAAGAAACAGGGTTTCCTATGTAGCCAGCAGGCCACGGAGCCAGAGACCCTCCAGACCCCACAGTGAAAAGCAGCCAGGCCAAACAGGGATCCTGTGAGATCCAGAGACCCCTTTAGCAATGCAGAGACACAGCGCCCCCCACAGCAGAGGCCCTGCCTGCTCGTTTACGGCGTGTCACGGCCCTGGGGTCTCCGTGACCCAGCTGTGTGAATGGGGGAGAACCAGGCCTTCCCTTCGTTCTTCAGACAAGCCGAGGCAGAGCAGGGGGCCCAGGACACCTGGGTTCCAACCCAGGCGTGTTCCCAAGCAGGTCACTTACTCCTAACTCAGTTTCCCCCAAACCAGAAATAATTCTGACCTACCCCTCCTCCCAGGGCTGGCTCAGTTTTTCCAAAGCACTTTAAGATCCGCTGACAGGGCTAGGTGCATACCGAGTGTTAATCCAGGCCCAGGGGGTGTTGACTCTGAAACCTAATGATAACACCATTTCGTTGCCGATTTTTTTTGCGCAGCGGCTCTGAGATGGTGGGTGAAGCTCACCACCAATTATTCCCCCTCCCCTGACTACTCTAAGCTCCCCACTCCCCCTGCCCCACTATTCCCCGTCCCCATTTTCTCTCTCAGACCCTGAGCACAAAGACTCCAGGAAACTCTTTCTGCATACAAAACAAAGTTTAATTGATCCAACCAACCCCCAGCTCCCACCCATGAGTGCTGCCCTTTCGACAGGGCTTGGGGAAGAGACTCGGACATTGGAAAAGAATCCACATTCAAATCCCCTTTGTGGCTTGAAATTCACGACAGTTTCTTGGTTTTAAGGAGAACTAAGGCAACAGATGGCGAGGCAGGAGGGTGGGCGGAACCCTGGCCGGACCAGGGTTCGGCTGCCGCCGGCCACAGCCGAATTGAGACCAGACCGGGTCTTGCAAGGACTGGAAAACTGATTCCGGTTCAGCAGCACTGGGAAAAACGGGAGTCGCATTCTGCCCCGGAGGCCCCGCTAAGGGGAACTGAGCCCATGCTGGGGACCCGGGCAGAGACCGCCGTAAACGTGTGCGTGCAGGCTTAGACATTGGCTATAAATAACCAAAGGCCCCCCTCCCCCCAAAAAAACCCAACCATAAATACATTCGGCAAGAAGAGCCCCTTCCATAAACGCCGTGCGTCACATCCACACGGCTTGCTTCCAACCTGGGAATGTGCAAACGCCGGCCGGGCCCCTGCGGGGGAGCGCGGGGCCGGGCAGTGAGGTACGGTGTGTTTGGGGGTTACCCGTAACAACGCCAGGCCAGGCGGCTCTGGGGGCGTCTAGCCCTGGATTCCACCGGTCCCGGGACTGCAAGGAAACTGCTGGGGGGAGGCGGCCGCCCCCCCTGCCCTCGCCCCCCAGCAACAAGGGAGCTGGAGGCGACAGCGCTCACATCAGGAGGCAGCTGCGCTCGGTGCCGTAGGAGTTGTCCACCCGGTCGATCTCCTCTATAATCTTGGTGAAGATTCCCCGGGTCATCTGCGGGGACGGAGCGGGGGAAGGGTGTTTGAGTGACAGCCAGGGGGGCGGCCCCATGGCCCTCTGAGGGACGGGAAAATCGGGGAGCCCCCTTGGGGGAGGTCCCGAAGGAATCCACCCGCCCAGCGCTCCAGGCACGGGACTCTTGCTCCCCAGCATCTGCCGGCCCCCCCAGGAGCGCCTCTATTCCGGTAGCAGCTGCTGGGCTTACACTCTGGGGGAATTCGGTCGCTCCTGTCTCCGCAACGCAGGGACCGTACCCCTCTGTGCAGCCCCCTGCCCTCCCCCACAACCCCTCAGCTCTGTTGGGAGGAGCAGATTCTCCCTGCCCCCTCCCCCCCAAGCCTGCAGGTACCAGGAGATGCTGCACAGATGGTTCGTAGGCTCCCAGGGCAATTCAGCATCTCACCCCCGGCCCTAGCCCTCCCAAGTGTCAGGACCAAGAGGTGAAATATACCAGACCTGGTTCTCTTTGGCCGACGACTCCAGGAACACGGCCCCCCAGGAATCCGCCAGCTTCTTGCCCTCGTCCGTCTTCACCTCCCGGCTAGAGACACGACAGGGGGTTGAACGGGAGCCGGAGGAGGAGCGAAGACCCCTTAGACCCAAGCTGCCCACCCCCCAGGAACGTGACAGCACGAGCGGAGGGAGGGGGCCGGGGGCTGGAGCCCAGAGCTCGGCAGGGAGCTCTCGGGAGATGGGGGCGCAGGGAGGAGCGGGGCTGACAGACCGCAGGGCCATCACAACAGGGAGCCACTTCTTACCTCTCCATGGAGAGATCGGCCTTGTTCCCGACCAGCACCACCGGCATCCTGCAGAGGGTGGGGAACCAGTGAGCTGGGATCCGGTCGCCTCCCCAACGGCCCACGGCCACTCAGCCGGCCAGGCGTCTAGCCCTGACTGGGGAGGCCCCCCGAGGCCCCGGCCCGTTCAGCCTCGGGGGGGTTGTGGTTCAGGCACATGCCCCATTCGGAGGCTGATGGGCGGGGATGTCCACCCAGGGCAGCGGCAGGCCCAGCCCCGGAGCCCCCTTGTTGGGACAGACCGGGCCCTGCACAGGAGAGGGGAACTCTTACCGGGTTTTCCCTCTGCTTTCGTACAGCCTGTGGTGCAGGGTCTTAACCACCTGGAAGCTGCAGAGGGGAGAGGGGGAGCGGACTCTAAGGAGAAGCCGGGGAGCTGCAGCCGCGCCGCCCCGCCCCCAGCCTTGCTCCGCAATGGCCCAGCAACACAGACGACGGGATTCGGGCCGAACACCGGGGCCGAGCCAGCTCCAGAGTCCCCGTCATCGATTAGCCTGGGCAGCCGGCAGCTGCACCACGACAGGGGGGCACAACCCCGGGGGGGGGGGGAGCAGCCGCTGGGTTGCTGGTGACGACTCGTGAGCCTGCAAGGGCCCCCTCCAGACCTGCTACCCCAGGGGCCGTTTGCTGGGACAGCTGGGAGAACAGCCCCCTCTCTGAGCCGGAGCCGCGGCGCCTAGGACACGGGGCTCACCGAGCTCCCAGCCCCGCCGCACGGCACGTCCCCGCCCCTGCCCCCCCCATACCTTCTGAGCGAGGTGACCGAATAGACCAGCAGGTATCCATGGATCCCGATGCTGAAGGAGGGAGGCAGGATGGTGTACTCGTCCTGGTGAGCCGCAGGCACAGTGTCGGGTGAGAAAAACACAGACAAGATCGCTCCCCCCCTTCGCTACGCCCCCCCCCCCCCCCCACGGAGACACAGGAGCCCCGCCCGGGCGCGGCAGCACCGCGGATGGGAGACCCCCCAGCAGGCCGCAGAAAGCCAAGGCGGCGTTTCAGGGTTTCACTAGTGCCCCTGACTGCTCCAGCACCATGCTAAGGGACAGCAGCGCTGCTGGGGATTAATTCCCTTGTATATTTAATTAATTAACACCCAAGTGTTATTTTGGGAGGGGGGAGGAAGGGCCTGACCAAATCCCCCCCTCCCTAAATGCCCTCTGGTCATCAGCCATGATTTCCCCCTTCCTGGCTGAACCTGCTGCCTTGCTAGGGGACGGGTTCCGCCCCAGAAATGGCTGCATCATGGACAGGTTTTGGGGGTGGAGAGGGGAGACCCATCAGGACGAGGCACCATGGGGAAAAGCTACAACTCGCCCCCCCTCGCTGCCCCAAGGCCTTACCTGCCCCGCAGTATCCACTAGCTGGAGGTGAAATTCATCCTTTCCCACCATCAGCATTTTGTTGTAGGCTGGAGGGAATCAACGGAGCCGGAGTCAGTTACAGGGTGTGACCCCCCCGCTCACAGCCCCACGGCTCCCTGCTGCCTGGTTTGCGAGTCCGCTACTGCCCCGTAGTGACTGGGCCTGGTCCTTTGGACTCAGCGGGCCCAGGGTCAGTCCCTGCGGAACGTCCCCTCCTATCCCAGGGTTCCGGGCGCTGAAAGAGACGAGGCCCCTGGAGCTGCTGGGAAGAAGTTGGAAGCTTCTGCACGCAACCGGGGGGGGGAGGAGGGGGCTCAGACATATGAGCCCCCCAGGCTGAGATCAGTTCCCATTGGCAACGGCCTCCTGCCCTGCCCAGACAGCTCCACGCAACGGAACCAGAGCCTGGAGACATCCGAGCAGGAGGGGTCCCAGCGGATCAGGCACCCCCCCACACACGAAGGGGCGGCAGCTCTCTCCATTGATGCCCAGTCGATGATGGATTTGAGCCCGAAGCTGCTCCAGCCCCAGCCCCGTGGCAGCCCAGAGAGGCTCCGCGGTGAGCTAGGGGAGGAGACGCTCCGGAGCAGGGCGGGGCGTCTGACGCCCCTGCGACTCCATGCCCAGCAGGTCTCCTGAGACGACACAGCCGGGACTGGCTGCTCCAGACGCACTGAGGAACTGCTGCACTTCCTGACAACAGGCCGGCCTGAGGCAAGGTCCACCCAACCCCCTCGCTGCTGGCGGGGCTGAGGTCTCCTGAAAAGCAGGAAGGGGCTGGAAACAGCCCAGGGCAGGAAGGAGGGAGGGGTCACAACAAAAGCAAAAGGAAACATCCCCCTCCCCCACCCACGGCACGTGGCCTTTTGGCTTAAAGGCCCCTTGTCTGGTTATTCTGAGCCGGATTCTTGCCCTCGGCTCAAGCGGTGTCCATTCATCCTAGGCAAAAGCAACTAACCGATGGTGGCTACCTCGCCCCGGGCCCCTCCCTGCCCAAGGCTCTGGATTCCAGGCAGGGAAGCTACCTTCCCTCCCCATCCCCTCCCCAACTGGACACGGCACATTCCCAGTCCTATCAAAGAACAGCAACATGTGGACCCAGGAGCCTGGTCGAGCGGCTGGGTTCTGCCCCGGACTCTGCCACATCACTTTGCCAAGCCCCCCCACCAATCTTTAAACAATGGTGCAGGGGGATCTCCACAGCACCTCCCATGGAGACTGGTTTTGGGGAGGCCTCTAGACACTATGGGGATAAATAATGTGCAAAGACAAACACGATCCCCAGGGGAGAGACGCCCGCTACAGATTTAATCAGGCCTCAACGGGCCCCACACTCACTGCTTTCCACTGTAGGGTCGTAGCACTCCAGGAATTCCCCGTCCACGAACTGATGAGCCAGGGAAGTTTTACCTGGAGGGAAGAGATTTGAAACCTTGTTGTTGTGAATGGGGCAGTGTGTGTCTACACTGCAGTCAGACGCCCGGAGCTGGCCGACTTGGGCTAAGGGGCTATTTAATCCAGGTCCTAGAGCCCAGGGCTTGAGCCCGGGCATCTGCATCACAACAAAACAAGCCCCTTCGCCCGTGTCAGCCTGGCCGCGGGTGTCTCCTTGCAGCGAGGACGTTCCCTTAAAGGCTGCTTTGTCCGCTGCGAAGAGCCACCCACAGAGACAACCAGGCGAGGTCTGCCAAAGTCACAGCCGTGTCCAGGTTCGCTGGGGACGCCCCAACGTGCACCAGCGCCAAGGGCGGCCTTTCTGCTTGGGCGCGGGGGGGAAATCAGCCCCCACGGGTGGGTGTTTTTAGGCAACAGCCTGGCCAGAGAGATTCAAACCCACCCGCCCAGACCCCATTCCACCATGGCCCCTGTCGTGGGGGAGGAGACGTCTGCCCTTTAGCCAATACACACACACACCCCTCCCCACAGGGGGCAGGCCCCCGCGGCCGGACACCCGCACACAAAAAGCTGAAAGTGATCAACTAGATCTAAGGAAACGAGTCAGTTCCCAAGTGTGACCTCTGACCCCAGGTCATTTCCTCTCCTGCCATGTGGCTAAATGGCAAAATGACCCCACATGACCTCTTGCCCCCCAACCCCCCGGGGTCAGGGCGGGGGGGGGGGCAGATCCAGCAAAGACACAGAGAGCTGCACACGGTAGAACGTGGCCATAACCCCCCACCACCACCACCTGGGGCAGGTGAGAAGGACCACCTCCCCCCCACCATGCTGCTGAGCAGCTCCAAGCCTGCAAGAGCTGGGCCAGGAAACCCGCAGCGCAGGCCGGCCGGTCCCCTCCTCACATAGGAGCTCCAGCCCCTCCCCCCCCCCCCCGCAGGCCACCACCACCACCCCCCCCCGCAGCCCCTCCCCATCCCCCATCTCTGCAGGCCACCACCATCCCCCCCTGCAGCCCCTCCTCACCCCCCGCCTCTGCAGGCCACCACCATCCCCCCCTCCCCACGCAGCCCCTCCCCCCCCCCGCCTCTGCAGGCCACCACCCGCAGCCCCTCCTCACCCCCCACCTCTGCAGGCCACCACCATTCCCCCCCCCAGCCCCTCCCCACCCCACCCCACCCCATCCTCACCCCCCGCCTCTGCAGGCCACCACCAGCCCCTCCGCACCCCCCGCCTCTGCAGGCCACCACCAGCCCCCCCCCTCCTCCTCCCTGCAGCCCCTCGCATGCCCCGAACAGAGCCCCTCCTGCCCCGGGCTCCCCGCGTGCCCCCTGCCCGCGCTCCTGCAGGGGAGCCCCGCCCCGCCCCGCCCAGTCCGGCCCGGCTCGGCTCGGCTCACCCACGGAGCGGTAGCCCAGGATCACCACCTTCCGGTAGCGCACCAGCGGCATGGCCCGCGCGGCCAGCTCCCACGCCGCTGAGCCCGGGGGCGGCAGGACGGGGCAAAGCGACGCAGGCGGGCCCGACAACCTGAGCGATAAGAGCCCGCCCGGGCGGGGCCGCCGCCGCAACCACAACACCCGGCCTCCCACGTGACCACAACACTGCGAAAGCCGCCGCTGCTATTGGCCGGCGCCTCGGCCGGAGGGGCGGAGACTCCCCCCGGGGAGGTAGAAGGGGGGCGGGGAGCGGGGAGGGCGCATGCGCGCTGGTAGGGCAGGCTCCATTCATTAAAACGGAGGGCCGGAAAGTGTACCACGTGGTTTTACACACACAGAGGCACAGAGCACGTGGGGGGAGGGCTGTCTCCACAGCCTGACTCTGCCCCCCCCCCCGGAATGGACCCCCCCCCACTCACTGCCGGCCCCCCCCCCGCCCTGCATCTGCCCCCTTCCACTCCCCCCCCCCCGCTCTGGTCCCCTCCCTGCCCCAGGGGGACCTAGCTCCTCCTTGCAGTCCTGTCGCCTTCTGCCCCCCTGCAATTCCTCCCCCCCACCCCCCTTCTGCACCCAGAACCTAGGCACGGCCAGACTGGCTCGGAGCAATGCTCCAGCTGCCCCAGGACCTGTCTGCCCACAGCGGGCGCCAGGTGCTTCCCAGGGAATAAACAGACCAGGGCAGTTACCGAGCTCAGCATGGGGCTGCGTCCCTGCCCACCTTGGCTACTAGCCATTGATGGACCCGTCCTCCAGGAACTGATCTCGTTCTTTTGATACTTTTGGTCCTCACCACTTCCCCTGGCAACCAGTTCCACAGGTTGACTGTACGTTGTGTGATAAAATACTTCCTTTTGTTTGTTTTAAACCTGCTGCCCGTTAATTTCATTGGGTGGCCCATGATTCGTGTGTGATGTGAAGGGGTGAATACCACTTCCTTATTCACCCTTTCCAAACCAGTCATGATTTTATAGGCCTCTATCACATCCCCCTCAGTCGTCACTTTTCCAGGCTGAACGGTCCCAGTCTTCTTAAGCTTGACTGAGATGGAAACTGTTCCATTTTTGTTGCCCTTCCCAGTACTTTTGTCAATTCTAATATATCTTCTTTGAGATGGGGCAGCCAGCACTTCAGGCAGTATTCAAGATGTGGGCATACCAGGGATTTATATAGAGGCATTAAGATATTTCCTGTCTTATCTATCCCTTTCCTAATGGTTCCTAACAGTCTATTAGCTTTTTTGACAGCCGCTGCACACTGTACAGATGCTTTCAGAGAACTATCCACAGTGACTCCAAGATCTCTTTCCTGGATGCTAACAGCTAATTTAGACCCCATCACTTCGTATGGATCATTTGTGCTGATGTTTTCCAATGTGCATTACTTTGCATTTATCTACACTGGCCTGCTAAACCCAGGGTTGTGAGTTCAATCCTTGAAGGGGCCATTTAGGGATCTGGGGCAAAAATTGGGGATTGGTCCTGCTTTGAGCAGGGGGTTGGACTAGGGTTAGGGTCCCTTCTAAGGTCCCTTCCAACCCTGATATTCTATGATTCTATGATACAGTGAATTTCATCTGCCATTTTCTTGCCCAGTCTCCCAGTTTTGTGAGATCCCTTTGCAGTCTGCTTTGGGCATAACTGCAAACTCTGCCATTTCACTGTTCACCCCTTTCTCCAGCTCATGTATGAATCTGTCGAACAGCCCTGACCCCAGTACTGCTCCTTGGGAGACCCAGCTCTCTCTCTGTGCTGTGAAAACTGGACATTTATTCCGACCCTTTGTTTCCTATCTTTTAACCAGTTACTGATCCATGAGAGGACCTTCCCTCTTATCCCATGACTGCTCACTTTGCTTAAGAGCCTTTGATGAGAGACCTTGTCAAAGGTTTCTGAAAGGCCAAGTACACTCTATCCACTGGATCATTCCTGGCCACGTTTGTTTACCTCTTCTCTTCCCAGAGAATTCTAGTAGATTGGTGAGGGATGATTTCCCTTTACAAAAGCCGTGTCGACTCTTCCCCAACAAATCATGTTAATCTGTGTGGCTGATAGGGTGACCAGATGTCCCGATTTTATAGGGACAGTCCCGATATTTGGGGTTTTGTCTTATATAGGAGCCTATTACCCCCCACCCCCATCCTGATTTTTCACACTTGCTGTCTGGTCACCCTAGTGGCTGATAACTCTGTTCTTTACCATCCTTTCAAACAATGGGACTGGTACTGGTACCCTGCCAGCTCAATACCCAGGATGCACTGCCTCCCCGCCCCCCCTTTGGTAGGTTCCCTGGTCTCCAGGCTAATATGATGAGCATGGCTGGCCCCAGAGACCATGAACAGCACTAGCAGATATTCTAGGGAGAGGGTAGATTGCCATCTCAGTGGGGAGAGGCAGCCCCAGTGTTCAGGGATTCCCAGCCCAGAGTGGAGTCAGGACTTGCCCATGTTGGGATGTTATGTTCCAATTAGCTGCCCTGAGCCTGGCCTGGGTGTGGTGGGGTGAAATCAATTAACTTCCCCTGTAAACAAACCACATGCCAGATAAGACTAGGGGCAGGTGAGAGCCTGTTTTCTTCTTTCCAAAGCGGACAGCCAGGCACTTGGGGAGGGGGAAATAGGTGGAGGTGGTGGAAGAATTTTGCTTGTAAACAAGTATAAAGGTCCTGGCTCGATGCTGCCCCCAGGGGCTGGGTCCTTCCTGGGGGAAGTGTCTGGGCACATCAGCTCCTGCTGGGCCTGTCTGCAGCAATCAGCCTGGTTTCCTGTAAACCCAGCGGGAAGCTTCAGGGCCTGTCCACACTGCAGTTGTCAGTGGGCTTGGGCTGGGGAGGGCTTGGGCCAAGGGGCTGTTTAACCTCCCCCACCCCACCCCCGCAGGGTCGCAGAGCCCAGGCTCCAGCCTGAATGTCAACACCACAGTACAAAAGCCCCTTAAGCCGAGCCCCACGAGCTGGCCCGGGCCAGCCGTGGGTGTGGGACTGCAGCGTAGACGTACCATTGGCACAGTGCTCGGCCGTCCCATCGTCAGGGCGGGTTGGGGGCAGGGAGGAAAGCAGCCGTGGGGGGCTCAGGGTGGGTCCTTATGCAGCGTCCCTTTTTAATCCGTATCAGACTGGCAGAGCCTCCCCACGTTCCCCCCACGGCAGCCTGGGGACAGGGCTGGGGGAGCTCTAGGTCTTGCCCTGTCGTGTAACCGGAGGAGGGGCTCAGGCAGAAGACCAGGGCAGCAATCTGGGGCTAGTTCCCTGCCTGTGTGCTGGGCCCCCGTGGCTTCCTGGGCCCCCTGACGGTAGTGGGGGGTGGGGCCTGGAATCCTGCCCCATCGTGCCCGGCCTGGCTCTGTGTGGGGATCCCAGCCGCGGAGATGTAACCCGTCTTGTCTCTGCCCCCTTAGCCTGGGTCTGGTCCCGCATGCCTCGAGCTGCATTGTTCTGCTGGGACACTAGGGGGCAGCCGACCCCAGCTCAGCCATATCAGTGTCTGTAAACACCTGTACCCCCCGTCCCCGCCCGACACCCCCCACAGGTGTAGAGAGAAATCTCTGTATTAAGTATCTCTATGAATCTTTATGATGTTGTATTGTGTGTTGCATTGTGTTACTTTGTATTTCATATGACTTGGCATTGTGCCTCTCTATTTTCATACAACTTTGTATGAAAATCCCCATTTTGTATTAGATCCCTATATAGAAAACTTTGTATTAGATGTTCTAGCCCCTAAGGACAGTAGAGTTAAAGTAGAAGAAACATGTTTCTGTTTGCTAGTAGGATAAGATCTTCCCCCCCACTCTGTAATCAGTTGCCCTGTTGACTGACCGAGGTGTGAACGAGTGAGGCTGGGAAGAAACCCACCTCCAGACACTGCCACAGCTGGGGAGGGGATGGGAGCCAGATCCAAGAACAATCAAGTGGCAAAGAAGCGCAGACATACTGAAGTACTGACGGCCTTGGGGGTTAGACGAGAGGCACCTTCTTTAGGTAACACCCTCTTTGAGCAGCCTGGGGACAACACCCAGAGAAAAGCAGCACAAAGACCAAGGGACACAGACCAAGGGACACAGACCCAGAGTTTGACTCTGGAGTGGATTTGCATAAGAGGGAAGCTGCTATAAAAGTGAGGTGTCTGGCAGAAGGACCCCGGGTCTCGTCTTGTCACCAGGATGCTCCGATGAGCATCGATCCGGATCGGCAGAAGGCCGGCTCCACCCCTCCCCCATTTAACTCACCTGGCCAGTGCAGTTAAGGGGAGCAACCAGTTGGTAACAACAGCAAGACGGAGTGTGGGTGTTTGTGTGTGTGTGAGTGCATGAGTGTGATATATAGATCATATGTATATGCTAGAGTATTGATTGATACCTGTATTACTAATAAATGTGGCGTTTTGCCTTAATCCCCTTGAAAAGATCCTGTATAGTACATACTCAAAGTACTATACACAGGGAACCGGGGGACAGATGGGAGCTGCCAAGAGCCCAAACCTGGGAGATGCTGGGGGGCGGAGGGGAATGGATCCTTCCCCCTCTGGGTCGCCTGCTCGAATCCAGCTGGGTGTGCGGCTGCTCACGTGTGAGATGAGTGGGGCGTTCTCAGCCCAGCTCCCACTGGGATCTGCTAAGTCCTGCTGGGTTCCTGCCACCTGGGAGGGGTGTGGGTTGAGATTAGACCTGAATCTGGGTCAGTTCCCTCCCTGCATATTTTTCCACATCTTTGCCTCAAAGGGGCTCAGCGCAAAAGGTTCAGGTGTTTGGGTTTCTGCAGGGGGGGGGGGGGGGTTCCCCTCTGCACACAGCCCTCTGGCCTTATAAATTCAACCCCCCAGGCCGCCCCCTTCCCTGTGGGCCTAGAACCACCCCCTCCTTGCTCCCAAGAGTCTCCACACTTCATTTCGGCTCATCAGCCCAAAAGCTCTGGGCTCGGTCCTTTCCGGGTCTCCCAGCGCGAGACGCCCCCTTCCCCCGGCCGCTGGATGGAGCTGGGGCTTGGGGGGGCTGCAGTGCCGGTCTAGCCCCCGTGCTGGGCAGGGGAGTCAATGCAAGGGAGAAAAACACACCTGTTCTTGAGCCTGGGGCGGGATGGGAGCTGCTGGGTGCCAAGCTGGGGAGGGCATGGGGGAGGAGCTGCTCCTCCAGTGATGCCCCCCCCCGCAAAGCAAGCTGGGAGGCAGATCTGGTTAGCCATGTGCTCGCCCCCAGGAGAGGAGCCAGAAGGGAGCGGGGGGGGGGGGGGGGGGGGGCAGCCAGCCTCCCTGTGAGCAAACACTGGCTGCTCTCACAGCCCGGCGCCCACTTGACCTTCACTATGCAAATGTGACGCAAGGAATGTGCCCTGGGACGCGGGCGGCGCGGAGTCAGAAACCGGGGCTGGGATCCGGGGCCCAGCCACCCCCCAGGAGACGAGGAGAAAGGGGGGTGGGGGTTACCTGCCCTGAGCCTCAGGGGCCAGGGACGCCATGAGACGTGGAAAACCAAGGCCTGAGGTGCCCCTAGGGCTATCCCCAGCCATGGGAGGGGGGGGCAATCCCAGCCTACTCCCCCCCACTCCCCTGGGCTGGAGGGGAGAAAGAGGAACTAGCCATGGTGGGGGGGGGGGGGGTCTAACCAGCTGTGGGGGGAGGACACAGGCAGAGCCCCTTAGCAGCCTCTCTCCAGCAGCAGAAGACAATCTTTTCATTCACAAAAATTAAATATTTTTTAAAAACCCCCGAACAGTTAAAACAGCTTTAACCCCTCCCCCCCCCCCTGCCCACCCCCCGCCCGCAGCCCAGGTAGCCCAGGGAGAGACGAACAGACCAGCGTATAAAATTATATTACCATTTATAAAATATAAAAATAAAACTCTTAAGCCGGGGGCGGGGGGCAAGGTTAGGGGATTAGAGTGACGGGGCCCAGCAGGGCAGAGTTAACCTGTTACCAAGATACACGTCCCCCCACTCGCCTCCCACTGCATGAGACAGAGCAGGCGCCCCCCCCCCAGTTCAGTGGAACGACTTGCCCCGGTATGCGTGTCCTGCCCCCGGCCGCTGACTGGCCTTGTGGCTAGGAGAGAGAGTCCCATCCCCCACCCCGGCGCTGCCCGCACGGGCCAGCCTAGAACAGGCTGGCAGGGAAGCCGGGCAGGACACAGACGTGGGAGCGTTGCCGTGCCACCCCCACAGAGCCACGGCAAGAACCCAGGAGTCCTGACTCCCAGTGACAGCCCCCCCTCCCCCGGTCTGAACCCTAGCCCAGACTCCCCACCAGGGGTCCTGATGCCCAGCCCCCCTCCTCTAGCCACCAGCTCACAGTTTCCAAGACAGCAGGGCCAGGGTCTGGCTTTTCAGGCCAACGAGAGACTCCCTCTGACTTCAAAGCTCAGGGGCCCTCTGCCCCCCTAGTCCTGCCCCAGTGGTGGGGCAGCTGGGCCACCCCCCTGCCCACCCCAGGGATCTCATTCTCTCGGAGCCCGGCTTTGGAGGAATGCGGGGGGGGGGGGGCAGCCAGGGCAGAGAACCGCAGCTAGGCAGAGGGTCTTGGGGTGATGATGCCCCCTTGGAGGAGACATGAGGAGGGGGGGCAGGTGGGTGCCATGTCCAAGGAGAGGCACAGGGTGGGGGTCGTGCCACAATGTGTGTGTGGGGGGGGCTGCATGGGGGCCTGGCAGGAGCATTAGTAACAGGGGGGAGGGATGGCCCAGCTCTGACCGGCTGCATTCGGTGGAATCACAGCTGGGGAGCGTGGCAGAGAACCCGGCCTGGCACTGGGACATGGGCTGGGCCGGCCCCGGGGAGCTCAGCTCCTGGGCTGTTCTTAGCAAACCCTCCGGGCCCGATTCTGCCCCTTGGTCACCACCCCAAAACCGGCCTCAGGATTTCATCTCGAGCAGGGAAAGCAGCGAGTCAAGGCCCATGAAGCAATAAATACAGGGACTGGGCAGAGGTGCCCCACAGGGGTGTGGTTTGGGGTTCACCCACCCCCACCAGACAGGGTCACCCGTACACCGGGGTGCCACGAAGCATGAGCGGGGGGCAGCATCGGCTCCATGCAGCAGGGGCCAGATGCCCTGCGGGGGCCAGGTTACAGTGCCAGTCACACACGCCCCTGCCTCCCCACCGCCCACGTGCAGCGACACTGCCAAGTGTGCACCCACCCGCACGGGGCTGGCCATGAGACCCCCCCTCCCCCCCAGTCAGCGTGCGTCTCTGCGAACACTTCCTGGGACGCCGTCACAAGGAACCCAGTGCCCCCTCGCTCCCCTGCTGGGGGCCCGGGTTCCCATCCCCAGGGCCTGCAGGGATCTCAAGGCACTTGCAATAAAGCTTGGAAGCTGCGCTCGGCCCAGCGCCTCCTGCGTCCAGTTTGTTACATCGACTTTGTGGGAGTGGCGGATTCTCACGCGGTCGCTAGGCGTGGAGGGAGTCCTGGCCCAGCACCCCCCAAGCCAGCTGGTAGAGCAGCCGCGAGTACCAGTGCACGCCCGTCTCCGGCACGCTGCAGTTCTTGGCCCCGCCGCTGGGGGGCAGCAGCGAGAGGAGGCCGTGGAAGAGCCGGAGTGGGGCGAAGGCGCGGTGGGCCCAGCGGTGGCTCTCCAGGACGGCGTAGCAGGAGGCTAGCACCCCGTTGACCAGCAGGGTCCCATGCGAGGTCAGGGGGGCAAACACCCCCACGCCCTCCTCCCACGACACCCGCAGCACCCGGACTGGGTGCAGGCCACGTCCGCCGGCGCGGTGGGCCAGCACCGAGTCGCCCGCCCGCACCCACCTGGCGAAGACAGGCAGGAAGCCGGCCGTGCCGTTGGCCGGGGCCTGGGCAGCGAACACCAGGTGGGAGGGCGTGAGCAGCAGCCGGTGGGCGGGGCTCTCAGTCTCGATGGCCACGAAGGGCACCCGCCGGTGCGGGTCGCGGTCCAGGAACAGCAGCACCTCGGTGGGGACCACCTGGCCGCTCCGGTCCACGGCCAGCACCCAGTCCCCGCGGCGCAGCTCCGACAGCCCCTTCCGCTCGCCGCTCCGCAGCGTCACCGTGGCGTGGCCCGGGAAGCAGCCGCCGGCCCGGCTGGCCAGGGAGTTATCTGCAGAAAGACAGAGGGCCCCGTCAGCCCTGTGGCACGAGTGGGCTAGGAAACACCCCGCTGGAGGCGCGGCGCGGGCGGGCAGGCGTCAGCATCGTGCCCACGGCCTGTCCGCGAGGGGGAGATTTGCACCTGCCTCGCGCCCATGGGGCAGAGGTGGGGCACCAGGTGAAAACAGGGGCCGTGTAATCCAGCACAAGGCCGGGCTCACATCAGCACAGGACATTGGTGCCGGGGTTTGCACTGGAGCAGAGAGACCAGTGCCCGGCCCAGACACGGCCGGGCTGGTGAAGCCTGCTCTCACAAAGGGGCCGCGCGCTCTCAGCCTCCAGCGAAGGCGGCGGGAGCCGTGGGCAGCTCCTGAGTCTGGAGCCTCTTCGTTCTGTCATCGGGCTTGGTCGTGCTTCTCGGGAGGGGAAGGGCTTAGTCCAGAAACAAACCAACAGGCCCCGGGGCTTGGGAACACCCCATTTAACAGGGGACTTCAATGGGGATCCCAACAGACAGTTTCTTCTCCCCTCCTGCCTTAAAGTGCAGCTGCCTGGTGGGGAAACCTTGAGATGTATCAACGCTCCCCCAGCTCCGTCGCTGGGGGGTTTAAAACCAACGGGCCCCAGGGTGCTGCCCCTTGCGGGTGCTGGCCACAACACGCCCCTGTGATCTGCTGCTGTTTCGCCCCCACTTTGCATCAGCACGGTCAGCAATGCAAAGTGCAGAGTGCTGGAGAATCGGGCCCCAAACCACAGCCCCTGTTTATGTAGGCCCTGCAGTGTTTTGTCCGCTGCCTACAGGGAGCACAAGTGAACTGGACAGTGAGTGTGGAAAGACGCTGCAGATCTGACAAAGGGAGCGGGCGGTTTGAACGGGGCTTCGTAATGAAGCAAAGACCAACCGGCTCTCAAGAGACCAAGCACGTGTTTACACCAACCTCCACCAGGACACAGCACACAGAGTCTCTCTGCTCCTGTCATTAACCACACAGGAAATCATTCACACTGGAACCGCGGCTTTGAGTCTTGAGGACTTTCCAGGGCTCTCGTGCTCACCGGGGGCAAGCACTAGCCTGGCCAGGTTCACTAATTGTTTCTTCTCAGTCCGGCTTGTGCACTAGTGCACGCCTGGGGCTTTCTGGGGGTGTGGGAGGGAAGACGGGATTTAAAAAAAAATATTCTTAGTGCGTATTACTAATGATCAAGTTAGTCATTAGGAGTTCGTATTACTGTAATAATGACCAACTAAGGACCCTCTCTGCACTGAATTTCTTTACAAAAATCATAAGAACGATTCTCTTCGTGTTAGATTTTTGTGAAATCCTTCACGCCGAAGGGATGAGTAAGGAATTCCGCTGCTACTATTGCAGTGCCTAGGCGCACCCCCCAAATCAGGGCCCCGCTGTGCCAGGTGCTGCCCAGCCCTGTCGTGGGGGCAGGGCGTGCCCCAAAGAGCCGACAGTCCCTATAAACAACAGGTGGGAGTGGAAGCTCAGGCGTGGAGCTGGGAAGAGACTCGCCCAAGGTCACAAAGCAGGGTCATTGGCGGAGATGGGACGAAAACCCAGGAGTCCACAGTCCCATCCTAGGGCTCTGCCCACCGGGGGTATTGGGCGGGGGCATAAAAGGCAATCGAGGGGGTCGTGAGGTGCTGGAACATTTTATTTCAGAGGAAGGCAAAGAAAATCTGCCCCCTCCTGCTCCCCACATGCTCTCCCGCGCTGCCCCCCGCTCAGAACACGCCCACCGTGCAATCGCACGGCTGAGCAGCAGTGACACACTTTTTACTCCTACACGTGAACGGGAGCAATCTTCTGAATTCAAACAAGGAGTCGCCAACCTGAAGAAGTCAAGGAACACGTGCCACCCCAGGCCATGGGTCCATGCCATCCGGCACGGTGGCAGCACCAGGATCCCGGTCCCCCACGTCATCACCCTGCTTCCCGTTACCTGCTTTCACCGACACGTGGATGTGGGCCTTGGACTCGTAGTAGACCCAGTCGAAGCCGGCCTCCACGGCCAGGCGCGCCAACAGCCCGTACTTCTCCCTGTCCCGGTCAGACGTGGTGATGTCCAGCGCCCGCCCCTCGTAGTGCAGCGAGTCGGGCAGGTGATGCCCATCTTCATCCCAGCCTTCCGTCACCCGCAGCTTCACGCCGGGCCACATGTTTATCACCGCGATGGCCAGCGCGTTCACACGGTCCTTGCAGCGCTGGCAGGGGAGAGCACGGACGTAAGAACATCAGAACGGCCAGACTGGGTCAGACCAAAGGTCCATCTAGCCCAGTGTCCTGTCTGCCGACAAAGCCAGGGGCCCCAGAGGGGATGAACAGAACAGGGAATCATCAGATGATCCATCCCTGTCGCCCATTGCCAGCTTCTGGCAAACAAGAGGCTAGAGACACCATCCCTGCCCATCCTGGCTAATAGCCATTGATGGACCTAACCTGCGTGAATTTATCTAGTTCTTTTTTGAATCCTGTTATAGTCTTGGCCTTCACAACATCCTTTGGCAAGGAGTTCCACAGGTTGACTGTGTGTTGTGTGGAAAAAATACTTCCATTTGTTTGTTTTAAACCTGCTGCCTGTAATGCCATTAGGTGACCCTGGGTCGTGTGTTATGAGAAGGAGTAAATAACACTTCCTTATTTACGTTCTCCACACCACTCATGATTTTATAGACCTCCATCGTATCCCCCCTTAGTCGTCTCTTTTCCAAGCTGAAACGCCCCAGTCTCCTTAATCTCTCCTCCTACATTAACCCTTGCTGCTCCGGAGGTGTGGGTGAGGCAGTGGGGCAGGCGGCGGGGAGCTGGCATTACAGGAGGAGAATGCCGAGCTCGCCGGGGGGCTGCAAGGAGCGGGGACCCTGACATCAGAGGAGGAACGGTCCAAGGATGTGCTAAGAGATTTGGACAGCCCTGCCCTGCCTCAGCTGCCACCTGGCGGGGGGGGGGGGGGGGCACCCAGATGAAGGACGATGGAGATGCTGCTGCAGGGGGCAGAGGCCAGGCCAGTTTTTAACTCCTTGGAGCTGGGCCATTGTCACCGGCGGGGACAGCAAGCGGGGAAGACAGGGGAGAGCAAAGGCAGCAGGGCTGGGTCACAAGCCTAATTCCTTCTCTAGGCTGGCGCACGTACGCCACGGAAAGTCAGCCAGTGCCCCCGGTGCCCACCCAGGTTTTCGGGGGCCTTTCAGCAGAGACGGGGGCACCGCCACGCCGGGCCCTGCACGGACGCTGCCACCCACAGGAGACCCGCCCCAGGCCAGCGGCAGCTCCCCCCCGGCTTGGCAGACAAGGGGCTCCCGGAGCCAGCGTGGGCGAAGGACACACCTGTCTCTGCCCAGCCGAGGCCTATAGACCGGACGGACGCAGGTGGGCAGGGAAGAAGCCCACCAAGGGGAAGGGACGTTGCTGCAGGACAGGACAGACCCACCCGGCCAGTGCCCTGCCCACGGAGTTAGGCTGTCTCCCCTAGCTCCCGCGCGGGACAAAGGCAGGGGGCTGTGGTGACACCCCCAATTCACAAGCTCGGGAGCGGAGTCTGCAGCACAAGCCTCGAGGGGCGATTTTCCCTGCGCTCTCCTGGGGCTTCCACCGGTGCCCCCTAAGTGTGACACCCGCCACCCCCACTGCCCCCCAACCACGCCCGGCTGCACTCACTCCCCCCTGGCTCCCCGGACCGGCACCTTCCCCTCCCCCTGCTCGACCCCCCCGGCCCCTGGACCCTGGCTCCCTCCTGCCCTGAGGGTCCCCCTCCCCCAGCCCTGGGCACCAGTACCGGAGAGCGGCCAGGGCCCGGAGGAGAGAGCAGTAGGGGTGAATGGGGCCAGGTTCTGAGCTCTCCAGTCAGACCAAGGCGGGGGCTTTTTCCAGGCCCTGGCTTGTCGTCAGAAGCTGGCAGCCAAATCCCTTGGGCAAGGGCCCCGGGGGGGCGGGCCCACAGATTCCCCACAGCCCCGCAGCGCGGGCTGGGGATGGTGCCACACGGGGACCAGACATGCCTGGGTCTGGCTGAAGAACCAAAGCTGAGGGCGTGGCGGGGGGGGAATAAATATTAAACTGGGTCTGTCTGCCCCCACCCGGCCCAAACCAGCACTCACCAGCTCCCCCCAGAAACACACACACCAGCTCCTTAATCAGTGATTCATTAACTCGGGTCAGGCCCAGGGGGAATGGCTAATCTGAGTTTCAGGAGCATCAGGCTTGTTTGAGGGGGCAGGGGGAGGGAGGACAGGAACCAGGACTCCTGGGTTCTATCCCCGGTTCTGGAATTGTCTCCTTCTGTGACCTTGTGCCCTTTTCGGTGGACGCGGGGATAGCCACGCTTCCCCGCCTTTGCAAAGCAACGAAACGCTTGATTGAAAGGTGCTAGATTCATCCATCCTGCTGCAGACCCACGGACACTTTGTCCTCAACCAATTCCCAGGTTATTTATCCAGTAGGCCATTCCTCCCTCACAGAACTGCAGCCACCTCTGGGGCGAGGCGGAGCAGCTGTGTATAACACCCACGCCGCACAGCAGAATCCCGCTTGATTCTCTCCCACTGTGGAAATGCAACAACTGGCAACAAGAGGCAGAGCCTGATAAGTTCAGCGAGGAGAGGCCAAAGGGAAGGCTGGAGCAGCAGCAAACATCCGAGACTCCTGCCTCGCACAGGCCTCAGCCCATTCTGCCTCTCCTCGTCACCCCCAGCGCGCCCCAAACCTGCCCCCACCCCCAGCATTAACTCTCTCCTGGCAGCCACTTCCCTCCCTCCTCCTGGGCTCTGTCCACTGGCCCCTTCGGTGCCAAGCGACCTGCGGCTGCAACCCACCCCGGCTCAGGCCTAGGAAAATTCGGGGGGAGTCTGGAGCCGGAGAGCAGAGCCGGGGCCTTGGGGGCAGGCGGGGTGGGTGGGGAGAAGGACCGAAAGAGGGGCAGACGGAGAGATGGCGGGGGGGGGGGCGGGGCACGGGTGGCATTTAATCCAACTGGGAAGGGAACAAAGTCAGATTGATGGCGTGCAGGGGAGGAGGGCCGGGCCGGAGGAGGAATGTGCCGCGCTTCTCTCGCCTTGCAGCACAATAGCTGTTTTCCAGCCCGAGAATTACTTAACTCGGCGAGAATTTCAAATCCTCCGGTTCAACAGGGAGAGAACAGCAAAGTCATCAGCTTTCCCACAAAGGGCCCATTCAGCGGCCTCCCCCCGCCCCCCGGCCGGTGTCAGCAAGGGGGAAAGTGCACCGTGGGATGGGCAGCCGCGGGACCCCACTCCCCAGCCAGGCTCCCCCCTCGGCCGGACTGCAGCAGCCACTCCCCAGGATCGGGGCCCTGCAAGGGTGGGGGCTGGAGCGGTTGGTGTGCTGGCCACCAGGGGGTGTCAGGCTGGAGGGGGGGGGGAATATACCCTGGGGAGAGGAGTGCTTGGGGGCCTGGGGGGACCCTGTTACCTTGACTCACCCTCCCCACACGCGCCTAGGCTGGGGATCCCCCCGTCCCATAGCCACAGAGTGGCTGGCGGAGGTACTTTCTGGGGTACCCAGACCAGCCAAGGGATGGATGAACTCCCAGGCCCCGAACCCTAGTGGCCAAACACCCCATAAAAGTCAGGGTGCGGCAGCCAAATTCCAAGGGGGCCAATTCCACTCAGCAGCACCACCTGCCGCTACACAACAGCTGCGTGGCCGCCACACTCCACCCCAGAGGAAGCTGCATCTCAGTGCTGGGCAAGTGATCCCTTTGGCTCTGCGACCCTGGATCAGCTTCTGCGTGCTGCCCCAGCGGTGGCCACATCTGGGTAGCATGGGCGATGGGGTCCCTGCCCGGGTGATCTGTCACATGCCTGCGGCGTGGGGTTAGCTGCCTTTCAAGTCCTCCCACAGGCCCCAGGGCTGCCGTGAGGGGCTGTTGAAAACTGGGTTCCTTCCATGCTCCCCGAGATACCCCAATGCCCTGCCCCAGCAAGAATACGATGCCCTTCTGGTCCCTGCCCACAGCATGGCAGCCCCAGGGGGAAGACGAAGAAGAAGGCAAGACAGGAGCAAGGGGAAATCACACCAGCTGCTCCCTCCCGGGAAGCTCCGGCTGGGAGAGGAGGTTTATCACTAAATGAATAATCAAATCAAGAAAAAAGTAACCACTTCCCTCTAGCCTTGACATTATTCTCATACCAGGAGGGCGAGCCTGGCGCGGCGGGCAGGGGAGCCGGGCGCATGGGAAGGAGAGCGAGGGCCAGGCAGGCGATAGAGCGGGAGGACAAGGGAAGGGGGGAACATGATGGAAGGAAGGAAAGAGCCAGGGAGCAGAGCGGACGGACAGAGAACGGAGACTGAGCCAAGCTGCCTGGACCAGGGGAGCGCAAGGCAGCCTCCTCCATCACCATGGCAACGGGATAACGGGCAGCCAAGAGCATCCCCCGCGCTGCCCCAGCCTCCCAGGATGGGGGGAGACACGGAACTTCCCTCCTGCCAGCTCTCCCCGCCCCCCGTTTGCCCCGGGGGGGCCACAGGACCCCATGAGCTTCGCTTTCTAGTCTGAGTCCCAGCACCCCCCATGGCAGCCGGCCAAGCCCAGCTGCGTGGCCATGGGAGCTCTGACCTGCAGAGGCAGCCGCAGGTCACCAGCTGCGCGGCTCCGAGGGCCAGGAGCAGGGTCCCGGAGCAGCTGAATCGGGGCATTTGCAGGCACCTCTGAGGCGGGGACGGGGAAGCCAGGAGAAGCAGCAGGTGCTGCCGGAGAAGGGGAGGGGATGTGCAGTGCCCAGACTCCGCGGAAGGAGTCTGGGCACTGCACAGACCCTGCCCGGCGCAGCTCCCCCTCACCTGAGACCCTCAAAGCACAGTCCTCAGACTGGGATACAGGTACCATGGTATCCCCATTTCAGAGCCGGGGAAACTGAGGCACAGGGCAGGGCCGGAACTAGCCAGCGAGTCCGGGCGGCAGGCAGGGATAGAAGCCAGCCGCTATTAATGACCTGGAGGAGGGGCTGAGCAGGGGGTGAGGGAGGACACCAGGTTACTGAGGTCAGGTGGGTCACTCGCTAGTTCCCTGTTCCGCTCACTCCCCCTGAAGCACCCGGCCCCGTGGCTGATACGCTGGGGATCCCCGCAGTGTAAAGCCCAAGGATGGAGCTGAATTGATCAGGCGAGGAGCCGCTGTAATGGACGAACACGCCCAGGAAGAGGGACTTGGGTTTTCCAATGTTAGTGTCTATGATTCTCCAACCACTAGACCCCACTCCCCTCCCAGTGCTGCAAATGAAACCCAGGAGTCCTAGCTCCCGTTCCAACCAGCACCGGACACAGACCATCAACCCCGTCTCCCCCGGGTTGCTACGGCTTGAATCTTCCAGGGTGCCGGTTTGTTCCCGGAGTGGGGCCCCCTCCTCGAGCACAGACTCCCCTCCTCACCCCAGCGCCACGGCATGAGCGGCAGGAAACACCCACCCCGGCGCTCCCGGCTCCCTCCAGGCACCCCCACGCCCCATTGTCTCTCCTCCAGCACAGCCGGCTCATTCTCCTCCCAGAGCCGGCACGCCCACCACCCCGTGCCATCCAGACCCAGTCTGGCTGCCAGCCTCCCCCCTCACCCAGGCGACGGGCATCGGGTGACTCAGCAGGAGGAAATGAATCTGCGATGCAGTCAGCGTGCCCACCCACGGACACGCGAGAGGCAGAAATGTCACCGGCCCGGGAGCCAGAGGTCCCCTGGCACCGCTGGGACCTGGCATTGGCCACCCTGGGGGGCGGTTACAACAACTATCCTAACTAAGGGGCACAGGCTGGCCCCGGGGCACCTCCTGCCCCCCGACGGGCCTGCACCTCCTCCGCCAGGGTACCCGGGGGCTTCCCGCACAGCTGCAGCCCCCCCCCCCCCAAGTCGGATTACATTACTCATCGCCAGGCCCCTGTCGCTGCAGTGTGGGTCAATCCCGGCGGGTGGGGCTGCTGGAACAGCTAGCCAGTCCTGGCCCAGCTACTTCTACGTGTCGCTAGCACCACGTTCACCCATGGAACTCACTGCCCCAGGATTGTTCAGACGCAGAAAGCGCAGTCAGCTGGGCTGGGATCTGAAACTCTGCTTTGTACATGTTTCAACCCTGGAGCCTTCAGCCGCCAGGGAGCCACTGCCCAGCTAACAGACCTGTTAGGGGCATTGTTCCATCCGTCCACGGGACTTACCTGCCCCCCGCTGCCCTACTGTCCCACCACTTCGCTACTCACGCATTTATCCTCACAACCCTCCTGGGCAGCAGGGCAGTTATCCCCATTGGTGCCGTGGGGAAACTGAGGCACAGAGCAGCCACATGACGGGCTTGTGTTCATACAGTCTGTGGCAGAGCTGCGACCGGACCCCAGGTCTCCCGGGGCCGAGCTACTGGGCCAGGCGTCTCCTCGTAACCTTTGCAACAAACCGAAGCAACACAGAAGCCCTCGGTGAATGTCCCCAGGGCCGCAGGAGTCTCCGCGCCTGGAGAACCCGTCCGGGGGAGGGGTGGAAATGGGGCCAGGTGGAGGTTTTCCTGGGCCCTGCTGTTCAAGTGCATCGCTGCATATAACCCTGAGCCAAGTTAGCAGGGGCCAACAATGGCTTTACCGTGAGCCCGGCCCCCGGCCCCACTTCGCCATCCCTGCCAAGCCATGGAACCCTCAGCAGGGGGATGAAATGGGATGGGACGTCCCTGTCTCCCATTGCCCGCCCTGCCCGCTCTGCGGCGGGGTCTCTGCTCGCTCCCCCCTCCCCACCCACGGAGCTGCCCCTTGGGAGCCACCATGCCTGCGTCTAGCACCTGGGCCCAGGCCCTGCCCGGGCCTCAGTGTTCCTGTCTGTGAAATGGGAGCATCTGTAGGAGCTGCGCTTGGAGGTGGAAACGCTGGACTGGAGCCGGCCAGGTGCTTTCAGAGCCCGGGACGCCCCAGGGCGCCAAGGATCGTTAGCGGCAGGGCCCGAGGCGGCTCCCAGGGCAGAGCAGCGATTCCATCCGGCCGGTTCCCATTCACCCGTCACAGAGAGCGGCGGGAGGGGC
Organism: Chelydra serpentina; assembly: GCA_037349315.1. Taxonomy (NCBI): domain Eukaryota; kingdom Metazoa; phylum Chordata; order Testudines; family Chelydridae; genus Chelydra; species Chelydra serpentina. Next base: position 294,697 of record JBAIAC010000500.1, on the reverse strand, counting down.
CCCCCAGCCTGAGCGCCCTCTCGCCCCCCCCCCGGCCTCCCGCACTCATTGCTGCTGTGGGGGTTCCGAGCGGGGGGGGGTTCAGGGGAGGTGCAGAGCCGGGGGGGGTGTCGGGGGGCCGCCAGACCTGCTCCCCGCAGCCTCTGGGGGTTCTAAGCCCAGCCAACCCCCCAGCACAGGGGCAAATCGCCGCGGGGGGTCCGGGCCGGTCACCCCCGACTCAGGGGCCGGACTGGGAACAGTCCCCAGCCGGGGGGGGTCTAGCGCCAAAGCCGCCCCCCCCCCCCCGCCGGAGAGCGACCTCAGTCTCCCAATTCGCTCCCCCCTTGTACCTGCCCTCCGGACCCCGGCCGCGCCAGGGAGAAGCCGCCCGGGGCCGGGTTCACGGGTAACGGGGCGCAGGGGGAACCATTCCCCAGGGCAAAGCCCCCAGGCGAGGGGCGGCCGGGGGTCCCCGCCCGGGGCCGGGCGCCCCTTACCTGGCTCATGAGCCGGTCGGCCCCCGTGTGCTCCTCGTCCTTGAAGAGGATGTCGGGGTTGTAGTTGGGCACCAGGTCCCGGAAGCGCTCGGCGCTGCGCCCCAGCCGGCCCTCGGCCCGCCCGCTCGCCGCCAGCGTCTGCTCCGGCACCCCGGGCACCGACTGCTTGTAGCGCAGCGGCACCAGGGGTCTCCGGGCCGGTCGCCTGCGCCCCGGCGGGGCCCGGCCCGGCCCGCAGCCCCGGCCCGGCGGCAGCAAGCAGCAGGCCAGACACAGAAGGCTGAGCGCCAGCGGCCGGTGCCAGGGCATCGCGGGGTCCGTCCGCCGCCTCCGGGGCCGGGCTCAGCTGCCTCCCGCGGCTCCGGGGTCCCGCATCGGGCCGGAGCCAGGTTCCCCCCGACAGCCCCGGGACCCCTCCGGGCACCGCCGCCCCTAGGGCCCGGGGACCCCTCCGGGCACCGCCATCCCCAGCTACCCTGGGCGCTAGGCTGCGCCTTCTGCGGCAGGGACCCTTGGGTGCCGGCCGTGCGCCCCGGGCAGCGTCCCCCGGCTGCTCCCGCCCAGCCACTGGGCAGCCCCGCCGGGTCCTTCGCGGCTGCCCCTGCCAGGCTCCCGGCCCCGCCTTTAAGAGTCCGTCCCCCGGGAGCGGCGGCCACATCCCCCCGGTGCCGCCCCCGCGGAGCCCGGGCCAGCGGTCACTGGCGAGGCGTGCGCCCAGCGCGCGTCCCCGCGTAACCCCTCTGGATCCTGCATGCGCGTCCTAGCGCACTAACAGCCGTGGCGCGCTCCCTCCCTTTCACGTGCGCGAAACTCCGACCACGTGCGGCGCGCCCTACCTGGCGCCAGCGGGAACGCGCCTCTGCCCTTCTCCGAAGCGCGCTCCTGACAGGTGTCCTTACTCCTGTCCCAGTGAGGCCCAGCGCACCCCCACTGCCGCCCCCCCCCCCGAGCCCTCATCGCACCCCACTCCCTGCACCCCCGAATCTTCCACCCCCCACTGCACCCTCCTCCCCTTCCCAACACCCCATCCCATGCCCCCCACCCCTCTTCCCACCTCAGTGCGTTTCCTTCCCCCCTTCTCGCTCCCCAGCCCCCACTTTGCACCTCCTCTCCTGCACCCCCCTCCGCAGCAGGCCCCTACCCAGCTCTGAGCTCCCAGGGGCTGCCTGCACCCAGGGAGGGGGAGCTCGGGTAGCCCCATTGCAGGAGATCTACCCCCCCCCCCGGCAGGAGGAATAAAGACCCTAATTCACGGCGGGGGGGGGGGGAAGTGGCCTCCCCAACTGAGCTGGGGTTCCCCTCCCCCACAGGGCTATAGCCCCCCACGCCAGGGCCTGGGGCCAGTCTCTATGGGGGCGGGGGGCCGGGTGCCCTCAGCCCCCAGTGCTCTCCTCTGGAGCAGCTGGCTCCGGCCCCTGCTGGAGACCCGGGTCGATGGGCCCTGCTCCGAGCCAGCCTGGCCTTCCCCAGGGTGTGTCCCCCCGCCTCGCCCAGAGGGCTGCCAATTTTCGGGAGGCGTATTCCTGGAGGCGTCCTCACATCCCATCATCTTTAATGAAAACCTAATCTCGAATTCCTGGAGACTCCCGGACAAACCTGGAGGCTTGGCAACCCAGGGGCCCCCGCTGAGAGGCCAGGCCCCAGGAGCGGGGGGGCGGGGTGCAGCTTCCAGGGCGGGGGCCCCAAAAATTCAGCAGCCACTTTTGAAAACTGCCGCCCCCCGCCCCCCCGGGGTCGGTGCGTGTCCTGCAGCAGCATTTCCGGCTCTGGCCGGCAGAGGGCAGACACCTCCCAGTCTCCTTTGCCTTTAGCTGCCGTTCAAAGGACCCAAAGTTAAATAAATTCCCCCATAAAGGGGAAAAGCAGAAAGCGACCCTCTGCCTTCCCCTGGGCCGGGGAGCCTGGCACCCGCACCCCCAGCCCAGCTGGATCTGTGCCCCAGGGCACCCCCGCCCCCAGCAGGTCCCCAGGGCACCCATGCCCCCAGGCACCTACAGAGCAGGTTGTGGGTCTAAGGCCCAGGTGGCGGCCCGGCTCTGCGAGGGCTGAGCCATCTCCCCCCCGTGCCGCAGCCCCCAGGCGGGAGAGACGCAGGCTGGGGCAGGTGCACCCAGCAGCACCCCCACTGGAGGGAGGATCAGTGCCAGGCCGGGGCGGTTGGCTGGAGACCATGTTCCAGGGAAACCGGGCAGCTAGGGCCACATTTCCTGCACCATACACCCAGCTTCCTGATCCACCCCTGTCAAAACAGGAGGTCGGGCGGGACCAGGGAAGAGGCAGCAAACTCCCAGCTGTGACAGCCAGGCCGGGCCGGTTCCCAGCCCCCTCCGGCCGCTCCCCCCATCCGGAGCCAGGGCAGGATGGGTGGGAAAGTTTGGCACTAGGGCAGTTTCCTCTGTGCTCAGCGTGACAAACACCCCCTGAAAGTGGGCCTGCGACTGGAGGTGTTGCTGCCCCCCCCCCCCATCTAGGATGTTGTGAAGGCCAAGACTATAACAGGGTTCAGAAAAGAACTAGATCATAGAATATCAGGGTTGGAAGGGACCTTAGAAGGTCATCTAGTCCAACCCCCTGCTCAAAGCAGGACCAATCCCCAATTTTTGCCCCAGATCCCTAAATGGCCCCCTCAAGGATTGAACTCACAACCCTGGGTTTAGCAGGCCAATGCTCAAACCACTGAGCTATCCCTCCCCCACAGTTCATGGAGGATAGGTCCATCAATGGCTATCAGCCAGGCTGGGCAGGGATGGTGTCCCTGGCCTCTGTTTGCCAGAAGCTGGGAATGGGCGACGGGGATGGATCACTTGGTGATTCCCTGTTCTGTTCATTCCCTCGGGGGCCCTGGCAGTGGCCCCAGCAGCAGACAGGACATGGGGCGGGATGGACCTTGGCTCTGACCCGGTCTGACCGTTCAGATGTTCAAAAGGCGAATGGGAGTAGGGAAGCTCCAGCAACCCGAGAAGCCCATGGAGCAGACTGGAGCTGGGCCGAAAGCTGAACAAGTCATTGGCGCTGGCCCCCCTGTGAGCTCAGCCCTGGCTCCCTTCCCCCTGACCCACAGCCCCCCTTGGGCTCCCTTCCCCCACAGCTCACAGGGACAGATTGCCTGCTCCCCTTCTCCCCTGCACAGCTAGCCCCCAGCTGCCGCTCAAACCCAGCCTGGGCCCCCTCCGCCCGCAGACCCCTGCAGTGACTCTGCCTATGGGCACCGGGGGGGGGGGGCAGGGAAAAGGGGCCCCCGAAAGCCAGGAACTCACCCAGCAGCCCAGCCCTGCCCTTGGCCCTGGTGCTTTTTCCACTGCCTCCCCCAGGGCTGGGGGGGGGGCAGATGAGGCTCATTAGCTACAGGCAGGAAAATGGGTAATTATACCCCAAAGCAACAGTGGAGGGGAGAGGGGGGGGGAGAGTCAGACAGGGTGTGGGACCTTCCAGGATGGGGTGGAGGGAAGTTGTGCGTGCATATTCACACACCCATAGTCACACACCCCTTTGCCTGTGCCAGAGAGCAGAGAGCCTGCTCCCACCCACACCCCCAGGTCCCTCCAAGAGCTGGGAACCCCATTTCCCATCAGGAATTGTAAGAGACAGAGCCGGGGTAGGGCAAGCCGCCGGCCTCCCCCCATGGATTAAAAGACACTTTTTATTATTTAAATAAAAAACCACACAGAGCAAGTGAGAGCGGATGTGCGTTGTCACTAGCACCTGCCCAGAGCAGAGACCTGACACACGCGTGAGACAAAGCAAAGCTGGCCCTGGGCTCCCCTGCTGGGGGGCAGGGCTGGGGAGGAGGAACCGCAGCAGGGCTGAGCTAGCCCCGGGAGGAAGGACTAGAGATCCCAGCCCACTCCCCTTCCAGCTCTGTCCCCCCCCACCCCAGCTCCAATGCCACAGGGGGGGGGGGGGGAGGAATTGACATTTACAGCCTCCCCACAGGGCCTGTAACACCCCACCCCTGCCCTTCTCCCCCTCACAGGCAGGATCAGGCACCAGCCTGGCCCCTGCTGGATGAGGGGTGTCTGTAGCCAGACCTCCTTCCCCTCCCCCTACAGCCCAGGGGGAGAAAGAGAAACCCCCCAGGTGTCTGAATGATGAGCCCCCCCAGACACCTCCCTGGCTCCACCCAGGAGCCCCGCTCGGTTTACGCGCAGCGCTAAGTCACTTAGTGTCAAAGACAGGAGCAGCTCGGGGCTGAGGGGGCCAGACAGATCAGGGGGGCTGGGCTCCCATGGGGTCAGGGGAGTGGGGGGGGGGTTCACCCATAAAACATCAGGGCAGCAGCTGTCCAAAAAAAAATAAAAAAAATAAAATAAAAATGTCCAGACAGAAAACGCAGCCAGCGAAGCAGACGGACGCGTGGCCCGCGGCCGCCTAGTGCACTTGAGTGAGGTATGTAACCGCAGCTCCAAGGGTGGGCTGTGCTGGGGGGGAGGGGGGAGCAGCTTCTGCACCTGCTAAACCCCTGACCCCTACAGCACCTCCTGCTGGGAGAGGCTGGGGCAGGACTAGCCGGGAGCTGCCCCCCAGCCAGCGCCCTGCCCCCCTCAGCGCCCCCTGCTGGGAGCTGCCCCACAGCCAGCGATCTGCTCCCCCACAGCACCCCATGCTGGCCATCAGCTCCCATTACAATCCCATACAGCTCCCTGCAGGGTGCTTGAAGCTGCCATTCCCCCCCTCCCCCAGGAGGCTCCGGGGGGTGGGGGGAGGGGGGAGAAGGACTGTGGGGAGGGGGGGAAACAGCTCAGCAGCAGTCCCACAGAGAATTCTTCTGTCTCCCCCACACAGGGATCGCATCCCCCCCATCCCAGTGCAGCACCAGCCCCTTCTCGGCAGCAGGCCATTGGTCAGAAGCAGACGAGGGTGGAGTCAGCCAGGCCCTGTCCCTGCTGCGGGGTCCGTGGTCCTTGGGCTCAGAATGCAGGAGACACAAATCAATCCATCGAATCAGGGCTGGGGGCTCCCCACCCCTGCCCCATGGCCTGGAGGGGCCGCAGCGCCCCCCAGTTCCCAGCCGCCGGCTGGCGCCGGACTCGTCCTAGCGGAGCTTGCTGGGCTGGCGGGTGCGCGTCACGGGCAGGGGCAGCTTGTGCAAACCTGGGGGTGGGGGGGAAATACACGATTAGGGGACACACTGACATTCCCGCCCCCCCATGTCCATCCCCCTGCTGGCAGCCAGGGCCTGGGCTGGGGCCAGGGGCCCATTCACCCACAGCCCCGGCCAATCGCCTCCCCCGGGGCCCTGCACGGACACACCAGGCTCCCCGCCCCCCCCGGGACTCACCGAAGGCCCGGATGAGCTCGGCCCGCACGGCCCATGTAAACTTCTTCACCAGGCACAGGGTGGTGAGGGCGGCGAAGAGCATGTTGTAGAGGAAAACGATGTAGAAATTCCCCAGCCAGTTAAACCTGCCGAAATCGCCCAGGAGGTCAAACCGCGTGATCCCTGCAAGAGAGAGGGGCTGAGCGCTCCTGTCAGTGGGGCTGGGCCCCACTGCACCTCCAGGCCTGGGTCCTGTCCCCCCCCAGCTCCACCACCACCCCCCTTCCCAACCCACTGCCCCTTGTTATTCCACCCTGGGGTCCCTCACCCATACAGCTCTGCCCCTACAGCCCCATAGCGGCTGCTCCAGAGCTCCAACCCCCAGCCACCCGGATGGGCCTCCAGGATGGGGCAGTAGCGCAGGGGGGTGGGTGCGCTTATCGGGAGCCCCTCAGGCCCGCCCTAGGGGCGCGCGGTGCCCCGGAGCCCAGCACGGCCGCAGGAGACTCACCCAGAGTCCTGGAGAAGACGGGCAGCGCGGAGCTCAGCACCAGCAAGGACACGCAGTTCCCAATGATCTGGGCGGGGGAGAGACAGGCCTTGAACCTGGGAGCCAGACTCCCCCTCCCCCCATGGGTGCTGCACCCCAGGACGGGCACAGGACCCCTCCCGCCCCCCAGCGACCAACAAGACACCTGCAGCCCCCTCTGGCCAGGATCAGCGGCCCCACCCCTAGAATTAGGGAACCAGGATCCCCAGCTGGACTCTGGCCCTCGGGCGGGGGGGGCTCCCACTGAGCATCCACATCTAGCTGGGGGGCATCTGATGTGGGGGGGGGAGCGCGGAGAGAGCTCACAGCCGGGCTTCTCCCCATCCAGCATGGCGCATGGCGCCCTCGTGTGGCGAGATGATGCAGTGCAGGAGCAGGGCCAGGGAATAGAACCCAGGCGTCCTGAGTGCAGCCCTGGGTGCTAGGCCCACGGCACCCTGGCCCCTAGTGGCTGCATGTGGGTAGTAAGCGGCTCTGGCGGCACCCCATGGCAGAGGGGCAGGTACCACTTACCTTGGTCATGGGGGTATCCTGCCTCACGGGGAGCAGCCTCGTGAACATGGGGGAGCTGTAGAAGCCCACGACGGAGGAGACCATCAGATAGCTGAGTCCAGAGGTTAAGGAGGAATAACAGAGTGTGGGTGGGGGGGATCTGTTGGGCCCAAGGAGCCAATGCAGGGACTGGGATGTGGGCACAGCACCCAGGAGGGGCAGGGAAGGGTGGCACTAGGCTGACACACTGGCAAACCCAGGCCCTGCTCCAGAGGGCCCAGGGAGAGCAGCCCCCCTGCAGGGATCAGACAGAGGGGCTGGGGCCGTTCACCCCAAGGATACAAGATGAGAACCACTTGCAGCGCGGCGCCGAAGGACCCAAAGATGGAGAAGGAGACCTGCCCCAGGGGGGCGTCCTGCAGGGAGAGAAGAGCAGAGAAGGGGGTCGGTGTGGGAGGGCAGATTGGAGCAGGCACTGAGCAGCCAGCTCTGGGCTCGTGTCACGCTGTCACCTGGTGAGCACTTCCCCCCACGGATCCATGGGGCGGGCACAGACCATGCAGTGCAGGGTGAACCCCCCGACCTGGGGGGCCCTGGAGGGGGCTAGCGAGCTGGGTGGGTCTACTGGGAGCGGGGCTGAGACCCAGCAAACGTGTTTCACGCACGGGCCCACGGCCGAGAGGGCAGGGTTACCCTCTGCTCAGACCCCGCCCCTGCCTGGTACCTGAATCCCCCGCGGCATCGCGGCATCGTCCAGCAGCAGCTCCAGTGTGTGAAAACAGACGACCAGCACAGAGATGCCCTGGGAAGGACCAGAGGGGAGGTCAGCGCGGCCTCCTCCCGGCAGCCTTTGGGGGGTCCTTCCCCAGGGAGCTCCACAGAGAATCACCCCCCAACCCCGGCAAGCGGGGAAACCGAGGCACGGACATCAGTCACGCCCCCCCCCCACATTCCCCACCCAGCACCTACCGTCAGCGCCAGGAGGCCCAGCATGGCCAGGGGGTAGCCCAGATTCCGCTGCCAGGGCGAGGCGTGGCGCCGCAGCTCTGCCGGGAAGCACAGGACAGGCCCGGGTGAGCAAGTGGGGTCGAGGCTCCATCCCCTCCCCCCCCCCCCCCCCGCCACCCACTTCCCCCTTGAGAATGAACGGTGCCCCCTCCCCCGCCCAGATCAGCACATGATCTCCCCGCCCAGCAAGCGGAGGGGGAGAACCCAGGAGTCCTGCTCCGCCCCCCGCCCGCCCCGCGCCCTCTGTCTCCCCACCCCCGCTCCTTACCCAGCGCCAGTCTCCGGCTCTGGATGGCCAGGAACCGCTCCCGGAGCACAGCCCCGCTCAGGTTCAGCCAGCAGGAGGTGGGACCTGCAGAGGGAGGGAGGATGAAGTGGGGGGTGGCGGCAGCGGGGGCTGAGCCCCCCAGGAAGGGGCCCGTTGGCGTGAGCCTGGATCACACCCCTGCAGCGCCGGGGCGGGGGATGGGGGACACACTCACGGGCAGAGATCTTGCGGGAGAGGGCGGCTTCCTCGAACCGTGTGGAGTTCAGCTGCTCGTCCAGATCCTCCAGCAGCTGCGGGGTGGGGGGGCACAGAGGGAGAGCAGGGCCCCCGTTAGCCACCACGCAGCCGGGACAGCAACACCCCGTCCCTCCCCCACCGAGGGCTCGACCCGCGGACACCCCAACCCCCGCTGCACAGGGGACGACTGGAACGGCTGCAAGCACCACCGCCCCCCTCCCTCCCCGTGGGGGCTTGGCCCCGGCAAAACGAGGGGTTACTGGTTCTCCCTCCACACCCCCCCCGCAGCAGGGGTGGGGGCGCAGGAGATGGGGCGGGGGAGGGCAGGAACAGGGAGCCTTTGTCCCAGCCCAGAGCTGCCTCTCCTGCCCGGTGCCGGAGACCAGCGGAGAGGCCGGGGTGTGCACACTGCAGGGGGGGCACAGAGCAAAGGAGCAGGGCTGAGAACAGGCCAACGGGCCCCCCATCCCCCTGGCCCCTTCGCCAGCCGGGGGCGCCGTTCATTGGCAAAAGGAACCAGAGGGATCGGGCCCGTTCGGCTGCTGCCAGCGGGGCTGGGGGCCGACGGCTTCACGCACGGCGGATGGACCGACCGGCCTTCGTGGTCTCGGCCCCCAGAGCCGGAGAGGCAGCTCTGGGCTGGGACAACAGGCCCCTGGCCTGAAATCAGCCCCCGCCCAGTTCCTTTCCTAACCCGCATCGGGCTCGGGGCAGCGGGAGACACCTCCCATGAACACACCGCCGCTCCGTTCTGTAGCCGTGAGGGTGTCTGGGGTGGAGGGGAGGGAGGGAGGGCACTGCCCCCCCAGGAGCTGGCCTGGCTGGAGGGCAAACTCCACCCCGCTGGTACCTGGCCTGGCATCAGCCCGTCCAACAGGTTATCCAGGCACAGGGGTGAGGGGAGGAGGAGAGAGAATCCTGAATTCCAGCAGGACCTTTCCAGACCAGAGCCAGCGCGGAAGCTCCTGGAAAAACGGCCACCGGACCGAGCAGGAGACGCGGGGATCAAGGCTGGAGGCAGAGTCTGGCTACACAGTGGCTCGCATGGGCCTTTGTTTGGGGGAGGGGACAGACCCTGCCCCAAAAAGCTCCCAGTCTAACTCCACACGCCCCATTTCATCAGCGGGGACAGCGTGAGAGACTCCCCCCAGGTCATCCAGGCAGCCTGCGTCAGAGACAGGAACGGAAGCCAGGTCTCCTGGGTCTCCGCCCCGCACCCCAACCACGTGGCCAGCCTGCCCCCTTGCATTTGCTTGGGGGGAAGCTGGTAACTCAGCCTGGACCCCACGGATCCCCCCCTCAGCCCCCAAAGAAATCAAACCATCAACTTACACAGCAGCAGCAGCACCCCAAAGAACGAGATGCAGGAGTAGAGGTAAGGGAGGTAGTATTCCCACAGGTCTGTGGAGAGGAGAGGGTTAACGTTACACACCAGGCTGGGGTAAGCCATGGGGACCGGGAGACCCCCGGGGGCCAGGGCTGGACCCGGGCCGGGAATGGGATTCCTTGGCACTCAGCTGGAGATGTTCACTCCCAGCAGAGCAGGGTAGGGGCGGGGCAGGACATTAACTAGCACCTCTGATACGGTGTCACCCCAGAGCAACACAGCAAGGGGGGTTGGGTACCAATCACCCCACTGTGCAGACAGGGAAACTGAGGCATGGGGCAGGGCAGAGTTTTGCCCCCCTCATAACAAGCCACTGGCAGAGATGAAAAATTCAACCCAGGAGTCCGGGCCCTAGCCCCCGGAACACACTCCCCTTTCCCAGAGCTGGGAAAAGAACCCAGGAGTCCTGAGAGCATGCAACACCCCCTCCCGCCAGCCCCGCCCCGCGGGGAGCTCACGCTGCCCGGCCACTCGCCATAGAGGGATTCCCGGCTGCCCGCGTCCTCGTCCACAATGGCCGACGCCACCCAGACCATCCCCAGCACCAGCAGGGTCAGCAGCAGCAGCACCACGAAGGTCTCGTAGACTCGGGCCAGGATGCCCTGCGAGGGGGGGGGGGGGAGAGTTTAACACGGCGCGGGTGGCACCAAGGATGGGGCCGGGGGGAGCGAGCAGCTGGTACCTTCCTGGATCCCGCGAAGCCCTCGGCCTCGGTGAAGAAATACGCGAAGGGCATGAGGAAGACCAGGGAGAGGTTGGAGAAGAGGAAGACCAGATTCCAGAGGCCTGGAGAGAGGGAGACGGGCAGGTTAGCCCCCCGAGCACAGCCCCCCAGGGCCAGCCCCCCGGCTCAGGGCAGCGCCGCCCAGGCTCACCGTGGATCAGCGAGCCGTTCAGCCACTGGATGTAGTAGTTGTGTGGGAAGAACAGCAGCACCTCGTTGGTGAGGATGGAGAAGGGCAGCAGCAGCACGGCGCCCAGCGAGACGGCCAGCGTGAAGGTGCACATCGAGAGCCTGGGCGGGGAGAGACGGGCATGAGCCTTGCCCGGCCCCCACCCGGCTCCTCCGCCCCTACCCCAGCCAGCAGGGTGAGGGGAGACACGGCAGCCCCTGGCACGTGAGCAGGCAGCGCCCGGGGTGAGTGCCGGCCGCGCCTCACCCCGAGGCAGCCGGTGACACGAGTTCTGCCAGGTCTCAGCGCGCGGAGCAGCTCAGAGAGACTCAAACCAGCCCGTGCCTCGCAGAGAGACGCGTTAGCCGCTGGCCCCCTCACCCCAGGTAGGACCCAGGAGTCCTGAGCCCCACCCCCGTGCTCAACCGGCGATCCTCAAACCTGCCCTCTCCCAGCACGCGGGGAAGTGCGTCAATACAGGAAGGGGGGAAGGACAGCCAGGAACTTACGCAATTCTGTCCACAGCAGCATCCTCGTCATCCTCCACTGCAGAGAGAGGGGGTGGGGGGAGAAATCCCGTCAGCTCGGCTGAGACCCTCACGCTCGTTACACCTCACAGGACAGAGTCGGGGCAGTTTCGGCCAAGAGCCGCAACAAGGTTTTGTGGTGTGGGTGGGGCAAGAGGTTTTGTGGCTCAGGGGCTGCCGGGCTGCTACCAACTCGTGTGAGACTCAGGGCGAAGCCCCTCTGCCCCCCAGCTCTGAGATGGGGAGAAGGGGCCTCTGTCTGCCTTGCCTACGGGAAATGGGCACTGCTCAGGGACAGGGTCTCTGCACCCGCTCGCAATGGGGGTCCCAGGCCAGCAGCTTGTCCCAGACAGATCCCTCCCTCGCTGTCCTGCAGCCGGATGTCCTGGCACAGGGACAGCGAGCACTGGGACCAGAATTATTCAGCCAATATGTGTTTATAAGAGATTCCAGACGATGCGAAAGCGAGCCCGTGTCCCCAGCATCTCCGTACCGAGCCACATTCAAAACGGCGCGTGAGCTTTTCTACTCGGGGCACGCAGAGAACTGGACTGAGGTTTGGGACAATAAAAACGGACAGAATGGTTGCTAGATTTCCAACAGCCTGGGACAGCAAGTGCAGAGTGCCCGGGAACGGACGTACTAGGGTCAGAGGGCACCAAGTAATTTTGGGGAGTTTGCCCGTGGTGACAGGCTAAGATGTGTGTGTAGACAGACAGGCAGGCAGGCAGGCAGACAGGCAGACAGCAGCTCACAGCGTTCCACTGCTCGCTGTACCCCTGGCTTGGGGACGTTTTAACCCCCCCTCTCTCTGGAATCTGGCTCACCGGGATTATTTGACATTTTCTTAGTGAAGGACCCGACCCCTCGAGCAGCGGTTGGCACCCCCAGCGGGTTCAGGGATGGGAACGTGGGCACATCGATTTCCACCCAGGCACAGCAAAGAGACGGGGGCATCAGTGACTCAGACAAGCCCAGAGCCTCGCTGGTGTCTCCCAAAGGTGGCCCCCATGTGCTGTACTTGGCTGCCGGACACCCCCAGGGCCTGGTAACAGCTGATCTCCTGGGCAGCCACATAGGCCAGGGTCATCTGAGCCAGGCCAGGTGCGCGGGGGGCAGCTCTGTCCAGCCCAGGAGCAGCCCCCACCCGGACCCCCAGGAATCATCCTGGGCTTGGATTTCACTGCATCACCGAACCCCTTCAGAGACGGCTGCTGGGGGCTGAGCGATGGGAAAAGGGGAAGGGACTGGGGGGTGGGGAGCTAGTGACAAGACAGCACCTCCTAACAAAGGGCTCAGCGGCCCCCCTCCATATCCACTCCGCCTTCGCTCCCACCAAGCCACCAGCAGCTCCCATCCGTATTCAGGTCACACGTCACCTCTCCCCCTGCTCCCTGGCCAGCCCTGCCTGGCTCCGTGCCAAACTGAACACTCACAACCCAGTTCCCATCCCCCAACGCTCACCGAGCCCCCCAACCCTGGCTGCAGCAGCTGTCCCTCGCACCCCAGAACCGGTCCGTGCGGCAGGAGACTCAGCACCGGGCCGGGCGTTTCGGCCCCGGCACGGCACAGGGGTCAGCACCATGGCTGCTGCAGGGCAGCAGTAAAATCCATGGAAATGCCGCACAAAGAACTGCGTGAAAGCGGCCCAGCGACGCGGTCAGAGCGCAGGGCAGGGGAACAGGGAGGCTGCAATCGCCGGCTCGACTCCATCCCCAGCCACACCCCTGATCGCATCTCTCTCCAGCCTGCTCCTGCTCCGGGGCCGGCTCTGCGTTTCCAAGGGTTTGTCTGCATAGGCACCCCCGAAGCAGGGGCAGCGCACTGGGGCGAACGCAGGGCACTGTCATCCCCTGCTCGGCGGCAGCACGCCCACACCGGCGGTTTACATCGTCACAGGAATCCCTGAGGCAGGCCAGCCCCACAGGGCACCGAGAGACCCTGGCGGAGGGTGGAACGGTCCCATCAGGAAAGCTATTCTGGACAGTTTCCTCAGGGGTAGCAACTCCCACGGAAAAGAGCCAGCGAGCACAGAGGAGAGGGGAGGGCATTCGGGCAGCGTGGCGGGGAAGGGGAGCAGCACTGGAAGGCAAACCCCCACCCACTGCAATACCCCCTCCTCTCTCAGCCAAAGCCCTTTACAGACACCAGTTAAGCCTCACATCCTCCGTGCACAGCAGAGAAGGGATTGCTTCCCCCAGCCTGAAAAGCAGCCACCTCTGGGGTGGGGCTCGGCCGCGGATTAACGGCCCACAGCATGGCTGCCCATCCCGCAGCCCACTGAAACGGCAGGATTCACATTCTGCCTCCCCAGATGTGGAATTTGGACACAAGACCCCGACTCTCAAGAAAAGGGCCCCAGGACCTCCCCCACCAGGCCAGGAGCTCGGTTTCACGCCCTCCCCCAGAGACCGGATTCAGCTCAGAGGGAAACGCTCTCCTGACGGGATCTCCACCATGTGTTTCCACGCTGGCCCCGGCTCCGCGCCACTTGCCTAGGTTACCTGCTCAGGACCTGACTGGAGAATGGGGCGGGAGGCGAGACAAGCCGCCCCGTCCCGCTCGGGGCCCACAACTCCCCCAGCCGGGTCACTGCCAGGGCACAGACTTCAGGAGAGCTGGGAACGGACTTCCACCCTGGGCGACCCGCTGCTCCACCAGACAGACAGGGGAGCTTCACTTGATTGGGAAATGCACCGTCTGGAAAGACGCAGATGGGGCTGGGAGGGGTGGGGGGACGACAGGGACGGGGGGGCGTTGTCTCTGGATTTCAGAGCAGATGCTTGGGCCCTGAGCCACCCACCCTGGTTTACTGGGGAAAAGGAGCATCGTGGGGGAGGGTAAGTCAGCAGATGGCCAGAGAAGCCGGGGTCAACATATGCATGGGGGGTGGGAGGACCTATGTGCCAATTCTCGTTTATTTATAGCCCCTTGGTGAGAGCTGGGGTGCACCCAGCACTGGGTCCCCGCCCAAGCCAGAGGGGAGCAGCCCAGGGACCCCAGCCAAGACCCGGCCTCAGCACATGAGTCCCTGCCCACCCGGGGGTCTGCACGTCAGGCCAGATCCATGGGTCTCCAGACACCCCCCCGGGGGAGTCGTGTGTGAGGGGGGGAGCCCATTGGTGTTTCAGCCCCATCTCCTTGCCCCTCCCCCCGGCCCCCCCACATCCAGCTCTGGGCTCGCTGCACAGCCCCGGGGAGGGAAGCGCCGCGGTGACAACACCGCGCTTAGCGACCGAACCAGGCAACGCTCGGGAGATGCTGGTCTCTGAGCCCAGCTCCGGGGGGGTGAGGTTTGCCCATGGCAACCGCAACACAGCAGCAATGTCAACAAACCAAGAGGGGCCCTCCCCAGCGGGACGGGGTCTCCCCTGGGGAGGCACCAAACCACACACAGCAAAGCTGCTGCAGGAGGTTCGGCCCCCGGCTCAGGCGGGGGCTGCTGGGGGCCTAGGAGTTGGAATTCAACAAACGCCGTCCCTCCCACAACAGGAGCAGGGAGGCCAGGGCGCATGGGGACGCCCCCCCCGGCCGTCAAGCCGGGCCCCTGCCCTGTGCAGGGAGGGGGCCCGGCCGGAGCCAGGAGGGGCGGCCGGAGCCAGGAGGGGGCGGGGCGGCCGGAGGCGGGGGGGGGGGGGGGGGGGCGGCCGGAGCCAGGAGCCGGGGGGGGGCGGGGGGTTGGGGAGACCGGCCGGAGCCAGGAGCCGGCCGGAGCCAGGGCCCGACTGGTTACCTGCGGTGAAGTCTGCGTGCTTCTTGAAGTGGGTTATGACGAAGTGGCAGAGGATGTAGAGGCTGGCGAAGAGCAAAGTGCAGATCTGCAGAGAGGGAGGGAGGGACACATGAGTCCGAGGCCGCCCAGGCAGCTGGATTCCCCCCCATGCCCCCGCACACCAATCCCGCCCCCCTCAACTCACCCCCAAGCCCACATCTGCTACTATCCAGGCCCTGAACAGCAGCCGCAGGGAAAGCGTAGACACCCCGGGCAGGATCCCGGCTCAGAGCTGGGGTGCCCCCCTCCAGAAGCAGCTCGCGCTGGGTGTCTCGCAGGACAGCAGCCCCCGGCCTGCCCACCACCCAATACCCAGCATTGCCCTGGGGGCGGGGGCAGGGTTTCTGTACCGATTTCTGCCTGACCCCATCCCAGCTGGAAATGGGACGCCCTGAAGCCTGGAGGCCGTTGCGGGTTGCCTCTGCAGCTGTTGTCTCGCCGGTGCCCGGGCAGAACGGGTGGGGGGGTGGATGATGCAGCTCCAGTTTAAAGATACCCCCCAACCCAGAGCTGCCAGCCTGGACAGGGACGGACAGGCAGAGTCCAGCAGGGGCACGGACCCGTCAGCTGGGTTCCTGCACCAGCCAGCGCTGCTCCGGGGCAGGGGCACAACCCAGCGAGGACGCCAGGGTGGGGTCTGCGCTCAGCAGATCTCGGCGACCCCCGGTCACAAGACGGGAGGGAAACAGCCCAAACGGCCCTGGGATGGGGCTCCTTCCTCCTAGAGCAACCTCACAGCGGCAAGCCGGCCAGTATCCTACCTGCAGGGATTGCTCTCCCATCAAGGCCTTCTCCCGCCGCCCCACAGCAATGCCAGCCCCTCCGTCCCCACGGATCTGCTGGTACTAGCGGGACAGCTGCTGGTGCATGAGGAGCAGATTCCAGGTCCTGCCCCCCTAGCTGTGCGTTGTGTTAGCCCCACAGCCAGCGGGTCCGTCTCCCAGCAGCACGGGGACAGGAGCTGCTGGGCCAGGGGGAGCCGACCTTTAGGAAGTCCGGGCCTGGACCCACAAGGGAACGTCCCACGGAGCGGCCAGCCCCAGATCCGCTCAGCCGCCCGCAGCCGCGTGCCTTTGCACTGTGGATGCGACCAGCGCGGGGGCCCAGAGGCCCAGCACACGCCAGATTGTCCAGACATTTCGCCAGGATCTTTTGATGCCCCCGTGACACGTTTCTGGGGCTCCCTTGGCCGAGTGGCTCAGGATGCCCCCAGGTTCTGTGTCAGACTCCGCACCATGCTGGGCTCTCTCCAGGTACGTTCTTAAATGACCCGCGAGCCCGGCCGGCCGTGAGCTCAGCCCGTAACGGAGGGCAGGGAGGGAGGGGATTGTGTTGGTGGGTTTGCACTTTCCAGGGACAACTGGAGCAGGGCGTAGCGGGGGCGGATACATTTCAGGGCAAGCCAGAGAAATCAGGCCCTTAACAAACAGTCGATTTTGGCCCAGGCCCATGAAGGTGTTTAGGCTCCGAATGTGTGTCACCGGGGCCTGGGTAACCGTGACACGGCAGTCGGCTGGCGGGCTGGCCAGCCACGCTCACTGCTGGCATTCCTCTTTGCCAGGGCCAAGCAGGCCAGAAAACAGCTACCGTCTGGTGGGTGACCTCTGGCCACGTCTAATGCCCCTGTTCTGCAATTTGCCCCTTCTTGGGGGATTCAGAGGGGCCCATGCTAGGCACACACCGGGGCTGTCAGTCCCGCCTAGAGCCACGGCAGTGATTGGAAGGAAGCCGGCACCCGGGAACCCAGCTCCCCCGCCCCGAGCTGCGCTCCGAGGTCCAAGCAGAGCAGGCTACGTTTTAAGGACACAAGGACCTTTGATCACTCGCAGCGCGTGTCAGACAGGCCGGGCGCAAAGGTTGACCTGAACCCATCGGCTTCATTGCATCAGCACAAATTCATTATCCTTCCCACCCCCCAGCACACGCCTCCCCCCCCCCCGGTCTGTTTCTGAGCCCTGCCTGGAGAAGCGCCGACAGCCGGGGCTCGCCGGGAGGGTGCTGGCGGACTCCCACCGCACTCTGGACCATGCCTGCTAGGGCACGGAGACCCCTTGCACATCAGCACAGCCTGAACCCCTCCGGAAGCAGCACGCCCCTCTGGCGGGCCGGCCTCTCCGAGAGCCGTCAGGCCTGGCGCGTGGGGTGAAGGGGCTGAAGCCCCAATTACAGAAGGGGCCGATCGCTGCTAAGAGCTCGGCAGCTGGAGAAAACCCAGCGTGGCTGGTTCTGTTTCCCCGGGCAAAGGAAATGCCTCTGCACAGGCCACAGCGGTGCTGTAACGCCAGCGAGCTGGTATCAGGGGCTGCCCACGTCAGCCGGCCCAGCCCGGAGCTCCCAGCAGCCGCCAGCCACGCAGTCATTCAGGTTTGGGTGGTTTAAATTTAGGGCTGTCTAAGAACTGGCCCCGGGTTAACCCCTCGAAGGCCGCACTCGCCGGAAGGCTCCGGGGCGACACCCGCTCGGACGGCCTCCTAGTAGGTCAGCGCTGGAAGCTGGCAGAGACCGATCTGACCTCTCTCTTGCTGCTGGGAGCCAGCCAGCACCTCTAGCGGGGAGCAGGCGGGGGGAAGGCCCAGCGGGCCCTGCAGCCCAGCCCTATACAGGAGCTGTCGGACACGGAAATTGAAGGGGGGCCAGTTCAACACGTACAAAAGAAACCTGTTAATCACACGATACTTAATTAGCCTGCGGAACTCCCTGCCACAGGATTTAGCAGAATCCAACCTATCCAGCGTTAGACCATCGCCTTCAGGGAAGGGACGAGCGATTCATCCCAGGAGAGCAGAGAACCCTCCCGCCTGTCTAGTGCGGATCCGAGCAGCGGTGAGAGGAGCTTGGCTGGCAGGGAGCCGATACGGCCCTGGGCACAGTCCGGCTCCTGAGCCCACACAGGAAGGCTCAAGGGTCCAGCCAGCAGGGTGGTTTGGATCTGACACAGGGGACTCAGGCTGGGGACCTCCTGGAGGGCCGGAAGGGGCCAGCGGAGCCTCAGCTTCCTGGCCTGGCCCCTCTCCGGCTCCATGGATCTGCTACACTGGGCCCATTGGTGAGGCTCTCTGAAAGGAAAGCTGTCCGGGGTCCCCCTTCCGCCCCAGTTCAGGCCCTGCCTGAAGTGCAGCAAACCCCCGGGGAGGATAGTTGTCCCGACGTGTGGGGGAGTCAGGCCCCTGTACCCCGCTTTCCTGCGATTCACATTCACCGTGACTCTCAGCCAGCCAGTAGAACAGACGGTTTATTAGAGACGACAGGAACACAATCCAACCCAGAGCTCGTAGGCATAAACAGGATCCCCTCGTCAGGGCCTTCTGGGGGTGCAGAGCTTAGACCCCCTTCCCCGGGGCTCTCCCCTCTTCCCCAGCCAACACCAAACTCTCCAGCCCCTCCTCCTCCTTCAGCCTTTGTCCAGTTTCCGGGGCAGAGGAGTTACCTGGCCCCATCCCCCTCCTGGCTCAGGTATCCCATCCCCAGTGAAACTCCCCAGGCAACATTTCCAGGTCAAATGCTGCCTCACACCCTCGGCCCCTAGCTCTGCTCTACGGGAAGCAGCAATTCCCCTGCCACCCCAGCGGGGCATCACGCCAGTTCAGAGAGCGAGTGGGCACGGCCAGCGGGAATAAAGGGCAGCAGCCTGCCGGTTCCGGAAGCGGCCGCAGGCACCGAAGGGCTGTGACCTCTGCTCTGAGCAGCACCTCCCCTCCCTGAAACCCATGCCCCCTCAGGGAGCTAATGCTCCGGGGGCTCTTTATACCCCCCTCAGGGACCTGCCAGCGAGCACCCGGGGCCACAAGGGCCCCTCCTCTGCCCCCACCCTCGTGCACCACCGCCGAATGACCTGGGGGGGTCCCCCAGCTACACGCCCTGCCCAGCCTCCGGGAGACCGGGCTAAGCGGAGACGCTCAGTGCATGGCACCTGCATTCCCAGCAGGGTTAGCTCCCTGGCACCAACACCAAGTCTTATGCAAGGCACCGCGTGTGCGCTGGAAGGTGAAGTGCCAAGCAAAGGAGTTTCTGCTGCCCCAGCAACAGAGCCAGGCAGGGCTCTGCTTGGGCGGGGGGGGGAAAACGACAGACAGCAAGGGCTGAGCGGGTCCTGGACTCGGACTTCCCCCTCCCTCCCTGCCACGGGCCCCAGGCCAGGGCGAGTGCTCCTTCCTCCAGGGATGGGGGGCAATCCCAGCCTGTTCTCCTCCCCCACGCCCCGCCCGAGCAGCATCCTCATCCCCTTCACACACACAGGTGAGTGACTCAACCAAGGTATCACGGTGAGTCAGTGGCAGAGCTGGGAAACCAGAACCCAGGTGTCCTGAAGCCACTGCTTTAGCTGCCAGGCCTGACCAACCCTGTGGGGCCCCCCCAAGCAACCAGCCCCCACGACTCCATGAATGGCTGTGCCCTCCACGGATTGGGGCTGCTGCCACTAGTGCCACCTCCAACAGCCGGCCACCAATGCTCCTCTCTGGGGGACCCGCGAGTGACAGGAGCCAGCGTCACCTCGTGGCAACAGCAAGAGATAGGGGAGCCAGGACTCCTGGGTTCTCTTCCCCAGACAGGGAGCACGGCCCAGGCGTTACAGGAGGGGACAGGGAGCCAGGACTCCTGGGTTCTCTTCCCCAGACAGGGAGCACGGCCCAGGCGTTACAGGAGGGGACAGGGAGCCAGGACTCCTGGGTTCTCTTCCCCAGACAGGGAGCACGGCCCAGGCGTTACAGGAGGGGACAGGGAGCCAGGACTCCTGGGTTCTCTTCCCCAGACAGGGAGCACGGCCCAGGCGTTACAGGAGGGGACAGGGAGCCAGGACTCCTGGGTTCTCTTCCCCAGACAGGGAGCACGGCCCAGGCGTTACAGGAGGGGACAGGGAGCCAGGACTCCTGGGTTCTCTTCCCCAGACAGGGAGCACGGCCCAGGCGTTACAGGAGGGGACAGGGAGCCAGGACTCCTGGGTTCTCTTCCCCAGACAGGGAGCACGGCCCAGGCGTTACAGGAAGGGACAGGGAGCCAGGACTCCTGGGTTCTCTTCCCCAGACAGGGAGCACGGCCCAGGCGTTACAGGAGGGGACAGGGAGCCAGGACTCCTGGGTTCTCTTCCCCAGACAGGGAGCACGGCCCAGGCGTTACAGGAGGGGACAGGGAGCCAGGACTCCTGGGTTCTCTTCCCCAGACAGGGAGCACGGCCCAGGCGTTACAGGAGGGGACAGGGAGCCAGGACTCCTGGGTTCTCTTCCCCAGACAGGGAGCACGGCCCAGGCGTTACAGGAAGGGACAGGGAGCCAGGACTCCTGGGTTCTCTTCCCCAGACAGGGAGCACGGCCCAGGCGTTACAGGAGGGGACAGGGAGCCAGGACTCCTGGGTTCTCTTCCCCAGACAGGGAGCACGGCCCAGGCGTTACAGGAGGGGACAGGGAGCCAGGACTCCTGGGTTCTCTTCCCCAGACAGGGAGCACGGCCCAGGCGTTACAGGAGGGGACAGGGAGCCAGGACTCCTGGGTTCTCGACATCCTGCAGCGTTGGGTGTTCTGTGCCTCCCGTCCCCCTCACACTCATGCTGACTCCAACCCACCTTTGCCTGGAAGTGCTTTAGTCTGAATAAAGTGACATTATTTTACCAACTGATGGGGACCGGGGGTGGGGGTGGGGAGCCAGCTGAAGAGCACCCCTCCCCCATGGAGCAGTGGCCATGTGGGCCTCCCAGTCCAAGGGGAGGGGCTCGGGCGCTGGCTACGTGCGGACAGATCCGCCAGAACAGGCCAGCCGGGAAAGTCTTTAGCCCTGAACCCTTTAACTGATGTTAATTCAGCAGGAAAAACAAACCCAGCTGCTTCCCTCCCGCTCCCCCTGCGCCTGCCAAGCAGGATAGCCAGGCCCTGGTACGCAGGCTGCCTGCCTCCGGGCCCCCAGCTCCAGTTTCTCTGGCAGAGCTCGCGGTCGGTCGGGAGCAGAGTTTGCCTTGCTCCAAGCACTGGGCTGTTTCAGGCCGGCTGACCCAAGGGCCTCCACTCGGGAAGGCCCCCTCTAAGCCCCAAAATTCACCACGTGGGAAGCTGGTTACAAATGCAACTCCCTCCCCCCCGCGTCCCAGCAGCGTGGATAAACACCTGGCGCTGGAAACAAGCAAGTGAACCACACTGGCCCCCTCTCGGGGTCAGTCCCATGCACACTGCAAGACGGAGCCCTGGGGTAACAGTGCCAGCAGGCTGCCATCCGTAACCAAAGCCCCCCGCCCCCGTCACAGCGTCGTCAGGACCCAAGTCAAGGGGCTGCCGGCTGACGCTGGAGTCACGGGGGGCTGGTTAGGACACAGATGTCCAAGGGTTCTAGCACGTTTTTCCCCCCTGACACTGGAGCCCTTGCTGGGAAGAGGGCTTGTTCCTAGACATGATTGCAGCTAGCCAGTCCTGACCCCACCGCAGCCAGGGAGGCGGGATCCTGCCAGGAGCCTCCGAATTCCCAAACTGGCAACAATCATGCTAAAAGCTCTAATCTTGGCGCCAGCCGTACAAGCGGGTGCTCGCCCCACTGTCCCATGGAGAAGGGAACCCAGGTGGCCCTGCACGGTTTGCACTGGTGTGGGGAGGGAGAATTCCTTTGCCTAGAGGGTTTTGGGTTCCGGGGACACTACCCCACAGAAGTCAAGTCTCCGTGCGGACGCGGGGCCCTCAGGACATCCACTCACACTGCACAAGGCCCAGCCAACTCTCTCAGATCACGGTCGCTGCTACCACACGTGAATCCCTGCTAAGCGGCTGGCGAGTCCCCTTGGACCAGGGTGAGGAATATCCAGCCACACGGGGACGGGTGAGTTGCCCGCCGGAGAGCGAGGGGAACAGCCGCAATGGCAAGAACCCCTCTGCCGCCCGCATACCGTGGAGGTATTCGTTAGATCCCCCCTTTCTAGCGGGCGCCGGGAAGCCGAGCCGCGGCGGGCATCGGGGGTCAAAACACAGCACTGTGACCTGCACCCGAGCGCCGCCCGGTCCCCACTGACACGGGGCCGACCAGGATACTTCGACACAGGTGTCGGCCCCGGGTGGCTGCCCTGATCCGCCGCAGGGCAGCCCCTCTCGGGCTGGGGAAACAGCCTTGCAGACTCCGGGCGGGTGCAATCTTTAAAGGCAGCTGCAGTTCAAGACGCCTCCAAGAGAGATAAGCAGGGCGGGCGGAGGGGTGTCTAGCAGAGAGAACGGTCACAGAAGAGCAAGACGCCCAAAGCCTGGGGTCACGGCACAGGGTGGGGGCCAAGCTGAGACCCACAGTGGGCAACTCAGACCAGAGTCTCCCCCGGCTGCTTCTTGGCTCCCAAGGGCTCCCCCTTTTTGTGGGACGGGGGGTGGACACCTGGAGGCTCGGGCAGTTGGGCCCAAGGCTTCTCGATGGCCCATCCGGACAGGCAGCATGTGCAGCTGTCCGGTCCTGCCACGCCACGCATCAGAAGTGGCTGCATTTCAGCAGGGCCAGAGCAGCTCCCGCAGGCACCTCCCACGGGGGTTCGGGGTGAGGCCCGTGACAGACCCACAGGCGGCTCTGAACCCCGGAGCGAGCAGCTTTCCGGCGGGCACCGGAGCCGGGGGACCGCGCGGGGGGGGGGGGGTGTTTTTCTTACTCCAACTCCGAGCCAGGCACCAGCTGTTTTCCCAGCCCAGGTCGCATCCGCACCTTGCACGCCCCAGCGCTGGCCGAGCCTGACCAGTACCCACCATCTCCCCCCCCCCTCCCCCGCTGGGACCCACCATCTCCCCCTCTCGGACCCCCTCGGCCCCTTCACCCCCCCTGCTCTGCCCAGCTCCCCCCACCCAGGCGCTTGACGCCCCCCCAGCAGCCGACGCGGACCGCGGGGCTGGCCTGGCCTCTCCTGAGCCCATCCCCGTGGTGCCGGGCCGCCCCCCAGGCACTCACCAGGCACTCCCGGACCCGCTCGTGGAACAGCTGCTCCCGCAGCCCCAGCACGTCGAGCTCCGCCGGCTCCATTCGCCGCCCCGCATGGCGGGGGCAGGGCTGGGGGGCGCCCCTCGGCTCCGTGCGCGGCGGCCCCTTTAAGGCGCTGCCCGGCGCTGGCTACACTGTATCCGCGCGGCGAGCGCCGCGTTCCGCTCTTAAAGGGCGCGGGGGGCGGGCTGACGCCGGCCATTCCCAGCCACGCGAAGGCCTCATTGGCTGCAGGGGGTTGCACGGGCCGCTGCTCATTGGCTGGCACGGGAGCGGTCCCCGATAGGCCGAGCTCGCAGCTCCGCCCCCGCCCGGGGCAGGGATCGGGGCCCCGCCGGCTGCGAGCAGCGGTAGACTTGGGGGGCGGTCCCAGAGCCCAGGGGATGGGACCCGTGTTTGGCCACTGACCCAGGGCTCTGCGCTGCCCCATGCACCCCGCGTGACTGAGCGGGGGGGGAAGTCACTCGGCCCCTGTGTGCCTCAGTTTCCCATCTTACCATGGGGTGACCGCAGGTGCCTGGTCCCTGGAGAGCGAATTTCCCTACACCCAGCCTGGGGGGGTACCCCCCCCCAAACTCCCCCAATCCCCCCTGTCCAGTTGTCAGCCAGTTATGGGTTTTCATTGGTGTGCCTGCTCCCGGGATGAGCTGGAGGGGGTGGGGGGCAGGCAGATTCTGTTGGTGCCATGACACCCTTTGTGGGCAGATTTCACCAATGGGAAGAAGGGGAGTCGGTTTCAGGCTTTGGCCTCGTTGGAGAAGAAATATAAATGGTTCTTAGACACTGGCTTCGGAAAGGGGGGTTCTCACTTTGAACCAAAAGCCCTAATGGGTGGTGGGGTGCTCAGGAATACAGCAGGGCACTAAACTGTACCACACAGACCCGGGAGCCCAGAGTCAAGCCAGAGCTAAGCTTGGCTCTGCCCTTTGACCTGGATTTGGTTCTGCTCGGGATCGCTGTCTCCAGTGCTAAGCTGGCCCCACATCAGTGTTTTCCCCAGGAATTGAGGATGGGGGAAATGACTAAATTGTTGCCAATCTCATGCTTTTATAGCTAGTCTCACAATATTCGGTGCTTTTCTTAAAGCCCCCATTCCCCAGAGTCACATAACTGAGAGGAGAACCTCGCCTGTAACTAAAAAAACAGCATCTAGGCTGCAGGGTCACAGAGAAACTGTAAACACAAAAGGCTACAGCACCAAAAGGTGAATCAAACCCCACCAGCTGTTGTTGTTACACTCCTCATGACATGTAAGTCAATCTCATGGGGGTTTTGTGGGGGGGGGGGGGGTGGAGGACACTGACAACTGATTTTTTAATACATGGGGTGAGCAACTGCATTTTACTCCTTACAAAACAAAATGGGGGAGGAAAAAACCCTCAGAAACTTAAAACCAGACAATACGTCTCTCCTATGACTAAGGGTCCATGTTCTATAATATGTAATGTCACCTAATGCGGGGGTACCGGGCCGCGTAGCAACGCAGACAGCACGTTAGTCTATAATGCAGAGTAAACAACACAGGGCCTACTGCAAGAACATCCTGTTTTCTTTCTCTTCTGATGACCAGTCATAGCGGCTACAATTCCCAGGTCAGAGCTCACACGGCCCAGGTCAGGCACGGATCCAAGCCTGCCTTTCCCCTGGAAAGAGCCATGTGCCGAGAGCACCATCTGCAGGCCACAGAGTCAGAAGAGCAGTAATTACGGGAGGCCTTGTTGGTGTAGCTGGGTTGGTCCTTGGATATTATTAGAGACACAAGGTGGATGAGGAATTGGACCAACTGCTGGCGGCAAAAGAGGCAAACTTTCAAGCTTACCCTGAGCTAATCTTTAGGTCTTCTGTGTACGTTCGAAAGCTGGTCTCTCCCCACTACTAGAAGTTGGTCCAATAAATGACATGACCTCCCCCACCGGGAAAGATACACATGATAATTGGATTTGATGTCATCTTTGTTACTGAATGGGGATTAATTAACACGTCATTATTTATTGTGTGAATTGTGCCCCAGTCTCAGCCCAGCGTCCGATGCTGCACACACACAGAACAAAGACAGCCCCTGCCCCTGAGATCTCACCTTCCAAGTAAAAACTGAACACATTTTCACATGCAAACTGGCCAGTTCTGTGCACCTCCCTTCATGCCAGATTTCTCTCCACTTCAAATCCCAATACCCCTGTGCTCTCCCCCTCCTCAGCTTTGCTTTCAAGCTTCTCAAATCCCTCTGCATGTGTTCCTGCTTCCCCACCTTCTACAGGCTGCTTCTCATGCCCCAAACACACACCTGCTTCCTTCCCACTCCCTCACTTCAGAAGAGAAGCACTACTTCCAGGAATGTTATACAGCCTCATGTAACAGCCACCATGTTCTGGCTGAAGCAGACTAATGTTCTCAGGCAGGGAACATGTGATCCTTCTTGTACAAGTACTCACATGCTGACTGAATCTCCCTGGGAGGGGATACCTGGTAGGAGTGAACGTCTGAACCCCTTAGACCACATGCTAACCCTGAACAAACATTAACTGGATAGCCAGGCACAGTAAAGCCTATCATCTCCAGCACACAACATGAGCATTGCTGTCTGCTCTCATCTGCTTTATACATTGTAACACATTTTATAGTATTTTGCATATTACAACCATGTTTTAAAATATATTTAAACCACCTAGTTTGCTCCTAGGGCATATTTTCTTAAAATGACAATTCCCCTTGCAGGAAATATTGTACATTTAATTTTTCTTAAATAGATTGACATAGTGGGGAGACGAAAAAGAAAAAAAAGACTCCCTAACCGCCTCCTCTCCATTTTATGCTTGGGACCTAGGGCCTGCCCCCAGCATTTCAAAAATATAGCACTAAGGGGATGGTTAACGCTCTGAATTGTTTTTTATTTAAAAGAGATTGCGATATGGCTAGATGGAGCCATAGGTGACCATGGTCAACAGCAAGTCCTTGGAGTCTATCCACATTAGGGGCATTTCCACCCGTGCAGCTACACTGGTGCCTAGGTGGTAGAACATGGTGTTTGCTCACCTAGGTTACCAGAGCCAATCACAATTCAACGTAAACTCCCCTTGTAGACGCAGCAACAGAACTACATGGGTGCCGGGTTCCCCAATGCAGCCAGGCCCTAGGACTTTCACTACAGTCTCTACAGCAACCTCGGGTATTCTGAGCTGTGGCAAGATGGGGAGTTTGGTCATCTGAATTCTGTGACTCAGGGAGGGAAGGAGGGGCTGCAGCAGCAAGGAACAGAAGTGATACACAGCCGGTTACAAGAGACCCATTGCCTATCGGGTACTTTGTTACGCACCGACAGTGATTCCAGCTCCCCACACCACCTTGGCAGAAAGAGCGTCTGCGTAATCCCTCGGCAGGTCAGCAATTCCCATACACTCTACTAGCCTGTCATGCAATGGCCAGCCAGCTAGTACTGGATGCTTCAGAGCAAGGTGCAAGAAAGCCTTCAGGCAGTTATGGAATAAACTGCCCCTGGGGGAAGTCACCTTCCAACCCCCACGTTACGGATGCTTTATCACCCTCATCAGTTTCATCCAACACCCATCACGGCAGACGGCTCCAGTCTGCAGGTTATAAAAACCCACCCTGCAAGGTTTGTTCTTTGGCGATGTTATTCTCTGTTGGCTGTTGCCGTCAGAGCGCAGCTCAGGGTCGATTAGAAGGCAAATTGGAGCTCTGTTCTGCTGGGCTACTGCAAGCACTGAATGCAGGAAGCCGGCTTTAAGCGCACCTTAAATCCTAGCTACCCATACACGGGTCTGTGAAACGTGTAACAAGCTGTGCTGCTCTCAAAAAGGGCTGGTCACCCAGACGCGCATTCATCAGGCACCTGACTAGACCTCTGACGCATACACCATGATCCGGCGGGTGGGATGGTTGCCTCATAAATCCCAGCTTTCAATGCTGAACATTCCTCCCGGTCCCTTTCATGCCACAGTTCAGTGACGGCCCTTGGTCACAATGTGGGGTTCCTGTGTTTAGCTTGCCAGGCACAGGACCTGCCGAGCAGGAAAGCAGCCAGCTGAGCACTCCTTTACCATCCCTGCTTGTTCTAAGCAGCCCGAGGGGGAGCTCTGGCAGGTCAGTTTAAAGCAGGGAAGAACAGAGATTCTCATTCACACGGTGGCTCTCAGTGGAATGAGGGGCAGGAGGCACATTCCCGCCACTGGGCTTGGGTTTAGTCTTCGAAGGAAGCCAACGTTGAAGGACAGAGGCATTAGGGAAGGAGCTGGCCAAAGGTGTTCACTGCAGGCAGCTTGGAACAGCTGATTGGTGGGCCTACAGTTTGGACTCCACATGCACTCTGGGACATCTGAGCTATTTGTATGACACACACAGAGCATCTTATTTTTTTTTTTTAAAGCCTTTATTTCACAGACATGATATGTTTACAAAGACAAATGGAAAACGGACATGATCAAATTGTGAAACAGTGGGAACTAGTCAGACTGCTGTACTCCTTAAAGGCGCCTTCTTATCATGGTGGTACCATCCATTGCTTCCCTAGTTAACAAGTAAGCTAAGTGTTTTAAGATGAAGTTTTGAGGACACAGGACACGCTGCAGGGATTTAAGAGGTTTAATCTATTCCTCCCCTTCCTCTTCACCCTCTCCTTCAACAGAATCCACACCAACCTCTTCGTAATCCTTCTCTAGGGCAGCCATGTCCTCCCGAGCCTCCGAGAACTCGCCTTCCTCCATCCCCTCCCCTACGTACCAGTGAACAAAGGCACGCTTGGCGTACATCAGATCAAACTTGTGGTCCAGGCGAGCCCAGGCCTCAGCTATGGCTGTGGTGTTGCTCAGCATGCACACGGCCCGCTGCACCTTGGCCAGGTCACCGCCAGGAACCACCGTGGGAGGCTGGTAGTTGATACCAACCTTGAAGCCAGTTGGGCACCAGTCCACAAACTGGATGCTACGTTTGGTTTTGATGGTGGCAATAGCAGCATTGACATCTTTGGGAACCACGTCCCCACGGTACAACAGGCAGCAGGCCATGTATTTCCCGTGGCGAGGGTCACATTTCACCATCTGGTTGGCTGGCTCAAAGCAAGCGTTTGTGATCTCTGCTACAGAAAGCTGCTCATGGTAAGCTTTCTCAGCAGAGATGACCGGGGCGTAGGTGGCAAGAGGGAAGTGGATACGGGGGTAGGGCACCAGGTTGGTCTGGAACTCTGTCAGATCTACATTCAGGGCACCATCAAATCGGAGGGAGGCGGTGATGGAGGACACAATCTGGCTAATAAGGCGGTTCAGGTTGGTGTAGGTGGGGCGCTCGATGTCCAGGTTCCTGCGGCAGATGTCATAGATGGCCTCATTGTCTACCATGAAGGCACAGTCCGAGTGCTCCAGGGTGGTGTGGGTGGTCAGGATGGAGTTGTAGGGCTCCACCACTGCAGTGGAGACCTGAGGAGCAGGGTAGATGGAGAACTCCAGCTTGGACTTCTTGCCATAGTCAACGGAGAGACGCTCCATCAGCAGGGAGGTGAACCCAGAACCAGTGCCACCTCCAAAGCTGTGGAAGACCAGGAAGCCCTGGAGACCTGTGCACTGGTCGGCCTAGAAGAAAGGGGAAAGAAAAGCAAGAGGAATTTAGTACAAGTTGTGCTGCAAATACAGGCTATGTCGAATGAGATAAGAGCACAGTCTTCCATCCCACACCGCTGACAATTTTCTTCCAAATGCAAGTGTTCACTGAAGAGGAGATGCCTGAACGTAGGGCTTGAGGTTGGAGACAAAGTGTCTACTTCCCTCACCCCCAGCGTAGTTTAAATCTGTGCTGCAGGACAGGCTCTAGTTAGTCCCCAGTCAGTTATATGCACTGCACATGTGTCAAAACTCCAGACAGCATCAGAGGCCATATTGCCCCTCTTTGGTAGCATCTGCCAGGTGGAAATCCCCACCCCATAGAAAGCTCATCCTAGGCATGCTGGAAGACATGGCTACTCCCCTCCTGATCCCAGGAGATGCCTCTTTTTACCTACTGTGGAAGATTTGCCGAGCAATGCCCAGTGCCCAGCTGCTGGAGGTCAGCCAGCAAATTCCATTCTCCAGAAAGGAGGAAGAGGCCAAAGTGTAACTACTACACATGTCTAACACCACAGGCTGCAGTAGACTGGATGCAGAAGACTCCCTCGGCCTCACATTGTTCAAAGCCCTTTCTAGGGCAGCAGTCCTAGGAGGGCCACACCAGAGTAGTTTAGTTGTGGTGCCCAGCTCCTTCCTCTACAAGACAGCCAAAGTCACTCAAGCAGATCATATACCCTAGGAAGGGGGATGAATCTCTCTAAATGCAAGCATCTCCCAGAGTCACCAGTTCTCCCTCCCATTAGACATACAGGTACAAGGACAGCAGGCAGACCCCTTTTGAGGGGGCCAAATTCCAGTTGTCTAGGTAAAGGACTTGTGTCAATGGGAGATTTCCAGGGACCAAGGGTAGCACGTTTCTTGTATGCAGTAATTAGGGTTCTCCTGATTTGCTCAATATTCACTGCACTCTGAACATCAGTGGGGAGAATGTGCTCCATTTAGGGCTGCTGATTTCCCCATCCTTTGTTTCCACGCCTAAATTATCTATCCTTTGCACTCTCCTCCCCTGCACCAGGTCCCAGCCTAGATCACTCCCATGCCACTCCCTAGCCTATCAAAATGCTCAGGAATGTGAGTGGTTGATAAGTAAAATATTACTGTTAAGTTTGAGTGACCACCCAATGAGAGGTTGGTAGAAGCATCTGTGTTGGGGGGGAGGAGTTCTCACCTCTCAGAACTGCCATTCCAGCCAGTCTGCAGACACAGGCAGCCAGCCTTGCATTGGTTTTCAGTCCCATATGTGGAAGGTCAACTTTTCATTAGAATAATGTTCCAATCCTCATGGCTGTAAGCTTATTCTACAGATCATGAGTAAGTCACGTGAGTATAAATATACGGAGTGGCCCTAACATCAGACATCCCTGTGTTAGAACTTGCAGAGATCTCAGCCAAATGTCAACATCCAAGTAACCAACATGTGACATTCCTTCAGAGACACGCCCAGCTCGCACTAATACGGATCTCGAACCCTCCAAGAACCAGCTGCTGGATGACAAGTGTGGATCTCTAGACTCTTCTAGAGCTGCTCCCGCATGTGTGACCAGAGGGAGGGGTACTACAGATTGAAGATTTCTCCCTTCCCCCACCACACACCAAAGACACTGAAGGAAACCCCTCAGATGAGCGGTATTTACCAGCTTGCGGATCCTGTCGAGAACCAGGTCGATGATCTCCTTGCCAATGGTGTAGTGCCCGCGGGCATAGTTGTTGGCAGCATCTTCCTTGCCAGTGATGAGCTGCTCGGGATGGAAGAGTTGCCGGTAGGTTCCAGTGCGCACTTCATCTGGGGAGAGGAAAGGCAGAGAGTTGGTCTCCCCGCCGTCCATGCATAGCAGCTGCCTGCTATATGCACGTGAGTTTACAAGGGAGCCCAGAAAGCAGTCAGCTGACGGCTTCGCATACTCACCTATGACAGTTGGCTCCAAGTCCACAAAGACGGCTCTGGGGACGTGCTTGCCAGCGCCCGTCTCGCTGAAGAAGGTGTTGAAGGAGTCGTCTCCTCCGCCGATGGTCTTGTCGCTGGGCATCTGGCCATCAGGCTGGATCCCATGCTCCAGGCAGTAGAGCTCCCAGCAGGCATTGCCGATCTGGACACCAGCCTGGCCGACGTGGATGGAGATGCACTCACGCTGTGGAAGAAACAGAGGGAACCAGTTAGTGACATGACTTCATTATAATCAGTGTCTACAAGTGTCCCTGAACCATTACTCCCAAGTACCTCATTGCTCCGGGGGGTTAAACCATGCCCTTTGGGACAAAGGCCTCCTCTCGCTGTATTAAAAGCGCCACATCCATCTATGCGACACAAGGGAACAGGGTGATGTGGTCCAATGGAAAGGCACAGCACTGCACTGGGAGGGAGGGAGGGGATCAGTTCCCCCAATTGCAAGCTCTGTGCCTTGTTTTCCCCAGTCACAAGCCAGGAATAATATTGTTTATTCACCTTCAATGTCTACAGACCATGGTATCAGGGCCTTTGGTCCCAATCTCCAGGAGCGTGTGGCAGTGCTTCAGTGAGAGATCTTTTGAGTCCCAGCATGGCCTCTGAATTTCTGGGTTCATGAAGGAGTAAGTTTTGGATCTGTAGTTAGAGAACTAATCTCTGGCCAGATTTCCTGCACCTTAGAACAGATTTCCTATGACACACATTGGGATTGGATTACCATTTTGCATTCAGATTCTGGTCTGCATGTGCCCCCTTTCCCTCCCTGCACCTGTCCCTCCACTGGCTTAGAAAGGGAATTTCTTTATTTAGCTAAATAAAGAATGCTACATCTCATGCCATGATCACATTTCTCATAGCACAGGAAGAATAGTCTTAGTCAGAGGAGGAGGAGGAAATATGCAATGGAGTTTTCCACCCTGTGGTCTAGTAAATTAAAAAAAAAACAAAATGAATGAACTATTCAGCATAAAGCAGCAACTGCAGGTCTGCAGCCAGCCTCCGAGTGGTTTACCAGCAATCACCCCACTTGCAAGCCATCAGCTGACCCTCTTCCCACTCCCACCTGCCCAAAAAATAGAACTGATGCAGTCAGCTTCCACCTCTGCAAAGCAGAGAGGTCTAAGCAAATTGTTCCTCTCCCTACACACAGATCTAAGGATCTTTTGATTGGGTGAAGATATTCAAGCTTTGTTCAGCCCAGGTAACCAGTCAGAGGAAAGGAATAATCTTAAACCTGTGTCTATTATGGGCACAGATTTACTCTGTGCCCGAACATCTGCCACCAGTGGCTCACTCCCAGGATTACCCTAGGCCTAGATTTAGCCTACATCTTTCCCACTTACATTCCTCTGGCACCCCCACCCCTCCTGAACACACCACCTGCTCCCACACATTTCTCTCTGCCCCTGTGAAGAACCAGCAGGGACAGACGGCACTTGCGTCAGACGCGACTGCCCCTCGCGGAGTTCAGCAAATCTAAGACAAGGAAACGGCAGCTTTTGCAGCCCCCAAATGCAGCGATTACTGTGGAACAACCAGGAGACGCAGAATGGAGCAGGTGGCCATTTCTCTTCTGCAAGCGCTCCAAATGGTTGCGGGGGGAGGGGTTTATTTTAGCAAGAGATGCAAGGAAGAGCCACCCTGTTCCCCTGGAGCCCCACCCAGCCACGCCACCCTGGATCCCAGGAGCACTCGGGCCTTTCGAGCCACGGACTGTCCTGGGTTTGCTGGACAAGCACCGCAGCGTTACCCAGCATGGAGGGATTTGGGTTTTTGTTTCTCAGGAAGCCGCACAGGGCTTGATGCATGGGCGTGGCCGGGGGGAGGGGTCTGCAATGAGGAGGGTGCAGAGGTGGCACTAGGGGAGTTTGCAGGGATGGCGGGGGGGGGGGCAGGAATTAGGGCAGCACCAGTGGGGGGGGGTTGCAATGAGGAGGGTGCAGAGGTGGCACTAGGGGAGGGGGAGTTTGCAGGGATGGCGCGGGGTGGGGGGGGGGCCACTGGCAGGCCCTGCAGCCGGGGGCGGGGGGGGGGGGGGGGGGAGATTATACAACATCTTGTGCAAGGAAGCTGCTGCTCTGCAGCGGGGCGGGGAGCCAGGCACGTGCAGACAGGACTCAACACGTGACCTTTTAAAACACCCCCGCGCGCCCGTTTGCAGGGACAGGGTGCGCGCGCAGCCGGCCGCCGGAGCCGCCACGCGCCGGAGCCCTTGCCCGCGCGCGGGAAACGTAACGGCCGGCGGGAGGGCGGCGCCAAGGGGAGCCGGCTGGCGCGCGAGCCCTCCCCTCAGGGTTTGGCGCCAAGGCTGCACCACCCCCCCGCGGCAGGTCCCCCGCCCCCACGCAGCCCCCCCCCCCACTTAGCTCACCATGCTGCGGGGCGGGCGGGCGGGCGGGGACGTTACTTCTCCCGACAAGCGAAGAGTCGCTGGAAGTAACCGAGTGAGGCGAGCGGGCGCCGGCGGCTGCTTTTCTACCCCCGGCGCCGGGAGGGCGGGGCCCGGCCGCCTGCGTCAGCGCCGAGCCCGGCCGCCATTGGCGGGCGCGCCCGTCCGTCTGTGAGCTCACAATGCGGGGGCGGGGGGGGGGAGCCGGGGGGGGAGACCCCGTGTTTAGCTGGGCGTTGGGGGACCCCCAACTGACCCCCCACACAGCCGACCCCTCCCCCAACTACCCCACAACCGGCCCCTCCCCCCACCCCAGGCAGAAGATCTGGGTTTAGGGGCGGCCCCCCCAATCGAGTCCCCCCCCCCCGCTGCTCAGCGTAGAGCCGGGTGCACCCCAAAACGGGGCGCTGCCCCAAGGAGCCAGCGGCTCCCCCACCCCAGGGACACCCCCCCACCGCCGCAGCCAGAGCTGGGGTACCCCAGTGCCCCCCCCCACGGCCGCAGCCAGAGCTGGGGTACCCCAGTGCCCCCCCCCGCCGCTGCAGCCAGAGCTGGGGTACCCCAGTGCCCACCCCCCCGCCGCCGCAGCCAGAGCTGGGGTACCCCAGTGCCCCCCGGATTGCAGAGCAGGCCCCCAAAGGTGGACACCCCCCGGTCCAAGGGGCACAGGCCCTGGGGCTGGTCTGGGGCTGTTTGCCCGGCGGCGGGGTGGGGGTGGGGTATGGGCCCGCGCCCGGCGCTGTACGCGCCTGGCCCCAGCAGCTGCATAAATCAGGCTGCTCAACCCAGCTCCTCTGCAGCCCCCCGCCACCTTGCTGCGGCCCCCTTGCCAAAGCTACGACCCCCGGGGCGCGGGGGGGAACCACTGTTCTAGTATCACGCCGGCGGGTCACAGGCCCCCGGGGCCCACACGTTGAAACCCATCTTTTAAACAAAGGACCTTTTCAGTCTAGGCCAGAGCGGGCTGGGTTTTAACCGGCTCCCCGCAAGCCAGGCGGATGCTGCTGGCTCCCCGTGGGTGGGGAAGACAAATGTCTGGCAGCTGCCAGGGGCTTCTCGGCACATTTGGCTTCCAAATAACTGGGATGGTTTCAGGCTGAGCGGCAGCTGACGCCCTCGCCCCAGCCCCTCGCCCGCTCCCCGCAGATGCCAGCCTAGATTCGGCGTCACCAGAGACAAATGCAACTTTGCAAGCTTCTGTCAAGCGCCCCGATCGAAAATTGCAGCTGCTGCATTAGGAGGGGCGTTGCGAGGCCTGCACGTGAGCTCCGCCAGCCGGGCCGCACAGCCAGCCTTTGTCCTCGGCTTTGAAATCAAACCAGTAAAACTGCATCGTCATGTGCAGAAGATGAGGCTGGCTGACGGAGAGGAAGGGCAGCCGGGTCTGGGTTCCCGGATGCCATCAATAATGGAGCAAGCTGCAGACCTGCGCGCAGGGCGGGGGAGCTGGGCAGGCCGCCTGACTGGGACTGCGGCTCCAGGCTGCAGAGGAAAAATGCGGCAGCAGGGATGGGAATGGCTCTGCCTGGCTCCCATGGGCAGGGCTGGGGAACAAAGAGGGGAGCAGAGGGCTGAGCCGAGTCCGGGCTCACAGCCGGGTTACCCCTGGGGGAAGCACTCCGGATTGACTCTCCAGCCTCCAGGAGCCAGAGGGGAAGCAGGCCCCGGGGAGAGAGAAAGGGGAAACAGCTCTTCTCCAAATGCCCCCCCTGCCAGTCCAGGCAGCACCCACCTCCCCCTGGACACACGCTGCGGCACTGAGCCCCCCCGCCAATCACCCTGTAACTTCCACCCTTTGGCAGGGGCACAGCGGGAAGCAGCATACCCCTCCAGCCAGGGACACCCCCTGCAAACATCAGACTCTTCACTCAGTATTTACTGTATCCTTTCATCCTCCCGTCTCTCCTTCCCCTTGCTATCCCTGTGTCTGACCCTCTGTGCAGAGCTCCCCTCTAGCCTCGGCCTTCTAGCTCCCTTCCCTCTTCGGGGAGCTGTGGCCACAGCGTGGCGGGTTTGTTGTTCACCTCTGGGCAAGGCCCACCCTAGCAGCGTGGCCAAGCAGCGTTGCCTGGATTCCCATTTCCTCAGGCAAAGTGCAGGCAGCAGGGATGGGGGACCCATCTCCCCCCCTTGCACTGCACCCAGTCTGCCTAGAGGGCAAGGAGAGGGCACAGGGCTCTCACCCTCTGTAGCCCCCTCAACAGGGGAGGGGGAGTCCATAGGCACCAATAAGAATAACCTGGTGTTAAAAAGGGGCTGCATGGTCTAGTTTCTTTATTCCCAAACCTGGGCTTCTCGGGGACCTGCCTGCAGCTGGGAGGTGTGATTGACAGGTGACAGCGCCTGGGTTTGACCTGACCCTGCTGTCACTGAAGGCAGGGCAGAAGCATTGGGGGATTGCGGGGGATAGT
Source organism: Chelydra serpentina (assembly GCA_037349315.1). Taxonomy (NCBI): domain Eukaryota; kingdom Metazoa; phylum Chordata; order Testudines; family Chelydridae; genus Chelydra; species Chelydra serpentina. Next base: position 259,550 of record JBAIAC010000500.1, on the reverse strand, counting down.
CCAGTCCAACTAGAGCAGCAACCCCACTGATATTTATTTGCACTTCAGTGGTGCAGCATGATAATGGCAGTGAGAACCCCTGTGCACCATTGTGAACCTTTGGCGTGTTGCAAACATGACGTATCTGCAGTGCCGAAATCCTATAACCCAGGTTTGGTTTGAGGGGGAGGGACAGGGCAGGGCAGGGCAGGCCTGGGCATTGTACGATGGTTTCAGTGCAGGCCTTTTAAAAAGTGCAAGGCCAAGCCACAGGCTGCTGTTGGGTTAGAGCCCGTTGCCGATCTCCCCCACCTGGAAAGGCCCCCTCCTCAAAGCACACACAAGGGAACCAAACAGCAGCCGATGGGCCGTGCTCGGTCCTGCAGATGGGCCCAACAGATGTAAAAAATGCCCTGCTCTGTTTAGCAGGGCCACACTCACCTAGAAAACACCTGGGAGGGCAAGGGTTACTGGTCTCTGCTTTGCTGGCACAACCATCTTCTCCCAGGAGGCCCACAAACAACCCAAAACCAGGGAGAAGGGGCTTGTTGCAGAGCGTTCATCTCAGCCTGCCGGCTTTGGGACTTGGACTAGGGGCTCGCTCTGTGTTGTCTCCATTTTAATCCCTCGCCCTTGAGGCCGCATACTGCCCAGCTGCGGTACATCTCCTCTGATGTGGGTCTTCACAGAAACTTCCCAGTGCCACCCCTCAGTCAGCCAGAGGAGACACTGTTGAGCTATGCAAAGCATTCCCGGCTCCCCAGCGCCTGGAGACAAGCAGGATGCCTCTGTGGTGATGACTTTGTATTTGTTATAAGATGTGGAGCTTTCTCTCAAGGTTATTGATAGATAGGAGAACTTGCTTGGTGCAGTCGCAGCAGGAGACTTATTGCAGATGTGCCATGCTCAGATTTCAAATGGGGCAGACTGTAGCTACAGAGAGGTTTGCTTGGGTGGAAGCCATGTTTGTTTTCTACCTGTCATGCTACCTTCTAAAGGTTTGCAAAATGGACCCCAGAAAGGAGACCCACACCTCCTTCCCCTTTTATGCAGCATTTGTAGGGCTTTTTCTGTTGTCCCGTAGCTTAGCACTCAGGCCTTGTCTGCATGATGCTTTTTTCCTAAAATTTCCCACTGTTGCTATTACTGGTGGAAGTGCATTGACAGCAGGTACCTGTGAGAATTTTAAGGGAAAACAAGGCTGGTGCAGACAGACACAGAATCATGTGAATGTGTTTGGCTGGGCGGTTTGATAACATGCCAACATTCTTCCCTCCCCTCGCGGGATCTGCACATGGCTCTAGCTAGATGTGTTCTTGTTTTAGCTATATTTTGTACAATGAATAACAAAAGGGGCAGGCCAAGAATATCTGAAGACCTTTCAGAGGCTTATAAAACAAAAATAATCCATTTTTCACTAGGCCAAAACTTTGGCTCCTTTTCCTCTCTTGTCCCACCTCCAAAGTGAAATGTGTTTGATCTAATCTCTTATGCGGCTCATTCTAAATAATCCTATTTCCTGTTGTTTTTCGGAGCGGTTTATGAATCACCTCACTGCTCTCTCACCACAGGCTGCAAAGAAACGTCTGTTTTCACACCGGGTCTGCTTCTGCACTAGCAAAGCTGGAGACCCCTACTACTCCCCCACCCGCTTCTCACTGCTGCAGCGCTGCCGGTGGAAGTGAGAGCTGTAGACACGGCTCAGGTAAGCCCTGGCATTTTTATCACTGTGCCATCATCTAACCATGCTCTAAACTCCACTGCAGCCGCTAGCATCACTGCCCCTGGTCTGAGTATTACAGATTCCATTTTTGCCCATGTAGACAACTTAGGAAAGCATTGTTCACACAAAAGTATTACACATTCCGAAGCAGTTTTTACCTGCAAGCAAAAGCAAACTACATGGGGTATAGTAAAGATGTTTCAGTCCCTTATGTTGTCCTATGGTACAGGAGGAAAAGGTCTATGGATTAAAAAAATACTTATTTGTACACCATATTGTTATCCTGTGGAACTCACTGCCACAGGAAGTCAAGTCAAATCAATGGATAGATTTTATAAAGGCCTGGATAATTGTCTGATCAACAACACTGATAAAACAAGGTAATAATAATCTCATGCTTCAAGCTGTAAACTGATCACCTTCAGGAAACTTCAGCAGAGAGGGCAGTTGAAATGAACATTTCCTTTTAAGAAACTTGTTAGGGGGTTCCTGTAGCCAGTTAATGCAAACCTGTCAAAGATTCGATGTTTGCAAGAATGAACAGGCACTTAGTCCTGATGGGTAAGAAAGGGCTTGCTGCAACTGCCCTCCAGAAAGGCTTACATGGATCGTGTTTATTTGTCTCTGTGCCCAGCCACTGGAGGACAGCATAGGTGTATCTGAACAGTGGCTCCCTGAAGCCTAGTTCCTGTGCATGCATGAATCAGTAGTTTTAGACTCATGACAAATAACTCCAGCAAAGAATGTAGTGCTTTGTGTAATTGCATCTGGCATCTCTGAGTAGCCATCTTGTTTGGACAAGGATACTGGAGAAAGCACATTAGTGCTTGTCCTCCAGTTGTAATTCTTCTACTGATTAAACATTCAGAAGAGCTTTGGTGCTTTTAATACCTAAACAATACCCAATCTTTACCCAGCAAAGTTCTTCCGATAGTAACTATTAAAACACGTTGGGAATTCATGTATAAGCTGCCGTTGGTTCCCCCCCACAAATGACAGCAGGATGTTACAAAATGCTATATTCAAAGCTGCATGCCTGAATAGAACTAATTCTTCTCAGGCTGGGAACACACAGGCCATTGTGCTCACTGCATTCGGTACTGTTTCCCTGATCCCATTTTCATTGTAAATATGAGCTTTTTTTTAAAAGGCCTGCCCAGCCACTGCTACTCTCTCTCCCCTCTCCAATTTCACCTTGTTTGACTGCCATTATTTATTCCATTCTGGAGCTAACATTGAATAGCAAAGGTGGGGCATTATGCCACTTAGCAGCCTCTTGTTTAATCTAATCTTTCCAACCAAAAAGGGGTTTTGTGTGTGAGTGGCTCTAACTGAAAGTAGATACTTGCTGTAGCCTGCATCCTTCCCTTTAACTGTTGTTGGTTTTGCAGGAAGAAGGGCTTTAGGAACTGACAATGCTGGGGGGTTGGGGGCTGGTCTTGTTTGACAAAAAGGTGTGAAAGGAGGGTAATATATTGCAATGCTGCTGCTACTGACAAATGGTCTCCCCCCCCTTTGGTGTAAAGGGCACTGAAGACCAGGAAGGTTTGGAAAAAACATAAGGGAATTTTTTAAAAATTCTAAACTTGCATGTTATGGAAATGAAACAAAGAAGTGAAACTAGGAACTCTTCTAATCTCGGAAGCTCCAGTCACTTCACTCCTACTAGTCTGTTACCAAAACTCCTCAGGTTTCAGTGTAGTAGCCGTGTTAGTCTGTGTCAGCAAAAGGAAAATAAGAAAGAAATACTTGTGGCACCTTATAGACTAACAAATGTATTTCAGCATAAGCTTTCGTGGATAGTCCACGAAAGCTTATGCTGATTTAAATTTGTTAGTCTATAAGGTGCCACAAGTATTTCTTTCTTATTTTCCTTTTGCAAAACTCCTCAGTTCACTTTCATCTCACTGCAGTCCAGGCATTATCCTAGAAGAATCTGGTTTTGGTCTGAAATATTGATGGCAAGGGAATGTTTTATGAGCCAAACTTCAGAGGCAGGTGCATGGTATGGTGCCTAATTCTGCAGGCCGAGGCACACAGAGTAAGGAAAGGCTACAGGATTAAGATATCAAGTATCAGAGGGGTAGCCATGTTAGTCTGGATCTGTAGAAGCGACAAAGGGTCCTGTGGCACCTTATAGACTAACAGAGGTATTGGAGCATGAGCTTTCGTGTGTGAATACCCACTTCGTCGTATGCAAGCAGTGGAAATGTCCAGGGGCAGATATAAATGTTCAGGGAAGAGTCAAGCTAGAGATCGAAACAAGGTTAGCTCAATGAGGGAGGGTGAGGCCCTCTTCTAGCAGTTGAGGTGTGAACACCAAGGGAGGAGAAACTGCTTTTGTAGTTGGCTACCCATTCATAGTCTTTGTTTAGTCCTGAGCTGATGGTGTCAAATTTGCAAATGAACTGAAGCTCTACAGTTTCTCTTTAGAGCCTGGTCCTGAAGTTTTTTTGCTGCAGGATTAAGATAGAAATTAGTAACGTCCCCCTGAAACTGAGAGTGAAACTCTAAGTGACTTCAATCGGCACAGGTCTGGGGCCTCACTTTCAGTAGAGGATGATGCATTAGGGCTCTGGGGGATACCCTGGAGTCCCCTTGAAGTCATTGAGGTTTTGCCAATGGGGCTAGGATTTCGTTCCCTCTCTTCAGTCCAGTCTTCCCCCGTAATTCACCAGTGTATGGCCCCAGCTCACAGCTTTGAGTTGCAGCTAAATGCTCCATGCCAGGGTGAATGGTTCCTAGAGAACTCCACTGTTCGCAGAAAAAACAGACACCAGCCCCCAACCCTTTTCAAAGATCACCTGTGTTTTTTTTTATTCATGAATGACAAATCCTCCTCCATTTCCTCTACCTCAGGGTTCAGTTAGTGTGAATGAGAAGGGAAGATTCTCTTAATGGGGAGAGTCAATAGCAACACATAATTACAAGCAAATTGTAGGTGCTTATTTTTCATGACTGCAGGCACCTGCATTTGTTAAGTGACACAGTCACGGTAAAAATTGTATATTTTAAAAAGTCTGCTGTGGATAGTGCAAGCCACAACTTGGAGGACTAAAGCAAAATATTTGAAAGAAAGATTTAATTTGCTTTTTCCCAACCACCTCAATTTGGCTAATGGGAACCATTTCAATTTGCTTGTACTCCGTTTAATTCCCATGTTCTCATGCACTAGCACAATGCTGCAGAGTTTTGACTGCAGATGAATATTTATTAGTCAAGGAAAATAGTTTCAATGGGTATTTTAAAAATAAATTAATGAAGCATTTCCATTAGATTTCAGGGCAAATTTGACCAGACACTGTGCTTTCAATGGGTATGTCGGGTTAAGACGTCACTGTTGCCTGGGTAACACTATAGCTTTAGCAACACTCAGATTCATTACAAGTGTCTGGTTGAGGGGTGAAGAAAAGCCCTCAGACATCCTGAAAGAAGAGGCACTGATTTGGTTTTAAATATTTTAGATGCTGGTTTGAACCCCTGTCTCTTTCCCAAATGGACCCAGCTGAAACGTCATGAAGCCTGCTCTGGAGTGAAAACAGGAGGCCATTTTCCAGACCTAGTTGATTTTTTTTACTTCTCTGCTTACAGAACATGTTAGGGGGGGAGGGCATGGCCTGGTCTGCGGCCACAAGGGCTCCCTGGGGTCCCTGGCAGCTGGCACGAGTGGATGCAGATTCAGGGCTGCACTAATTTATAAAGAGTCCAAGCTCAAGGAAGCACAATGGTGACTTAAAACCCTCACAGCTGGATCTCTCCTACAAGTGGGGGCGTCAGTCCTTGTAAAACACACAAGAATACGTTGTTTAAAAAAAAAAAAAGCTGAATTTTGAGAGTGTCATTTATGACAATAGAAGTCTACAGTTTTAGATTTTGCAGAGGGCAGTTTCACTGTCTTCTAAAAGACCCTCCAAGTGTGTCTACTGTGTACAACTACATGCCCCTATCAGTGGTGTGAAGGTTTAAATGAAGATTGATTTCAGGAGTGTGTGGAGTAAACACACAAGACACAGATCCTCTAAGACAGGGAATGCTTTTTTATTCACAAACCCCCCAAGAGAAGTGGACGGTTTGGGTCTGTACCAAAAACTTCCATGATTTTAAGCACAGATCAGTTACCAGACAGCAAACACACACATTTGGGCATACACTGCTACATACAAATTCACTGATCGGACCAAACATTTTGAATGTTTAGAATAGTTTAAGCTCCCTGTAAGAGCAGCACCGTTGTGACATTTTATTTTAGTATTCCTCCCCTTCCTCTTCACCCTCTCCTTCAACAGAATCCACACCAACCTCTTCGTAATCCTTCTCTAGGGCAGCCATGTCCTCCCGAGCCTCCGAGAACTCGCCTTCCTCCATCCCCTCCCCTACGTACCAGTGAACAAAGGCACGCTTGGCGTACATCAGATCAAACTTGTGGTCCAGGCGAGCCCAGGCCTCAGCTATGGCTGTGGTGTTGCTCAGCATGCACACGGCCCGCTGCACCTTGGCCAGGTCACCGCCAGGAACCACCGTGGGAGGCTGGTAGTTGATACCAACCTTGAAGCCAGTTGGGCACCAGTCCACAAACTGGATAGTGCGCTTGGTTTTGATGGTGGCAATAGCAGCATTGACATCTTTGGGAACCACGTCCCCACGGTACAACAGGCAGCAGGCCATGTATTTCCCGTGGCGAGGGTCACACTTGACCATCTGGTTGGCTGGCTCAAAGCAAGCATTTGTGATCTCTGCTACAGAAAGCTGCTCATGGTAAGCTTTCTCAGCAGAGATGACCGGGGCGTAGGTGGCAAGAGGGAAGTGGATACGGGGGTAGGGCACCAGGTTGGTCTGGAACTCTGTCAGATCTACATTCAGGGCACCATCGAATCGGAGGGAGGCAGTGATGGAAGAGACTATCTGGCCTATCAACCGGTTCAGGTTGGTGTAGGTGGGGCGCTCGATGTCCAGGTTCCTGCGGCAGATGTCATAGATGGCCTCATTGTCTACCATGAAGGCACAGTCCGAGTGCTCCAGGGTGGTGTGGGTGGTCAGGATGGAGTTGTAGGGCTCCACCACTGCGGTGGAGACCTGAGGAGCAGGGTAGATGGAGAACTCCAGCTTGGACTTCTTGCCATAGTCAACGGAGAGACGCTCCATCAGCAGGGAGGTGAACCCAGAGCCAGTGCCACCTCCAAAGCTGTGGAAGACCAGGAAGCCCTGGAGACCTGTGCACTGGTCGGCCTAGAAGAAGGTGGAAACACAAAGGATGTTATTTTTAAGAATATAACAGCCACCCTGGGTCAGACCTATGGTCCATCTAGCCCAGTATCTTCCGACAGTGGCCAATGCCAGATGCTTCGGAGGGAATGAACAGAACAGGGCAATTATTGAGTGATCCATCTGTCATCCAGCCCCAACATCTGGCAGTCAGAGGCTTTGGGACATCTCAAGCATTGGGGTTGCATCCTGGACCATCTTGGCTACTTGCCACTGATGGACCTATCCTTCAGGAACTAGATTTCTTTTTTGGAACCAGCATCCCCTGGCAACAAGCTCCACAGGTTGACTGTGCACTGTGTCAAGAAGTACTTCCTTCTCTTTGTTTTAAGCCTGCTGCCTTGTAATTTCATCAGTTGATTGGATAATTGAACCGACTAGTTATACTATGGCAGGAAGTTCACTTACTTTCTTCCCAGCCTAGAAATGTTTCCTCTTAGGGACCAAAATCTGTTCTATTAAATCTGGGTCCACTCCATCATACTTGGTGGAGTTCCATCAGTGTAAATCCAGTGTCATGGAGGTAAGTTATTAAAGGGCATATTTGTATCTGTTACAAAGTTACACGTCTATTCACTGCCTGGTAATCTTAGCCCAATACCACTCTGAGTGACTACTCTATTTCACAGGACTTTTTAGTTCACTTTAGGACCACCTGGAAATATGGTGACACTAAATACAATCAACAAAATGATTAGTCGGGATTGGAGGCAGGGGGAGAAACCATTCACTATGAACGTATGTCTTTCAAACAGCTTCCCATTCACGACCTGCCCAGATCACCCTCAAAAGAAATGCCATCTACCAGCTTGCGGATCCTACCAGCCTGGACTCAGGTCATCTTGGCCAGCCCTGCTCTTTGATCGATGAAATACAGTTTGGTGTGGGGGACAGACAGACCAGGAGCATCTGTGACTGATGAGCCTTTTGGCCACAAGATTGACAGCTGGTCCCGTGGGTGTGGGTGGGTGGATGTGAGAGAGACAGACAACTCCCGAGCTGAGTCTTCCACACCCACCGCCTATTACCAGTGACTGTCTGCCTGGGGAAGCGGGCGGAGACAGAGGTAGTTCCCCTCCAGTGTCACACAGGGGCAGATGGGCCCCCCACAAGGAAGTGGGGTAGGACAGGCGGCTGCTAGGGAGTTGAGAACTAGCCAGTGAGGAAGGTGAGATGTTGTAAAGGCTGACAACAAGCCAGGAGAATAAAGCCTGTCTGCTCTGTTCTTGCCCTGCCCCATGGTGGAGCTAGATTGTTCCAACCCGGCATTCAATCCAGAACGGCCAAGGGTGCAGTCCCCACCCCCACATCCTTCCCTTCACCAGCACACTCCATTGTCCTAGCCCTCCAGGACCTCAGCCCCTCCCTGCCCCGCTGCTGAACGGAGGGAGAAGGGTTCGCTCCTGTCCGGAACAGGAGACGTTTGCTAGGGAGCTGATGCTGGCAGAACAGGTCAGCACAAACACACGTCAGCACCGTTCGGCTGGCGCCCCAGACAATGCTGCGGGCAGGCCCCCGATCGGCCTCCCTGGCCAGAGACTCACTCACCAGCTTGCGGATCCTGTCGAGAACCAGGTCGATGATCTCCTTGCCAATGGTGTAGTGCCCGCGGGCATAGTTGTTGGCAGCATCTTCCTTGCCAGTGATGAGCTGCTCGGGATGGAAGAGTTGCCGGTAGGTTCCAGTGCGCACTTCATCTGGGGAGAGGAAAGGCAGAGAGTTGGTCTCCCCAACGTCCACACACAGCAGCTGCCTGCTATATGCACATGAGTTTACAAGGGAGCCCAGAAAGCAGTCAGCTGACGGCTTCGCATACTCACCTATGACCGTTGGCTCCAAGTCCACAAAGACGGCTCTGGGGACGTGCTTGCCAGCGCCCGTCTCGCTGAAGAAGGTGTTGAAGGAGTCGTCTCCTCCGCCGATGGTCTTGTCGCTGGGCATCTGGCCATCAGGCTGGATCCCATGCTCCAGGCAGTAGAGCTCCCAGCAGGCATTGCCGATCTGGACACCAGCCTGGCCGACGTGGATAGAGATGCACTCACGCTGCGGAGAAGAGGGTGGGAGGCGGGAAGAGAAGATGTAAACACAGTGGGTTGGTCTGTAATCGCATGTTAACAAGTGGCTTTTGATTAATTGAGGCATCTGTGGAAGCTCCCTTTGAAACTCCCATTTTTGCCTTTTTGGCTCCTCGAGTCATAAAATAGTAGCAGCAGAATCAAGCACCATTAAGCTTTGAAGCTGAGTGTGCTCAGAAGGGGCTCCGTGTTCGGCTTTATCACAGAAAGCAGCACATCACACAGATCATAGAATATCAGGGTTGGAAGGGACCTTAGGAGGTCATCTAGTCCAACCCCCTGCTCAAAGCAGGACCAATCCCCAATTTTTGCCCCAGATCCCCAAATGGCCCCCTCAAGGATTGAACTCACAACCCTGGGTTTAGCAGGCCAATGCTCAAATCACTGAGCTATCCCTCCTACCTAGATGCTATTCTTTGTGTAACCCCACATGTTCAACGCACCAGATGCTTTCCAAATTGCGGGGAAAGTAAGAGCAGATACTCGGCAAGAAAGGAAGCAAAAAAGAAAATACCTATGAACCGTGGAGAGGCAGGTGGTAACTAGGAACACTTGAGCAGTACCACAATTCTTGAAACATTTCTGCCTGCCACGCCCAGTTTTTCCGTATGTGGGGCCTGCTCCCGCTCCCATGGAAGTAACCGGCGAAACGCCGATGGATTTGGGCACAGGATTGGGGCGATGGGTTTTACCGCGAATAAGGGCCCCATCCTACAAAACAAGGAGGGCCAGACTTCCAGCCCCCAGCAGCGCCCCATTGTTCTCATGGAGAAGCCAGTCCCCATTGTGAGGGCGGAGCCCTTTGCGGAGTCTGGTCCCCAGTGTCCCCTCTGGGGTGTCTGCAGCAAGTGCTCAGTACCTGGTAAGATCAGCCTCCAAACCACCGCAATTGCTTTTCTGTCCACCACGGCCAGCCTCCTCCTTACCCACATGCACGGATGGCTAACCCCCAAGAGAGCCTAGCCTGGGGAATGAATGGAGCCGCCACACCCAGCCAGGGAAAACCGGGCTCAGTCGGCACAGCTGGGAGAAAATTCTAACCCTCCCTCTGCCCCGAGCCTGTGCCGACAGCGATGGCTTAACACAGACTGGGCTATTTCCAGCATGATCTCATTAGACTGTTTTGCCAATTTCCCTCCACTGACCTCAGCGGAGAACATGCCCACATGGGAATTAAGTCAATCAATGAAGCGGGCGGGACAAAACTCAAACCTCAATTCCCATGCCAAGAGAGTGAGCATCTGGGGGTGTGAGGGAGCTGGGTGCAAGTCCCCATGACTGGCATCCTGCCTTTAAATAGAATATTGAAAACATGGCCATTGGGTCTGCAAAGCTCCCCCACCCTTCACAAGGCATTGAGAACGCTGCCCGGGGAGCGAAAACACTCCATGGATATAACGAACATACAGCTCCACACAAAGAATGGGCATGTGCACAAGTATGCACACGTGCTCGCACGCATGTGCACACACGCTCAAATATCATGGCTCTGAAGCACATTTATCTTCCAAGCCCCATCCAGGAACTCTGCAGCCTTGTCCTGCTGGCCCTGGAATAATCATTCTGGTCACATCTGCCTGAGCCCCGCTCCCCTTTGTCTGCTCCTTCAGGCCCCCTTGTGCTAGCGATTCACCGAGGGGAAGTGGGGGACAGGCGGGGGCTTTGCCCTGCCTGATGCTGCAGGGACCTGCTGCTTTTCTCACCTCCGTGAGGCATGACCCCCTGGCACCGCTGCTCTCTGGGCAGGCGGGCAGCCCTTCCCTGGGGCGCAAGGGCGCGGCCCGTCCAGCCTATGCGGCCAGCAGCTGCCGCCGTTTCTGGCTCTCCTGGGAAGGATTTTTGGAGCCGAGATCCCCACGGTTTGCCCAGCCCAACTCGCCCCTGCGCCCAAAGGGGGTCGCGGAGAGGGCTGGGCAGAGCCCAGAGCCGCTGGCTCCAGACAGGGACCTTTGAGACGGGTCTCATTGACCAGCTCCACGCAGAACCCCCGGGAGCGCCCCTGGGGTACAGCCGCGCGCCCCACCCCATGACAGCCGGGAGCCTCCCGGTGCGCACAGCCGCGCCCCACCAAGCCGCGGGGTGCAGCCGCGCCCCGTCCCACCGGGGTTGCCAATGCTGGTCGGACCGATCCCTGGAGGTTTCATCCCAGGACTCAACCTGTAATGAAAGATTCAGCTCCGATTCCCGGACCTCCAGGACAATCCTGGACGGTTGGCTCCCCGCGCCCACCCCCCTTAGAGCCGGTAGCCCCTCGGCGGGGTAAAGCCGCGTCCCCCCTCCCTTCGAGCCCCCGGGCGGGGTACAGCCGCGTCCCCCCTCCCTTCGAGCCCCCGGGCGGGGTACAGCCGCGTCCCCCCTCCCTTCGAGCCCCCGGGCGGGGTACAGCCGCGTCCCCCCTCCCTTCGAGCCCCCGGGCGGGGTACAGCCGCGCGCCCCTTTATCTCCCTGCAGGGGGAAGCGGCCGGGCCAGCCTCCATCCCGACCCCAGCCCAGCGCCGTCCCCCAGCAGAGGCCCCGCGGGGACGGGCTGCAGCCACAGCCGGGGGGGGGGGACCCCTTTGTTCTGCATGCGGGGTTGCAAAGGCGAGCCCCGGCGGAGCGGGGCTGCAGCCCCCCCAGCGCGCACGCCCCCCCCCCCTTACCATGCTGGCTGCCGGGCGGGGGCGCTGGCCGCTTTCTTACCGCGCGACTCTTAGGGGGTCGCTGTAAGAGAACTTGGGGGGCGCGCGCCGGCACGGCGGCTATATACCCTCCCGTCGCCATGGCGACGGGCCCGGGCTTCCCGCGGTTGGTCGGGCCGCCCGGCTCCGCCCGGGGATTGGTGCAGAGCGCGGGGGGGGAGGGGGGAGAATGAGGTAATGGCCCCGCCCCTTCTGTCCGCCCGGCCCCCCCCGAGCCTGCAGACAAAGAGCGCGAGGGGCGGGCGCCGGGGCTTTGCAGCCGGCAGCAGCAATCTGCAGTCAGACGAAATCCGGAGCATGTGTGACACTCCCCCCCCCCCCCCCCCCCGGCCTCACACCGCATCGTGCGGGGAAAGCCAGGGGGCGAACCCCGCCCCCCCCCCCGACAGCCGAGAGCGCCTTTGTTTGGGGTCCCCAGCTGAGCTCAGAGCCGGAGGGGGGGCTGTCAAAGCAAATACAGGAACATGAAGGGCTGAGCCTGGGGGGGGACGAGGCAAACTAGGGGCTCACGGCTGGTGCCCCCCAGCACCCTCCCCCCCCGTGCCTGACTGGTCTAGGGGAGGAGAACAGTGGCGTTCTCTGTGCGGGGGGGAGGAGTATCCCCTGCAAATGATTTCCTTCCCCCCCCGCTCCCCCCCCCCGAAATACACAGCAGAGTCCGGGGGGGGGGGGGGGGGGGGCAGGATCCAGCAGCAATCCCCGCTCCTCTCTCCAGCGGGCTGCAGCCGCGGAGTAGCCGGAAGCCTGACGAATTGATGTCTCGAGTGGGGGGGGAGATGGGTCACTGTGAGCGGGTCCCGAACCCGGGGTTCCCGCACTCGCCCTGCAAACAGCCGCGCTGGACCTGGCTCGGTGCTGGAACTGGGGGGGGTGCTGCACCCCATGGAACTAGGGGCGCTGCACCCCATGGAACTAGGGGTGCTGCACCCCATGGAACTAGGGGCGCGGCACCCCATGGAACTAGGGGCGCGGCACCCCATGGAACTAGGGGCGCTGCACCCCATGGAACTAGGGGTGCTGCACCCCATGGAACTAGGGGTGCTGCGGGGCGCTGCTGCATCCCCGGCTCATATCCAGGGTTTACAGTTTGGTTCATGGCTACAAATTGTTCCAGCCCCCCCGCATTGCAAGGGTGTTTTATGGGGGTGAGTAGCACATGGGGCGGGTGTCTTGCAACCCTGATGTCTCCCCTTTCTGCGGGGTGAGATCAGAGTCTCTTTCCCGGGTCTGCAGGCGCCTTTACACACCCGTTTCTGCAGGGCTGGCGAGGGAGGCGAGCAGCTGTTGCAGGTGGAGCCTGAGACTGGCTGCTTTGTGGCAGGCTTGGAAAGCAACATTTTCAATCCCTCCCTGCAAGGAATCCAACTTTTCTGCGCATTTCCCAATTTCCCACATTCTGCAGCTGCTCTGGATTCCTGCCCCCTGTTTGACACATTTCCTTCCCCCCCTGCCCCCATTTCCCTCCTGATCCTTTTTTTTTTTTTAATAACTCATCCCTCCCAGCCCCCTGGCTACTTTTGGGCAATAACATCCCAGTGAATATTGGTCCCAACCCCCATGAGAACTGGCCCCCGTAGACCTGCAACATTATAGCACACGTAGACTGTACCTGGAGTGGTTCCTGAATAATAAAGGACAAAGACCTCCTAGACCCAATCCCATGCAGGCTGGCTCCCTACATTCCCCAGGGGGCTGATGAAATACAAGAATCCCGGATTGCCAAGGCACAACTGAACAAAGGAACTTCTGGGCTCATTGAGGACCAGAGGGCAGAATCCTCAGCTGGTGCAAATTAACTGCAATGCAGCCTGCACTGATTTACACCAATTGAGGACACGGCCCAGGGAAAGGGGTCAGAATTTGGCCATGGTCAGAGCTGGGCTTTTTTCATCATGTTCATCTCTACCCACGGAAAGCTGTAAATTTCCAACCATGTTGTAGTGAAACCAATGGAAACAACACCCTGCCCGTGTCTGGGGCCTGTGCTCTGCATGGAGGGCACCCAGGACTCCTAGTTAAACCCCAGGACCCGCAAAATGATACATTTGCCTTTACATTTACAGTAGTTTATGGTCCAACATGCTGCTTCCTGGATACATAGGTCTCATCCGAGCAGCATGAGGGGAGGAGAGTCCCGGAAATTCAATTCCCTGTGGGAACGTGTCAGGTTCTCAGGGCCATTTTGCTCCGGTTTGGAAATGGGCTTTGCAGGGCTTTGGTGACTGGAAGATCCGGGGCTGAAACAGAATCATCCATTTGAACACTCACCAAAACCAATTACGTGCTTACGGGATGGAGCACAGGAACGGCTTTTGCCTTTTTTCCCTCTCTCCCTCCCTGGCTTCCTTCTATTTCACTCTATTCTAGGGCCTCAGCTCCACCTGGGGGCAGATCCTCGGCATGTGTCAATTTACACCTCTCAAGAATTTGCCCTGGTTCCAGCACCCGTGAAAATAGCAACCCCCTCATTCTGAACTAGAGGTTTGCACTGGGGCAGCTACACCAGTGACTGTAACCGACCTTTACGACCCGGAGAGGTGGGGCGGCGAGGGGGATGGATGTACTCAGGGAGGGAGTATTGTTCATTGATTAAGGCATAGAGCTGAGAATCAAAAGACCTGGGCTCTGTTCCCTGGGCGAGGCACGGTGGTGTCACCTGGGGCAAGTTAATGAGCCCCTCTGAGCCTCAGTTTCTCCAGCTGCACAATAGTGGCTAATACAAAGACCCATTTCCCAGAGGGGCTGTGAGGTTTAATTCCTCAATGTTTGTGAAGCACTTTGAGACCTGGGGTGGAAGCTGCTCTGTAAGGGCAAAGCATCATGGTCCCAGATCATCCCCTATTTGGGAAAAATCCAGGCAGGAAACAATCAAATGCATTTCAACATGCAGTTCCCCCCGACCCCCAGCTGTCCCCTACGGCAACCCCCCAGATCTCCACGCCCCTGTACGGCCTCCTGGTTCCTCTGTCCCTTGGCAGCCTGCTCGTGGCAGGAGCCATACTGCCGGACAGTCCGCTGCGTGCTAAGCACAGAGGCAGAACTTGCCCAAATTCACGCTGGCCGCGAAATGTCCAAGGAAGCCGCCGGGGCCGTCACACCAGCGGCTGCTCCTCCCCTCTTTTCAGGGGTCCCTCCTTAGAGCCCGTGTTTCGGTTTCTGCATCATTTTCTTCTGGTCGGAGGGAAACTAAGAAACCACAGGCCTCGCTCCTCCCTGAGGTCACCTGCTGACGCCAGCTGAGGAATCCGGCCCCACCCGTTCAGCCCGGCTTTCGGGGAAACTTGCCCTGCTCCGGCCCGGTGCTCGGCCCCTGTGTGCCCTCAGCGCTGCTCCCTCCCCAAACCATCTGCTCCCACTGCTTATCCCTGCTTAGGATCAGGCCAGGGCCGAGCTCGGCGGCTGGAAATAGAAGCCAAGGGTGGGTCGGGTGGGGGCTAACCAGGGTTTTGATGCTGGAGGGCCCTGGCGGGGCAGGGTGCAGAGAGCCGGCTCATCGATCCTGCTGTCCACCCGCCACGCCCAGCCTCCCTTTCAGAACAGGCCTCTCTGCGCCCGGGTGTGTGTCTCTGCAGCGCTGACCTTGACTTTCCCAGTGGTGCTGAGTGGCTCTGTGGGTGCCCGGGGACACCACCTACAGAGACAGGCCTGGAGATGACACTGTGTCCGCGCACACTCAGAACCCGCCCTGCAAGAGCTACCCCGGCTAGTTTAGCGGGGGCAGTGCTGCTGCTGAGAGAGACGCCTTTCAGTGCGAGTTAGAGCAGGGGTCTGGGCAGCAGGACCCCCAGGTTCATTTCCATGCGCTAGGAGGCAGGAAGGACTAGTGGTTGCAGCAAAGGGCTGGGACTCCTGGGTTCTGTCCTCAGCCCGGCACGGTGACAGTGTGTGAATCACCTTATTACTTCGTGCCTCGGTTTCCCCATCTGTAATATGGCGTTTATACCACTCCTTCCTCTTCCAGGGGAGCGGTGAGGCTGAATTATTTAAAGTCTGTGAAGCGCCTTCAGATCCCAGGCGGAAGGCGCTGGGGGAGGGCAGAGCCGGGTTGTGATTACCGCCGGAGGTAAAGGCTCTGCGGGTGCAGCAGAGAGACCAGCGAACTGTCCCCAGGAGCGGAATAAAATCAATGGCTCCATCCCAAGGACACAGGCGCCCCAGAGATGCTTGCTCTCTAATTAGGTATGTAAGACAGAACCCTGCTCATCCGCTGCTAGGCAACGGGTTGTTCAGTTGCTAGGAGACGGAACAGGAATCCCTGGTGGCATTTGGTCTCCCTTTCTCACCTAGCAAGTCATATGACTGTGCCCCAGAGAAAGCTGTCCTGGGAGGGGGGGAGAGAGGAGAGGGGATAGGGAGAGATGAGGATGGAAAAAGCCTGGAAGACAGAGAGACAGCTGGGGAAACAGGGAGGGGAGGGGGAGGGGGAGGGGGAGGGCCCCCCCCGGGAGGGTCCCCCCCCCCCCCCCCGAGAAAGCTATTGTCCCCCCTGGCTGGCTGACATTCAGATGTTAATAAGAAAGGCCAGATCCAGATCCAGGGGGTTTCTTTTCTTGGCAACAGGGGGGGTCACATTATTTATTTCTCAAGACACATTCCTGGGCCTGCTCCCTTTCTCAGCCCCAGCGGAGAAGTGACGGAGTGCTGAGGCTGCATTTCTCCTGTCTCGGGAGCGAAAGCCAGGAGGCCCGGAGGAGGAGGAGGAAGGAGAGGAATCCAGGCTGCTGCCGTGGAGAGCCGAGCGTGGGGTCCCTGGCCCCCCACATTCCGACCAAGCAGGCTCCGTGGGATTGTTGTCATTCGAACGTCAGCCAGAGCCAGGAGTGAGTCTCCCAGGGTTAGCACCACGCAGGTCTGAGACGCTGGCGACGTTAGAGACCCGGCTTCGGCACAGACAGACACAGACGCTCATCGCCACACCCGGACAAAGCCACGTTCCGAAGTACAGGCACCGTTACACTCCCAGCTCGCCAGCCCGTCTGCACACACTCACATGTGCACACACACTAACACACACACACCTGCAACCCCAGTCCTCGGGGCAGGTCAGCCATGGCCTGCGTGCAGTGAGTTTGGCAGATCTCAGTCCAGCTCCCCTTGGCCAGGCGTCCACATCTCAGTTAGCAGTGACTGGCCCCTCGGCTGGCAGTCTCAGCAGAGAGGCTCAGGACTGAATGAGCCATGGGGACTGGGGAGGGGGCCCCCCGAGGTAGGCTGACCAAGGCAGGGGCTGGGGATAAAGGAAGAACTTGAGTTTCTAATCTCATTTACTGGAGCAGCCAGGGAAGAGCCAGGAGGTGGGAACAGCTGTTGTGTGGAGGCAGCTCTAACTGCCCACCTGGCTCTGGCTCCGGGGTCCCCGAGCTCCAGGCCCTCGGAGCGCCTCTCCAAAGGGTCGCTAGAGTCCTGGAGGCACCTCTTCTCTTGTGCCCGGTGGGGAGCACTTGCCGTTCTCCTGAGCCCCGGGCTCTCCGCTTGCCTCGCCTTTCGCCTTGCAGAACAGAAGCACACGATGCCCTGGCACTGGGGCCTCCGGCTTCTCCCGACTTGTAGAGCAGAGACGACTGGTTCCGACCGCTGCCCTCTCTCGTTCCCCAGCCTCCTTCCTCTGGGGGTCTCCGAGCTGCAGAGTCAGGACTGGGCCCCCGGCCTCTGAAAGACTGAGCTGAGCAGGCAGTGGGGTGGGACCACTGGGAACCTTCGAGTTGTATCCCAAGAAGGAGGAACACGGAAGGACCCATGTGTCCCCTGGACGTTCCCCCGTCCCTGCCGTGTCCCCTGGACGTTC
The DNA here is from genome assembly GCA_037349315.1 of Chelydra serpentina. Classification (NCBI taxonomy): domain Eukaryota; kingdom Metazoa; phylum Chordata; order Testudines; family Chelydridae; genus Chelydra; species Chelydra serpentina. The sequence goes on along the minus strand of JBAIAC010000500.1, from coordinate 242,045 downwards.
CCCAGGGCCTGCCGTGTCCCCTGGACGTTCCCCCAGCCCTGATGTGTCCCCCAGACGTTTCCCCAGCCCCGCCGTGTCTCCCAGGCATTCCCCCAGCCCCGCCGTGTCCCCCGGGCGTTCCCCCGGCCCCGCCGTGTCCCCCAGACGTTCCCCCAGCCCCGCCGTGTCCCCTGGGCGTTCCCCCAGCCCCGTTGTGTCCCCCGGATGTTCCCCTGGATGGTCCCCTGGGCTCAGTGTGTCCCCCAGACGTTCCCCCAGCCCCGCCGTGTCCCCCGGGTGTTCCCCTGGCCCCGCCATGTCCACCGGACGTTCCCCCGGCCCCGCCATGTCCCCCGGAGGTTCCCCCGGCCCCGCCGTGTCCCCCGGACGTTCCCCCAGCCCCGCCGTGTCTCCTGGGTGTTCCCCCGGCCCCGCCATGTCCCCTGGACGTTCCCCCGGCCCCGCCATGTCCCCCGGATGTTCCCCTGGGCCCAGCCTCTCCAGGAGAAAGAACAAGCTTCCTTTCCGGCTGCATTTTGTGTACTGTTGGTAGCAACCAGCAGCTCCCTAGCGACTGTTGCCCAGCCTCTCCGGCTGTGTTTGCAGGCGCAGGGTCAACGCCAGCAAGGCAAAGATAAAACCCACTCGAGGAAAGCAGCCAGGGCCGTTAGGAGCCGGTTCCCCCACCCCCCCCCACCGCCATGCAGCGAGCAAACAAGCCGTGCCGGGGAGTAACACAGCGAGGACAGGCGGCTGCAGGTGGAGGGGAGCCCCGAACCCCACAGTTCCTCCAGAGCCGGTGCAATGCGCTGGGAGCAGCGTGGGCAGCCAGTTAGCACCAGGGAAGTGGGGTCTGGCTGACTCAGGGCTCGGCTGGGGTACAGAGCCTTTCACCCTCGGTTGCTGGCTTCAATCTGGCCCCAGGCTAGCGGTGTCCATGGCTGTGGGGTGGCCCCTGGGTTCCATGAGGCAGGGTGTGCGTGTCTCTGTCGGGTCCCAGCGGGTCCCAGCTTTGGGGTAGGGGTGTATCATCTCTGCATCCGGACCCCGCAGAGAGCACAGAGAAGCTCGTTTTCCTCTGGGGCACGAGCTGGGACAATCTCCCCTGGCCCAGGGGAGGCGGGAGCCCCTGGCTACAGGTCCAGGAGCACGGACCAGGCTGCCTCAGCCTGAAAGGGGTGAACAAATCCCCCCCCACCCCCATATTAAAGCCCAATACAGAGATTGTCCAGGCTCCCTCCTGCCTAGCGGCGCTGGCGGAGGGCAGGGCCTTCCACAAACTCCGGCTCAGCAATTCCTCCCTCGCTTGTTTTCCCACATCCAGATGTGCAGCTTCCAGAGCGATCAGATTTTCCAGCTGCCGGATCCAGGACCCCGCGGCTGGGCCAAGGTTCCTGTCTCTCACACGCACGTTCCAGCCAGATGCAAGCAGCCTGTGTGATGAACCCCAGCATAGACACCCCTGTGGGCGGCTTCCCAGCCAGAAAGCATTTGCTGCAGGCATCAGCCCAGCCAAGCGTCGGAGGGACGTCGGTGGGGGATGGGGGGCGGGGGGCAGCCCAGCTGTGTGGACCTAGGATGGCAGAGCAGCTGCTCGGGATGCCAGCAGAGACTCACAAAACACTCCGTGTGGAACTCGTTTGTGGCCCAGCTGGGGTGTGTGTGTGTGTTTGGATTCCCCTCCCACCCACTCCCGCTTGCGTGGACAGGAAAGATGCAATTTAACCTGCTCTGAGCATCAAAGCACAGATCCCCCTGCCCAGCGTGGTTCTGACATGGGCTGTGCCTACCCACCTAGCCGGGGAAAATTCAAGGTAGAACGTAGCTGCACCTCACCCGGGTTTCAATCTGGGGATTTCTCGCAGCGTAGATGGGACCTGACGATCCGGCTATCCCGGTACTTGTAGGGGCCTCACCACGGCGTCACCTGCACGTCTCCCTGGTGGATTTTTATCCCGAGTCAGGGAAGGGTCGTCCCCCCTGCGGAGCTGAGGCAGAAGGCAGAACATGCGACTTGCCCAAGGTCAGACACAAGGTCTCTGACTCAGCGAGGAATGGCCACCCCCTAGACTGCCAGGCCAGTGCCCATCCCACTAGGCCACCTCCTTCCTACCCACACAGAGACCCGTCAGACCAGGGGCGGCCAACCTGAGCCTGACACGGACCCAGAATTTACCAACGTACATTGCCAAAGAGCCACAGTGATACGTCAGCAGCCCCCCATCAGCGCCTCCTCCTCCGTCCCCGCACCTCCCGATCAGCTGTTTTGTGGCGTGCAGGAGGCTCTGGGGGGGGAGAGGAGCGAGGGCACGGCAGGCTCAGGGGAGGGGGCGGGAAGTGGGGGCAGGGCCCGTGGCAGAGCCAGGGGTTGAGCAGTGAGCACCCCCCGGCACATTGGAAAGTTGGCGCCTGTAGCTCCAGCCCCGGAGTCGGTGCCTAGACAAGGAGCCGCATATTAACCTCTGAAGAGCCGCATGTGGCTCCGGAGCCACAGGCTGCCCCTCCCCCCCCCCCCCCCCCCACCGTGTTAGACCATCAGAGCTAGGGCAGGCTGCCGTCCCCTGCTACGGAGGGGCCTTGGCCAGAGCATGAGGCTCGGAGTCAGGAACTCTGATTGAGTTGGGGTTGGTCCTGCTTTGAGCAGGGGGTGGGACTAGATACCTCCTGAGGTCCCTTCCTGCCCTGATCTTCTATGAGTCTATGAACTCCTGGGTCCCACTCCCAGCCCTGGCTTGCTGGGTAACGCCACCCCTCTGTTTTGCCTTCTGTGAAATGGGAGTAAACCTCCTGCCTGCCCTGCGGTGGGGAGGGTGAAGTGCTTCGGGATCCTTGGCTAGCAGGGCAACAGAAGGACTGTCACTCTGCACCGAGGCTTAGCCAGATCATCCCCGCCCTGCTCATATGCAGCCTGGTGGCCTGAAGACACGGCAGGAAAAGCCGCGGGCTAGGGAGGGGAAAGGGGCAGCGCAGGTCAGGGCGAATGGGGGGGCAGGAGAAGAATGGGGAACAGGACTCCTGTGAATTGCACTTCGCCGGGTTAGTTCTGCTGGCAGCTGCCCTGGGCCTCTGAGCTCATGGAATGGTGCAGAATGGAACAATTCTCCCGAAGCGAATCAGTGCAGGAGGGGAGCTGCGGGGAGGAAACGCGTGTCTGCCATAAGCAAGGCTTCGGGGAAGGAAGCTGCTTTGTGCCCCAGTGGGCTAGGGGCGGGGCTGCAGCAGCGCATGGATGGATCTCAGCAGAATGAGTCAAGCCCTTTGTGTCCTTTTAAACAGGCCTGTCACAGCCAAGGCAGATGGGAGCCTGTGCACCATGGCTCTGCTTAGCAGGGGAGGCTGCGTGGGGAACCGAGCGTGTCAAACCTGTGTGTGTGTGTGTGTGTGCTGGGTGTACATGGAGGTGGGTGCTTTGGGATCAGAGAGGAGCGCGGGTGATGCTGTGGGTTGTGTGCATGCAGCATATAACTGCTATTGGACACAGCTGGGATTCAGCTTTTGCCAGCCCTTCCCTTATGGGGCTATCGATCCAAATCCCTCCGAAGTCAAGAAAAGCCCCCACTGGGGCTGGGTCAGGCCTGAGATGCTAATTTGGCCGGGCAGGTCTCAGCCAAGGGGGCACATTGTTCTTCATACAATTTGAGAAGCAAAAGCGATTTGTTTGTTGCTGAGTCTGGAGCAAAAGGCTCGTCACCACTGGATGCCCTGTAGAAAACACATCACGTTTGGAAAAACCCTGAACAGTTTTCCTATGAATAATAAAGAACTCTAATAAGACCATTCATTAAGCTCTGAATATTTTCCAATGACTAAACAGATATCAACCAATTAGCCTGACAAGCCAGTGTGTTTTAATCATTCTTATGCTTATCTTTAAAATCAGTGTATGTTATTCCCCTGCTCTGATTTGGTGGCAGTTCCTGCGTTCCTGTTCCTCCTGAAAAACCTTCCACCGCATATCTAGCTAGCTACCCCCAGACAGACCCCTCTGTCTATCTGTGTATCTAGCTACCCCCAGACAGACCCCTCTGTCTATCTGTGTATCTAGCTACCCCCAGACAGACCCCTCTGTCTATCTGTGTATCTAGCTAGCCCCAGACAGACCCCTCTGTCTATCTGTGTATCTAGCTAGCCCCAGACAGACCCCTCTGTCTATCTGTGTATCTAGCTACCCCCAGACAGACCCCTCTGTCTATCTGTGTATCTAGCTACCCCCAGACAGACCTATCTGTGTATCTAGCTACCCCCAGACAGACCCCTCTGTGTATCTGTGTATCTAGCTACCCCCAGACAGACCTATCTGTGTATCTAGCTACCCCCAGACAGACCCCTCTGTCTATCTGTGTATCTAGCTACCCCCAGACAGACCCCTCTGTCTATCTGTGTATCTAGCTACCCCCAGACAGACCCCTCTGTCTATCTGTGTATCTAGCTACCCCCAGACAGACCCCTCTGTCTATCTGTGTATCTAGCTAGCCCCAGACAGACCTATCTGTGTATCTAGCTACCCCCAGACAGACCCCTCTGTCTATCTGTATATCTAGCTACCCCCAGACAGACCTATCTAGACTATGGATCATCTAGTGCATGGTTTTGGTCAGCATAGGTGTTACCCGTATCTTGCTCCATGGCAAGCTGTGAAACCACGCTACAGCCATAGCAGCAACAACCGGACTGTGAAAGGCTCCTGTGCTTGACAACTATTGTCATCCAAGGTGGCTGTTCACACGGTGGGCGCGCCAGGAAAGGCAGGGTCTCCACCTGCCTCTCTTTAACCCTAGGTGATCTAGGCGCTAGTCCCAATTCTGCCAGTGACTCACTTGGGCAAATCACTTCCTCTCACTGTGCCTCGGTTTCCCCGTGGGGGTTGAAAGGGAGTTGTGGCACTTAACTCACCACTCTTTGGAAAATGCTTTGAGCTCTCAGGAGAGGAACACGAGAGCCGGGCAGAGGAGATTTGGGCTCTTCCCCTCCCCTCCCTTTCCAGGGCACGGCCAGGTCTCCCCGTGCGCGGTGAGCTCTCAGGGCAAGAGAGCTTTGCGGAGGGATGCGCGGTTAGATCTGCTCCGGGGGCAGAGCCCAGTGGCCGGGGAGACCCAGGGTTTGCCAGCCTCTAAAGGCCTTTTAGGTCCTGGCCGCCCGCTCATTTCTACGGTGCGAAAACGCCGCTCAGCCTTGCACCGCGTCCGACCCAGAGCCACCCGCCCGGCTGGGCCCTTGCAGGGTCAGGCGGGATAAAACTCAGCTCTGGGCCTGGCCGCAGGAAAGAACCACGTTTCAGCCACGTCCCTAAACCAGGTCACAAGGCTGCCAAGTCTCCGGAAGGGCAGCCAAGTGGGGCTGGGCCTGGCGTGGGCTCAGGTCTCCGTCCCCCAGGCCCCGCTCGGAGACCGGGGCTAACCCCTCCCTGCCTGGCAGACGCAGAGCGCGGGGTCAGGACGGCAGCGAGCGGGGCTGGGGGTCCACGGGTCGAGGTCGACACGGACAGTTAGAACACGGGCTGCGGGGACCCCATGAAACCAGGGTGTGGCCCCAGGCACGCCGCGAGGTCCGCGCCGGGTTGGCCCCGGGTCCCTCGAGGCAGCAGAAATCGCAGCATAGGGAGAGGCCTTTGGGAAGGTCTCAGACACACTCCTCCACCTTCACAGAGCCTGTCAGAAACACGTTTCCCGCGGCCCCCCGGCATTGCATGACGGGGACAATCGGGGAGGGTCTGGCCCTCCCCCACTCCCCCCCCCCCACACACACGAGGGGACAAGGCAGCCCTGCTCTGCTCTCCTGTAAGATGCGCTGACATCGGGGGTGGGCCTGAGAGCAGGAGGGAGACACACCGCCCCCCCCCCCCCCGCCCGGCCGTGCCCCCACCGCTCTGGTTTCATACCAGGCTGTTCCTGGTCCCCTCCCAAAGCGCTGGACAAAGGGGCTGTGCAGCAGTAGAACAGAGCCGCCCAGCTCCCGCCCCGGCGTCCCCCTCTCCCTCTCCCTTTGTCTGCCTCCCCCCGCCCCTCCCCAGGCCCTGCGGCAGGGAGGGAGGCGCCACGGTTTGGGAGGGCTCTGTGCGCCAGCTGGCTGCTGCGGGGATCTCCCAGGCGGACACGTTGACAGTCGCTTCCCTCCCCAGGGGGACCCACCCGCTGCCCCTCTCGGCCCTTCCCCGGAGGCCGGGCGGACCCAGGGTGGTTCTGCCTGGCAGCTGGGGGCACCGCTGAGCTCGGGGGAGAGTTTCCGCCAGCCGGGGCCAACTGCCCGGGTAACGCCCCGTCACTCAGGCCGGCGGGTGGTGAGGCCGGGCAGGGAGACACTGTGCGGCCAGCCTAGGGGTGCCCCACGTCTGGGCTCTGCCTCTCCCCCTGCGCCCCACTCGCTGGGGGTGAGTGGTTCCCTGGCGGAGGAGCCCACGCGCCGTGTCTCTGGGGCTCCCTTCGCAGCGTTTCTGACCCCGGCGGGTACCGACGCGAGGGCGACACACAAAGCGGCTCAGGGAGCCGGGCTCCAGCCTCGGGGTTGGGGTCTGGCTGGGAAGCCAGGGAGAGCAGCGGGAGGGGGGGAGCGGGGGGCCTGGCTCTGGGTCCAACCGCTCACCCCTCGGCCATCCCCACTGCAGAGCCCGGCTCCGCCATGACCCCACCCAGCCAAGGAGGGCGGGTTAAAGACCCTCTGACCTGGGGATTTGGACGCCGGGGACTGAGGCAGCCTGGGCAGAGCAGCGAGAAGCCAAGCACCGAACCGAGCCCTCCCTGGCACAAGCCGTGCAAGACCCTGGGTGACGCCCCCACCAGGCCCCACAGATCTCTCTGGGGTGGGGGCAGCGAGGAAGAGTCTGTCTGAGGAGGGAGAATGGGAGCTGGCTCCGGGGTGGGGGAGTCCAGTGCTGTCCCCGGGGAGCCGAAGGGCTGATGCCGTGGGGCCCCACCCAGCACTAGCCCACCCTAGCGTGGGATGAGTCCCAGAGCCGGCCGGCCGGAACGTGTCCCTGGCTCGTTGCCTCCTCGCGGCTCGCTCGGCCTGGGGGCAAAGCGACCAAGGAGCCGGGGCGCGGCTCGGAACCGGCTCCTTGCAGCTACCCGCCCTGTGGGGGGGGCGAGGGGGGGGGGGGTTGCTGCAGACGAGGGCTCTGTGGAAGGGGAGAGGAGGAGGAGCCGAAGACCGCAATGCGGCAAAGCCAGGGATGGAAGGAGGGGGAGAGAGGACCGAGAGGAAGCGGCAGCCGCAGCGCCAGCCCCCCCCCCCCCCCCCCGGGGGCCGCACACACTCTCGCTGGCGAGTGCCAGAACGAAAGGCCAGTGACAGCTCTCCTGGGCTCCCTCCCGCCTCCCGTCCCACTCCCCAAAGCCCCGGCAGCTGAAAGCAAAGCCGGACCCTGGCACATTTCCCTCCTGTTCCTTTTGCCCACAGGGCAGAGCCCTCCCTGTAGGAAGCGTGAAATCCCCTGGCTGCCACCAGTGCCGGAGAGCAGCTGCTCCAGCCTGGGCCCACCTCGGCAGGACGCTCGCGGCCGGCGGGCCCCACACAGGTATCGGGCGTGCTCCCATTTCAGATGCACGGGGGTCTGCGCCGTTGCAGGGCCACTCGGGCGGGGGTGTTGGAAACGCTCCCGTCGGTGGCGATTATGGGATGTGCGTTGCAGCTCCGGCCTGGCCCAGGATCCCATGTGCTGGGCCGGGCACCGCACGGACCCAGACCAGCCAGCCAGTCCCTGCCCCCGAGAACTCATGTCTGTGCGACGGTTCGCAAGGGGACGAGGAGCCCCAGAACCCAACCCCCTGCCCCGTGGTGCGGGGTGCTCAGAATCCAGTTCCAGCTCCAACCCGTCCGTCCTTTATGCCAACAGCCCAGGACGACGCCCTCTCTCCCCACCTGGGGGGCTGAAGGTCTCGGTTACTCCCCCTGCTCCGGGCTGCAGCGGCACAGCTCAGAGCAGGGGGGTGGTGAGAACGGGTCTGAGCCCTGGCGGGAGGGGGGCTGAGCTTTCCCAGAGGTCTGGCTGCTTAGGCAAAGTTCAACCCCCTGCTCCCGGTTCTGTGGGTTGAAGTGCAGACAGCCTCTGCCTCCCCCAGGAGCTTCGCGGGCGTCACAGAACTCCGAGTCGGGCTGCCAAAAACCAGGATGTCCGGGGCGACGTGGAGCCTACCGAACGGGATAGCTGAGCCCCCGGACAGATTTCCCGGGACCTGGACAGGCACCAGCCTTAACTCAGATCTGCCTGCCCCCAAACTCAGCTCCCAGCCATGTGAGCCCAAGGAGACTCTCCATTAGCTCCCAGCAGTGCTGGGCCTATGTCACCCAGTAAAGCCGCTCTGATTCCGTCCAGCAGAGGCAGGGCTGCACGAACCCCGTCAGGATGATTTGCGGGGGGGGGGGGGGGTGTCAGGACATCGTGCTGAGTAGGACGCACAGTGCAGGTCCCCGGGCCGCGGTGGGCCACGCTTCACTTTCACTGAGCCATGGGCAGGGGCTGAGCTCTCTTGAAAATCTTACTCGGCATCTGTCTGTGCTTCAGTTTGTCCAGCTGGAAAGTGGCTAAAATAAAACCACTAGCCTCCCTCGCACTTTAAACTCCAGACAGGTTCCCTATCGCTCTGTCCTTGTCTGGCTGGCGCGCACCCCTGGGGGGAGACACCAGAGATGGCTGCATTTCCCTGTGTCGGGGGGAGGAGTGAGTCCTGCGCTGGCCGAACAGTGCCGTGGATCAGAGGAAAATAAAGGACCAATACTGGGTATTTGCTTTGGTGAGCGCCGGCCTGCCTGTCTCCTGGAGCCATCCCATCCCAGGGCAGGGCTGGGCTGTGCTCACAATCCACCAGCCGTCTGGCACTTGCCCGCCCCGGGCCTGCAGGACCCCTAGGGCGAGCAGACAGCAAATGTGAAAAATTGGGACTGGGGTGGGGGGTAATAGGAGCCTATGTAAGAAAAAGACCCCAAATTTGGGACTGTCCCTATAAAATCGGGACATCTGGTCCCCCTAGCCCAGGCCTCTGGCAAAGGGAAAATTTAGCTGGGGGGCCACCTGCTGGAAGCAACGCGAACCAACAGCACAAAGGAAGGGCGGAAGCCTGCCGCAGTGGGGACCCATTGAGTGGGGAGCCGTGCCAAGGGGGTTTGCAGCCAGCAGGGACCCATTGAGTGGGGGAGCCGTGCCGGGGGGGTTTGCAGCCAGTGGGGACCCATTGAGTGGGGAGCCGTGCCGGGGGGGTTTGCAGCCAGCGGGGACCCATTGAGTGGGGGAGCCGTGCCAAGGGGGTTTGCAGCCAGCGGGGACCCATTGAGTGGGGAGCCGTGCCAAGGGGGTTTGCAGCCAGCAGGGACCCATTGAGTGGGGAGCCGTGCCGGGGGGGTTTGCAGCCAGTGGGGACCCATTGAGTGGGGAGCCGTGCCGGGGGGGTTTGCAGCCAGCGGGGACCCATTGAGTGGGGGAGCCGTGCCGGGGGGGTTTGCAGCCAGCGGGGACCCATTGAGTGGGGAGCCGTGCCAAGGGGGTTTGCAGCCAGCGGGGACCCATTGAGTGGGGAGCCGTGCCAAGGGGGTTTGCAGCCAGCGGGGACCCATTGAGTGGGGGAGCCGTGCCGGGGGGGTTTGCAGCCAGCGGGGACCCATTGAGTGGGGAGCCGTGCCGGGGGGGTTTGCAGCCAGCGGGGACCCATTGAGTGGGGGAGCCGTGCCGGGGGGGTTTGCAGCCAGCGGGGACCCATTGAGTGGGGAGCCGTGCCGGGGGGGTTTGCAGTCAGCGGGGACCCATTGAGTGGGGAGCCGTGCCAAGGGGGTTTGCAGCCAGCGGGGACCCATTGAGTGGGGGAGCCGTGCCGGGGGGGTTTGCAGCCAGCGGGGACCCATTGAGTGGGGAGCCGTGCCGGGGGGGTTTGCAGTCAGCGGGGACCCATTGAGTGGGGAGCCGTGCCAAGGGGGTTTGCAGCCAGCGGGGACCCATTGAGTGGGGGAGCCGTGCCGGGGGGGTTTGCAGCCAGCGGGGACCCATTGAGTGGGGAGCCGTGCCAAGGGGGTTTGCAGCCAGCGGGGACCCATTGAGTGGGGGAGCCGTGCCGGGGGGGTTTGCAGCCAGCGGGGACCCATTGAGTGGGGAGCCGTGCCGGGGGGGTTTGCAGCCAGCGGGGACCCATTGAGTGGGGAGCCGTGCCGGGGGGGTTTGCAGCCAGCGGGGACCCATTGAGTGGGGAGCCGTGCCGGGGGGGTTTGCAGTCAGCGGGGACCCATTGAGTGGGGAGCCGTGCCAAGGGGGTTTGCACCCAGCGGGGACCCATTGAGTGGGGGAGCCGTGCCAAGGGGGTTTCCAGCAGGGAAACAAGGGCTACGCTAGAACATGCGCTGCGGGGCCAGCTTACCAACGCCGCCCTCGGTCACACCCCGACACGGAGGCGGGAACGAGGGGTGCGGGGGGGGGGGGGCTGCTGCACCCCCTGACTTGACGCTTCCATTCTCTACAGGGGTGACAGTTTGAGTCAATGGCTCTCAGCACCCCGCACTGTACAAACGGTTCCAGCAGCCCCCCTGCGCCCCGACCGACGGGGTTAAACCAACCTCGTTTGTGAGCGGGGACCCGGCCGAGGAGCAGAATTTGGGCCTGTTCTCAGACCTGGCAGGTGCTGCCGGTTGGCCTGGACGCTGAGTGCCCCAAAGAGCCATCCCGTGGGGCTAAGTCCCCAGGATCAAAATGTGCCGGCTAACCCGGCCCTCCCGTTAGGCCGGGCGCGGGGCTCAGGGGCCTGGCTGCCCGGCTGGAGAGTGGCAGAGGATCGATCCCATGGGATGGCTGTTTGGTGGCCGCTGCGGGAGGCGGTGGGAGGGTGGGTAAGGTACCGGAGGGCCTGTGTTCCCATCCCCACAACCAGTCACAGGCTGCGGCCTAGGGGAACCCGGCTAGATGGATGCAGGAACGAGGCCCCTTGCCAAGGTCTGATTGGTTCCTCTTCTGGGGACGAACAGGAGACCAGCCGCTCAGACCTTTCACAGCCCCCGGCTTTCAGGGGTGGCCTGATCATTAGAAATCCCTGACCCCCCCCTCCCTCAGCACCCCGGGCAAACCCCAGCCAAGGAGAATTATCTCTCCTCCTCGCCCCCCCCCCCAAATCCTCCTGCGTCCTGGTGCAAACCCAGCAGGAGCTGAGCTCAGGAAGGGGCGGAGGCTGGAGAGATATGGCCCCAGTAGGCTCAGTTTGGGGGGCAAGCAAAGGGGACCCCAGGGGTTGCCAATGGACCACTCCACATCCCATCCCACCCAAGCTGCTCCCAGCACCCGCCTATGCCCAGGGGTCACGCAGGAGGGAGAGGGCACAGGGCCATCTGTGAACAGAGCCAGCCCTTGGCTTTATGCGGCTGGCTGGCGAACGCCAGTAAAGCAAGGATTAAAATTCACAGCGAAAAGCAGGGAGGGGGCTTGTTAATGTAACTACCCTATTTTCAGATGTTCCCAGCATGACTGAGAGCCCCCCCCCCCCCGACAGTTCCCCCTCCCTGGAGAAGGGGCAACGAGCTCCCAGGGGAGTGTCACCGGGCATGCTGCTGCCCCACTCCTCTCGCCTGCCAGCGCCCCCCACTCCGCCCTGCGACTTCCTCTTTTCCTGCCCTTGTTTGTCCTCTTTAATTCCTGTTTTGCTTTAGCATCGGTTTCCCGTTCCTCCCCACTGCTGCGATGCCGAGCGGGGTGCACTGCGGCGCTCAGGTCTGTAAGGACAGCGAGGCCCGGTGGCCAGGGACCGGCTGGGAGGCTGCTGTCAGTGGCATGTTCTCACCCCACGTGACCGTACACAGGCTGGGATGTTTTGGTCCCTTTACCGGGAGAGGGGGGGACCCGGCACCCGCCCCGGGGCCTCGTCCTGGCTCTCAGCCCTTGGGAGTGAAAATGAAGCCAGAGCCGGGGCGAACTGAGCCATGGTTGGAGTGACCCGTGGTGACAAGGCCCCGGTCTGGAGTTATCACCACCAGCCTCCCCCTTTCTGATACGGGCTCACAAGCGGGGGTGGGGGGGAACCCTTTCCGAGAGGAACAGCCCCAGAAGGATGGAGGGGGGGAGCAGGTCAACACACCGGGGTGTGCTGGTGCGAATGCCGTCCCGGTGAGAGGCGTCACACTCACGGCCCCGGCACTGGAGCCCACCATCCAACGATGCGTCCCACGCACAGCCTGGCATGGACCCGAAGGAGCCTTAAAGGGGGAGGAGTCCCCCCCCCCCGGCCGCACATAGCCCAGAGAGAGCTGCAACGGGACTGGCCCTGCTCCCGGCCTATGGCTCGGACCGTGGATCCGTGGGGTGGGGTGGGGGGCACAGGGAGCAGAATGGGAAATGGAGGGGCCTGGAGGGGCCAGCACCTGCCGGGCCCCACAGAATCGGTGTTTTCAGGGGGAATAAGGAAAAACGCCACTACATGTATCAATCAGCACTGTATTATATGCATATGATCTATAGCGCACGCGCGCACACACACACACACACACACACACTCCCTCCGTCTTGTTGTTGTTACCTCTTGTTCTTTGTGCTGCTTCTCTCTGAGGGTTGTCCCAAAGAAGGTGCTGGCTTCTAACCCCCAAGGCCGTCAATATGTCTGATCTTCAGTGAGCCCCCTTGACAAGTTTTATTGTCCTTGGGTCTGGCTCCCATCCCCTCTCCAAGGGTTGCAGTGTCTGGAGGTGCTGCCTTCCACGCCTTCCTCATTCACACCTCGTTCAGTCAGTGGGGGAAGATCTGATTTCTACTCCTAGCAAAAAGCCATTTTTCTTCTACTTTAACTATACTATCCTTAGGGGCTAGAACATCATCTGATAGAAACTTTCCTATATAGGGATCTGATACAAAGTTCCTATATCAAAGGACTTGATACAAAGTTGTATGAAAATAGCTTAATGCAAAGTCATATGAAAGTTATGTGAAGATGCTTAATGCAGAGATTTATAGGGTGACCAGACAGCAAGTGTGACAAATTGGGACAGGGGGTGGGGGGTGGGGGTAATAGGAGCCGATATAAGAAAAAACTCTAAATATCGGGACTGTCCCTATAAAATCGGGACATCTGGTCACACTAATCTACATAGGGAGCCCCCACAGTCCCCGTCCCTGCTCCACGTGCGGGATGGGAGTAACTGAGAATTAGGGTCTGCCTTGTCCTTGGCCTCTCTGCAGACATGGCACACAGCCGGGTGGGTCGCTGGCGGCCGTTGTTTCCAGCCCCATGGGCAGGTGGGCTGAGACCCCCCCAGCTCCTTTAATGTGGGACACCAAACAGCTGCCGCCAGGTGACAACTTGCAGTCGCCAGCCGCTGTGGCCAGGACTGGCTTGGGGAGCGAGGTGTCAGAGTGGCTGTTCCCAGTGGCCGAGGGTCCGGTGCCTGGTTAATGCCAATGCAGCCTTGGACCTGGCACTCCGCCCACCTGGAGATTCCTGCTTTAGTGGAGGAGGAGATTAAATCCCCGACTGGGACTATTTGCCTTTGTCCCCACCCCCCACCCCCGCCTGCTGCGTGGTTTTTCCCTAAGGAAACCCCCCAGGATCCGCTTGTCAAAATGTCTCTGTCATTCGTTTTCTTGACTGACTGGCCCCCGTTATCTGTAACTGACCCACACCCTGGAAAGTCCCACGGGCGGCTTGGCTCGGGGCGAGCGGCCGTGGCTTTCACAAGAGATGCACAGAACCGGCGCTGTGGTTAGTACCGAGCAGCAAAGAAAGCCGGGCACCGGCCCTGTAGCTAATCCAGCGACGAGCTGAAAGGGCCGTTGTCAAACAACCCTTGAGTACAGATGTTCGCAGTGTCCTAGCCCTGCTGGTGCCAGGCTGATACAGGGACAGGGTGGTGAGGTAATACCTTGGATTGGCCCAGCTTCCCGGACAAAGGCGGAAAGAAAGCCAGGCTCCCTGCAGAACGAAGGTCACGCACGTCTCTCCTGTCCCCACAGCGTGTCATCCGGACAGCACGTTCGTTCCCCGCTGGGCCAGCCCGGGAGGGGAGAAGAGTGCTGAGTTCAAATCCTGACTCTGACACAGGCGGGTGCTGGAGTCTGGGGGCAGCCACCCGCCTGTCTGGGTAGTGGGGATAACGTCGGCCTCCCGGGGGAGACACCAGGGTTAACCAGAGCTAAGCACTGTTCTGTTAACTCCTTCCCCCCTGCTGCCTCCTGGCGAACACGCCACCTGCCACATCAGCCGGGCATCCTGGTGGGACGGGGGCGGGCGGAAAAGTGCCCTGGGAGAGCGCGGCAGGGGAGCCGCCTTGGGGAGAGTGCGCGTGAGGCAGGGCAGCCTTGCCTGCCAACCTGGCACAGCCAGGGCGAGGGAAATGCCTCTAAAGCCCAGCCTGGGCCCCAGGTTGCTGCCCCCACGAACAGGGTCAGCGCTGGCCGGCAAAGCCAGGTCGCTCAGGCCCTGTGCACGCTAGAGACTTCTCAGACCCCTGTAGGCCCCCTGGCAGGGTCCTCGCCTGCCCACAGCACCCACCAGCCAGGCTGCAGACCACGGAGCATGTCCCTGGGGCTCTGTGCCCACAGTCCCCTCCGTTCCCCCCAGGGGGCAGGCGACCCCTTGTTACAGGGGGCACCCTCTGAGAAGGGGGCTGGCTGCTCAGAGGGAGCTCGCCAGCCGCACCCGTGGTCCCACCCCCTTGCCCTGGTCTCAGGCCCTTCCTGTGAGCTGCTGCCCCCTCCCTCCACTGTCCTCCCCTCCGCAGGGGGGTGCTGGCTGGTCCAGTCCCCTCCTCATTCACTGAACACTGAGCTACCAGCCCCAAACATGCTTCCTTCTGTACCCCACGCCCCCAGCGCGTCTCCCCCACCTCCGTGTCTCCCCATCCCATCCCCCACCGCCTCCCCCGGCCCATCACCCACCCCGTGGTGTCTCCCTATGCCATCCCTCACCCCCATGGTTCCCCATCCCATCCCCCACCCCCATGTCGCCCCCATTCTGTCTCCCCCTCCTTCTGTACCCCACCCCCCCAGCGCATCTCCCCCACCTCCGTGTCTCCCCCTCCCATCCCCCACCGCCTCCCCCGGCCCATCACCCACGCCGTGGTGTCTCCCTATGCCATCCCTCACCCCCATGGTTCCCCATCCCATCCCCCATCCCATCCCCCACCCCCATGTCGCCCCCATTCTGTCTCCCCCTCCTTCTGTACCCCACCCCCCCAGCACGTCTCCCCCACCTCCGTGTCTCCCCAGCCCATCCCCCACCGCCTCCCCCGGCCCATCACCCACCCCGTGGTGTCTCCCTATGCCATCCCTCACCCCCATGGTTCCCCATCCCATCCCCACCCCCCACCCCGTGTCTCCCCCAGCCCATCCCCCATGTCTCCCACCCCCCCATGCCTCCCCCAGCCCATCCCCCACCTCCCCCACCCTCCCTCCCCCCTCCACATTCCACTCTGCGTCCGTCACCCACTGCGGGCGAGTTCAAACTTTCGAACCTGCCAATCAGGACACGTCGGGGGCGGGGTTTAGGCGAGGGGCGGGGCGTGGAGGAGGGACACGCGCTACCTCCCCGGGCCTCGGCCCCAACGCCCCGCCCCTTCCCCCCTTGGCCCCGCCCCCTAGCCTATATAAAGCCCCGCCCGGGGGGCTGCCCAAAGTTCTTCTCACTGGAGACTCCCTAAAGGGTCGGATCGTGAGAGACGCTGCTGCCCCGCCACAGTCATGGTGAGTTCGGGGCCCGGGTTCGAGCCCCCCCCCCCCCCCCCCCGAGCTTTCCCTCCGGACCCGTGCGCACTTGGGGGGGGGGCGGCTGGAAGGGAGCTGGGGGGCAATGTGTGGGGGAGGGGCGCGATGGGGCCGCATGGGGGGGCGCCCTGGGGCAGCCGCAGCTCGGCATGCCGGGGTGGGGGGGCACCGGGCAGCGTTCGCTGGGGCCTTGAACACGCGTGGGCCCCCCACGCACTCGCCGCTGCCGGCCCCGCTGCGCGCAGAGCGCCTCGCCCCGGCTCTGCCTGGCGCCCCCCCCCCACCGTGACCTTGGGGGCGGGGGGGAGTCCCGTTTCCCGGCCCCCCCTCCCCGGGCTCGCGGCGCCCGGAGCATCCCCGGGCCGCGCCCTCGGCTCCTTGCTGCGCCACGCGGGGCGGGGCGGGCCGAGGGAAGTGGGGGCGGGGCGGGCTCGGCCGGAGGCGGAAGCTCCCCGGGGGGGGGGAAGCTCGCTGCCCTGCAGCCGGCTCGGGCGGGGCGAGCCAGGCTCGCATCTGACACGGGGCCCGCTCCCCCGGGCCGGGCTGGGGGCCCCCGCGGACAGGCGCGTCCCGGGGGTGGGGGGTGGGGTATAACGCCTGGCCACGTGTTCCATGGGGGGGGGGGAAATCTCCTTACACCGGTGGGGGACAGAGCCCCCCCCGCTACAGCCAGGGCTAGTGAGACTCCGGGCCCAGCTGACCCGGGAATCCGCTGCTGCAGCCGCACTTGGGAATCGGACCCAGGAGTCCGGACCCGCTCCCTGCTGGGTCCAGAGCCCCGGAGCCTGGCTCCCTAGCTGCTTCCGCTAGCCACGTTGGCCACTGAGAACGGGGCCCGGCCGCTCGGCACTAGGAGCCAGTGGCTAGAAAGCTGGTGCCGTGTGAACGGAAGCTGCGATCCCAGCGGCAAGGGGCTTTCGGGTCCGTCTCCCCCTCCCGGGGAACCATGGGGGTGAGGGATGCCCTGAAAGCGGCGAGGTGAAGCAGGGCTTGGTCAAGCTGAGGTGGGGGGGGCTATTTAAAGCCAGCCTGAAAGAGGCAGTGGCCTGGGTGAGGAGGGATTAGTCTGGCCCGGTTTGTCTTGGGTACAAAATTCGGGTTTAAAATAGCAGCATGCAAATAGCCCCCGCGCTGCCTGCTGGTTCTGGGCCCCCGGGATGTGCCCAGGCGGGCTGTGCAGTCCTGACTCGCCTGAGCTCTTGCTGGTTTGGCGGGGGTCAGAGGGGGATGAGTAATGGTCTGTGATAGGAGAGTCAGGCCTGAGCCCTGCCTGCATCAGCGGGACTAGGGATGACTTCCTTTTGCACGTCGATGGCCCTAAATGGCCATTTCAAGTGCACTGAGGGGCAATGTTCAATGGCCTCCAACAACGTGACCGTTGCCAGCGCTTCTGAACGCCTCAGTTTCCCCTTTGTGAGGAGGAGGAGCCTGTTTTCCGTTGGCAGCTATGCAGAGGAAACACTTTTCGAGGCAACGTGCCAAATGTTTCAAGGATGCTTGTGGAACGTTTCCATTGGCTCCGACAAGTTCACGGTCCCTTGGCTTCCCTGGGGGGGCAACCAAATCTCTCCTTCGGCTGGGACGTCTGGCCCCTTTAACCTGTTAGGAAAAGGAAAGCCCTCTTCCAGACCTTGCTGCTGGCTGTGCTCTTGCTGGGTTCGTGGACGGGATTAAAAAGGGCTGACCACAGCCCTTCGAATTACTGCTCTTGCGGCTGCTTATCTGGCATGTTTTTCCGTGAGTCAGATGGCTGGCGCTTGCTGGTTTAATCTGGCTTAAAGGGGAAAAAGGGCCTTCTATTGAAAGAACAGGACTGCATTAGCTCAGAGGGTTACACAATCGCTGGGAAACCAGGGCTCAGGGAATGAAAAGGGGAATTTGCATGTTTCCATGGGGCCCGTCAGGAATGTTCGCTGGAGCTGAGCCCAGCCTGACTGCCGGCCAGTCGGAAGCAACACTTTGGTTACTAGGCTGCTGCTGAGAACTTGCGGCCTCATCACATGTCTGATGTTGGTTCAAATCTGCTTTGACCCTGCAAGCCAGAGCTGCTTTCAGGTGGCCTGGCCAGCCTGTAATGTGGCTTCTCCGTGCTGATGTGGTCAGGGGGAAGAAACCTTGTCTGGGCTGGTTCAGGAGCCGCGTTTGTTCTGGTAGATGCCTTGGCTAAAGAAATGGTTCCTTAACAGTCACCGCATATTCTTCCCACCCCGGGGGAGCGGCCACAATCGCATGTCCGGGCCAGCTCCCTTCCTGCTGGGGGTTTCCTCCTGGCTCCTCTGGCCTAGAGACTGTCTCCTGCAAGTGTTTGCACTGCAGGTCACCTGGCTCATTCATACATCTGATCTCGCACCATCCTGCCCCGTGATCGGCTGGTGACACTGGGTGCAAAACCGCCCCCGGCCAGGCTGTTCAATGTCCCTTTCTTCTCCGCAGCGTGAGTGCATCTCTATCCACGTCGGCCAGGCTGGTGTCCAGATCGGCAATGCCTGCTGGGAGCTCTACTGCCTGGAGCATGGGATCCAGCCTGATGGCCAGATGCCCAGCGACAAGACCATCGGCGGAGGAGATGACTCCTTCAACACCTTCTTCAGCGAGACGGGCGCTGGCAAGCACGTCCCCAGAGCCGTCTTTGTGGACTTGGAGCCAACTGTCATAGGTGAGTATGCGAAGCCGTCAGCTGACTGCTTTCTGGGCTCCCTTGTAAACTCACGTGCATGGACGTTGGGGAGACCAACTCTCTGCCTTTCCTCTCCCCAGATGAAGTGCGCACTGGAACCTACCGGCAACTCTTCCATCCCGAGCAGCTCATCACTGGCAAGGAAGATGCTGCCAACAACTATGCTCGCGGGCACTACACCATTGGCAAGGAGATCATCGACCTGGTTCTCGACAGGATCCGCAAGCTGGTGAGTGAGTCTCTGGCCAGGGAGGCCGATCGGGGGCCTGCCCGCAGCATTGTCTGGGGCGCCAGCCGAACGGTGCTGACGTGTGTTTGTGCTGACCTGTTCTGCCAGCATCAGCTCCCTAGCAAACGTCTCCTGTTCCGGACAGGCGCGAACCCTTCTCCCTCTGTTCAGCAGCGGGGCAGGGAGGGGCTGAGGCCCTGGAGGGCTAGGACAATGGAGTGTGCTGGTGAAGGGAAGGATGTGGGGGTGGGGACTGCACCCGTGGCCGTTCTGGATTGAATGCCGGGTTGGAACAGTCTAGCTCCACCATGGGGCAGGGCAAGAACAGAGCAGACAGGCTTTATTCTCCTGGCTTGTTGTCAGCCTTACAACATCTCACCTTCCTCACTGGCTAGTTCTCAACTCCCTAGCAGCCGCCTGTCCTACCCCACTTCCTTGTGGGGGGCCCATCTGCCCCTGTGTGACACTGGAGGGGAACTACCTCTGTCTCCGCCCGCTTCCCCAGGCAGACAGTCACTGGTAATAGGCGGTGGGTGTGGAAGACTCAGCTCGGGAGTTGTCTGTCTCTCTCACATCCACCCACCCACACCCACGGGACCAGCTGTCAATCTTGTGGCCAAAAGGCTCATCAGTCACAGATGCTCCTGGTCTCTGTCCCCCACACCAAACTGTATTTCATCGATCAAAGAGCAGGGCTGGCCAAGGTGACCTGAGTCCAGGCTGGCACTAGCAAAGGCTTGTGTGACCAGGATCTTGGCGCAGGTTCCAGGGGCAGCTTGTAACTTTTTTCCTCTAACAGGCTGACCAGTGCACAGGTCTCCAGGGCTTCCTGGTCTTCCACAGCTTTGGAGGTGGCACTGGTTCTGGGTTCACCTCCCTGCTGATGGAGCGTCTCTCCGTTGACTATGGCAAGAAGTCCAAGCTGGAGTTCTCCATCTACCCTGCTCCTCAGGTCTCCACCGCAGTGGTGGAGCCCTACAACTCCATCCTGACCACCCACACCACCCTGGAGCACTCGGACTGTGCCTTCATGGTAGACAATGAGGCCATCTATGACATCTGCCGCAGGAACCTGGACATTGAGCGCCCCACCTACACCAACCTGAACCGCCTTATTAGCCAGATTGTGTCCTCCATCACCGCCTCCCTCCGATTCGATGGTGCCCTGAATGTAGATCTGACAGAGTTCCAGACCAACCTGGTGCCCTACCCCCGTATCCATTTCCCTCTGGCCACCTACGCCCCGGTCATCTCTGCTGAGAAAGCTTACCATGAGCAGCTGACTGTAGCAGAGATCACAAATGCTTGCTTTGAGCCAGCCAACCAGATGGTCAAGTGTGACCCTCGCCACGGGAAATACATGGCCTGCTGCCTGTTGTACCGTGGGGACGTGGTTCCCAAAGATGTCAATGCTGCTATTGCCACCATCAAAACCAAGCGTAGCATCCAGTTTGTGGACTGGTGCCCAACTGGCTTCAAGGTTGGTATCAACTACCAGCCTCCCACGGTGGTTCCTGGCGGTGACCTGGCCAAGGTGCAGCGGGCCGTGTGCATGCTGAGCAACACAACAGCCGTTGCTGAGGCCTGGGCTCGCCTGGACCACAAGTTTGATCTGATGTACGCCAAGCGTGCCTTTGTTCACTGGTACGTAGGGGAGGGGATGGAGGAAGGAGAGTTCTCGGAGGCGCGGGAGGACATGGCTGCCCTAGAGAAGGATTACGAAGAGGTGGGGGCGGATAGCGTTGAGGGCGAGGACGAAGGAGAAGAGTATTAACGTGTCTCGGCCCTTCCCTGTGCTGTCACTTCAGTTCTGTTTTCGCTGTTCCTGTAAAACGCTCCACTGTGTCCTGTAGTCATTAAAAGTGCTC
Source organism: Chelydra serpentina (assembly GCA_037349315.1). Classification (NCBI taxonomy): domain Eukaryota; kingdom Metazoa; phylum Chordata; order Testudines; family Chelydridae; genus Chelydra; species Chelydra serpentina. The sequence goes on along the minus strand of JBAIAC010000500.1, from coordinate 221,643 downwards.
TTCCTACTCGGACCGTCTCGTTTACTGGCCTACGGGGACAGACAGCCCCGTACCCCACAGCCCCTTGGGGGGGGACCCTCGGGATGAGCTGGGGTAGCTCGGGCCAGCTGTTGCATGGAAGGGGTGGGGGGGGACATTCTCTGCTCCTCGCCAAGCTGAACACTGGCCTGGGACCTCCGGCGTCCTCAGCCCCTGACAAAGCCGCCTCTGTCCCAGCAAAGCAGTGCCCCCGTCACGCTGCGGCGATTCACTGAGCCACTTGGCAGAGCCCCGCTGAGAGGGGCAGAAGCGGGGTTGTTATGGCGACCGTGCACTTGCTGTAGTTTCTTCCTGCATCTCCCAGAGACACTAATCCAGCTACCATCTGCCACGTCGGGGGGGGGGGGGGGGGTGTCTGTGGCTCTCCGTCGCGGCCTCCTGTGTGGCACGGAAACCTCCCCATGTGCTGCTGGGGAGACCGGCCCCCCCCATGCAGCAGCTCTGCCTTGCTGAGTAGGGCTGGGGGCAAGACTGGGCCCTGTCCCCCCCCATATCCCGGTCCAATCGGCTCCCTGCTGGCCCCACGGGCAAGGGGGAGAACTTCATTGCGGGCTGGCCGGGCCCTGCCATGGGTGGGGCAGGTGCTTTGTGGGGCAAACTGCTGAGTGCCTCGGCCCTGGGAGCCCCTGGCCCCTGCCAGCAGGGCGGGTGGGGGCAGAAGCTGAGCCCGACCCAGGCACAGGATGTGGAGTGGTACGGCCTGGCAGGGGAACCCAGGTGTCCTGCCTCCTGTTTGCCCCAGGAATGGCTGCAGTCCATCTAGCTGCCTGGCCCTGTTGGGTGCAGATAGTCCAGAGCAGCCTCCCCTGAGCTCTGTCCAGGGCTCTTGGGTCACCCCCACTTCACAGAAGGGAGGAAACTCCCCCCCCTTGTCCCAGAGACAGCCTGGGCTTAGTTGGAAAGAGGGCAGCCCTAGGCCCCTTCCTTCCCTTTCAACCCCCTGCCCCTCCTCATGGGCGTCCGAGGGTCCTTGCCCTATCCCTGCCTCCTAACCACTCCCATGCACTGTGAGCGTGGCCAGGACTTTGTGCCTCGGTTTCCCCTGAGGGGGGAGCTGTGGGTAGGGGGGAAGGGCCAGACTGGGCAATAAACAAAGGCCAGTGGGCTGGAGAGACCAAGGGGGGGAGGCTGGGAGGGGTGCAGGTGAGGGGGGCCCTTTTCCCCATAGTTTAAATGTCCTGCCAAGAGAGACTCACAGTTCCTGGGTGTGCAAATGATGGTGTGTTTTACTCAGCCAGCTCCCCCCCTGGAGCAGACACGCGGTGGGGGTGGGGGGGAGAGACTCCTGCCCTGAAGACATTTCTGCTTGGGGTCAGCAGCTCCCCCAGGAGAATGGAGAGCGGCAGATGGGGCTGTGTCTTGGGGCCCATGGCCCAGCAGGGGGTGGTAACAGCCCCTGGTGGGGTGGCCCCTTTCTTCTCTCCTCTTCTCCCCCCCTCCCCCATTTTCCTTTCTATCGGGTGGGTGGGGGCCTGGATTTATTCTACACGGGGGGGGGGGGCACAGCAGGGGTCTGAGCGCTGCGTCTGCAGACCAGCTGCGCAGCTCTGGCCAAGGGCAAAATGGGTCTTGATGGCAGAGTTGGGTGTGGATGGCCAAGACTTACCCTGGGAGGGAGCAGGTTGTAGGAGGTTTTAGAGCCCCCTTCCCCCCCCTCTGTGGGCGGGAATAGCAGGGCTCTGCGGGTTAGGAGTGAGGGGCACCCCCAGAGCTGTGGGGGGAGCCCTGGGTGGTGGGCACAGGGGGCTGTGGGTCAGGAGTGAGGGGCACCCCCAGAGCTGTGGGGGCAGGGGGGACAGCAGGGGCTGTGGGTCAGGAGTGAGGGGCACCCAAAGAGCTGTGGGGGGGACCCCAGGGCTCTGCAGGTCTGGACTGGGGGGCACTGCCCATAGCGCTGTTTGAGATGTGGGCAGGGCCCTTCCCTGCACTGTCACTGTTCTAGACACATGCTGGACGGTCCCCGGTGCGAGTGGATCCCGGCTCCCCGGCAGCCTCGCTCCCTCTGCCCTGGGCGGGCGCTCGGGTGCCCGGAGGAATGAGGTGCCAGGCCAGGATGCTGCTTCCTTCACCGTTGGCTGAAGATCGTGTCCTGCAGGGCCCCTTCTTTGGGCTGCTTCACCCCTAAAATGGGGGGGGGGGTGAGGAGGCCGGGTCCTAGAGGCCTCAGTGTAGGGGGGAGGGGACAGCAGGGAGCCCCTGCCCCACATGCACTGCAGGGCAAATGCCTCCCCCCACACCTGAGGACACTGACACCCTGGAGCAGGAGGCTTGTCCCCCTCCCTCCCAGGCGATGGCCCTACCCAGTAGCGGGGGGGGGGGCGGAAGCGGCTGCTCCCCCACTGAGCAGAAGCGGCGCCTTTGTTGTGCTCCGACACCTTTTGCTCCTGCTGTAGCCAGAGCGGAGCATTTTGTTTTTGCTCCCGGCGCCTTTTTTTAGCTCCGCTCCCCCTGTGCTCTAAACCCGGCTACGCCCCTGGCCCTGCCCCGGCTGGCTCTCATGGTGCCCAGCAAACATTACATAGACCCCCACCATGCAGTCAGTGCTGGGGTGGGGCGCGGCAGGTGTTTACCAGCCAGGAAGGGAAGCAGGAGCGAGGGGGGAACAGAGGGGCAGGATGGGGGGGCTGCAGCTGAGGCTTGTTGGGGGTAGAGGGTGTTTTAATGGTGCTGAGTGGTCAGAGCCTCAGTGCTAGACAGAGATGGTGCCACCACCCCAGGGCCATACTGGGACTGCGATGGGGACCCCCCTGCTGCTCCCTGGCAGCACCCCGGAGGTATCTGGCAGGCTCCCATCCAGGCACCTGCAGCCCCAGCGAGGGCTCCCCGGCCCCGCTCCTTGGGAGGACGAGCAGCTACCAAGCAGGCTGACTAGGCCATGAGGGGGCAGGAGCCCCCGGCGGGGACAGCAAAGTCCAGCTGCCAGGGCCATCGATCCTGGGGGGGGGGGGGGGGGGGCTTGATGGATCCTTCCCTGGCGCCAGCGCCCCTCTGATCTGCACCTGGGGGACTCTCGGGCTGTGGAACCGAGACAGGATTTTCCTGACTGGAATTTCAGCCTGGGGGGAGAGGGGGACGACTCAGCCCATTGCCGGAGGGGCACTGGGGTGAACTCGGGCTGAATTCCCATCCGCCCGGCTGTTTTCCCCGGACTCCCTTTGAGCTGAGATCTGTCTCCGGCTACCCCCAAAGCAGCGCCTCGTCCTTGGGAAATGGGGTCCGAGTCAGCAGCTGCCCCGCCAAGGAGCCCCTCCCGTCCCCGCGCGGGTCGGGCTGCAGCCGAGCGCCGGATCCGCCGAGCCTGGCAATCCAACGGCGCTGGCTGACGTCTCCCCCGCTCTCCTTTTCTCCAGGTCCCTGGGCACAGACACAAAACCGTCTACGCTTCCCGTAAGCCGCTGCGCTCCCCCCACCCCCCTGGATAAATCTTCAGCTGTGGAGCCCCGTGACCATGGCCTGGCGGGGAAATGCTCGTCAGTCTGGCGCTCTGGGGCCAGTTAAAGGCCATTAGCCCAGCACGCTCTGTCTGCCCGGCCCACTGAGCGGCTCCAAAGCTCCTCTCCCTCCCCAGCAGAGCCTGGGCCAAGAAAAGCTGTTCCACCCCCACCCGCCCTCGCTCATGGGCAGGGATGCAGAACTAGTCACGGGGGGGGGGGGGGGGGGGGAGGGGGAGCGCCGGGCCCACCTGCACGAGACAGGTGGGGGGACCGGATGTTGCTCAGGGTACACAGGACTGCTGCCCCCTCCCCCCCACACACACATTGGGAGTCGGTGATCAGGTTTAAAGGGGGCAAGATGGGGGTCTGTGTTCCCAGTGATTATCTGTAGCTCAGCCGTGCCTGCAGCCCCCGGCGGGGATCGGATAGGCCCTGGCGGGCCGGGCGCGGCACAGACACGGAGCGAGACAGTCCCTGCCCCAGGCCGCCTAGACAGACACAGGCGGGGAAGGGACGTCACCAAGGTCACCCAGTAGGTTGGTGGCAGAGCCGGAAATAGAACCCAGGAGTCCTGGCTCCCTGCCCAGTGCCTGCTCCATTGTGCCAGTTTGAATCGCTCGAGGCTACACTGATTGGCTCTTCTGGGGTGGGGCCAGGACTTGGTCCTTAGCCAGGACGGCACCTCATCCCCTAAGGAGCTGTCGTGTGGGGCAAGATGGGACCCGGCAGCCCCCAGCGAGAGACAAAGTCCCCTCCCCCACCACACAGGGCTGAGCAGCTGCACCCTGCAGTGGGGCTGGGGGGGTGTCTGGGGAGGCCTGGACCCTGCAGTGGGGCTGGGGGGGTGTCTGGGGAGGCCTGGACCCTGCAGTGGGGCTGGGGGGGTGTCTGGGGAGGCCTGGACCCTGCAGTGGGGCTGGGGAGGTGTCTGGGGAGGCCTGGACCCTGCAGTGGGGCTGGGCGGGTGTCTGGGGAGGCCTGGACCCTGCAGTGGGGCTGGGGGGGTGTCTGGGGAGGCCTGGACCCTGCAGTGGGGCTGGGGAGGTGTCTGGGGAGGCCTGGACCCTGCAGTGGGGCTGGGCGGGGGTCTGGGGAGGCCTGGACCCTGCAGTGGGGCTGGGGAGGTGGGTCAGAAGCACTGACTGGTGGACTGGTGAGGATGGAGGCGTCTGGGGGGTGGGGACAGCCAGTGGGTGGGTGGGACATGGAGGCAGTAGTGGGAGGGGGCCGGAGCAGCTGTTTCAGGCTGGCTCTGTGGGCTGGGCGGGCAGCTCCCTGCAGGGGAAGGATCCATTAGGCAGATCCAGCTCCATTATCCCTAATAGCCCCGAGCTAGACGGGCCTCCCCAGGGGGCCAGCGAGCCCCTGACCCCGGCTTCTCCCCAGTGCCAGACTCCCTGCTCTGCCCCTGCCCCAGATGGGAGGGGGTGCAGCACAGGGGGCTGACGGGGGCTTTACTGCATGGGGGGGGGGGCTGTTTGCAGCCTCCACTCCCACTGTTGGACACAGGCAGAGTCGGGGGTACGGGGGGGGGTGTCACCACAGTTTCAGCTCCCCCCTTTGCTTGATCCTGGGGGCGCGGCATGGCGGGAGAGGGCAGAGAGTCCTGCTGTATGGGGAACGGGGCCTGGAGCCGCTCAACCCCTCTGCAGGGCTGGGTCCGACGCGGCCTGTACGGGGGGGGGGGGGGGGGTTGCTGTTTGACCAGCAGCCCCCCCCCCCCCCTCCCCCCGCCACTGGACACAAGCGTCTGGGTCTTGCCCGGAGGCTGCGTCACGCTAACCAGTAGGCTGAGCTGAGAGCTGGAGCCCCCCACGCTCCAGGGGTCACGGTGGGGGCTGCAGGGGGTGGCTCTGCCCAGTGCCCCCTGGTTGGGTGCGGAAGGGGGGGCAGCACTGGAAGGGTTAAAGGGGGGGGGGTGAAGCAACAACCAGGAGGGAGGGGGCAGATCCCTAGCATGTGAGGGTCTGGCTGGAAGTGATGGGCGGGGGGGGAGGCGTGTGCATGGCGCGCGTGAGGCCAGCGATGGGGGGACTGGACCCACCCAGCTGCCCCTGCCCCTGGGGAGGCGTCTGGCGGGGCTGGGTGGGGCAGTGGCAGCGCTGGGGGGGGGTGTCCCCATTCACCAAAGCCCCCCAGGGAACCCCCACACACACATCCTCCAGGCTCCATCCACGCTGTGCTGCCCTCAGCCGGCTCTGCCCCTGTGCGTGACCCGAGCATGCGCCCCCCCAGCCCGGCTCCTGGACACGGACCCAGCCCCCAGGGGAAGGAGCCAACACCCTGCCAGCCATGCAGGGACTTTAAACAGGGCTGATGCCAGGCTGCTCTCTGCCGTAGCTGCGGAGAAGGGGGCAGGGCCGCTGGGTTCTCCCTCCCCCCAGAAGGGGAGCGGGGTCTAGTGGCTATGTGGGGTGTGTGTGCCAGGAGCCCTGGCTTCTGTTGCCAGCTCTGGGCAGTGGGGTGGGGTGGTTAGGGAGCGGGGTGGGGGGGGCAGGACTCCTGGGTTCTATGCAGGTCCGTGGGGCAATGGGGTGTGTTGGTTAGAGAGGGGGTGGCAGGGGGGTACCAGGACTCCTGGGTTCTCTTTGCAGGGCAGTGGGGTGCGGTGGATAGAGGCGGGGCGGGGGGGTGCCAGGACTCCTGGGTTCTCTTTGCAGGGCAGTGCGGTGCGGTGGATAGAGGCGGGGCGGGGGGGTGCCAGGACTCCTGGGTTCTCTTTGCAGGGCAGTGGGGTGCGGTGGAGAGAGGCGGGGGGGGGGTGCCAGGACTCCTGGGTTCTCTTTGCAGGGCAGTGGGGTGCGGTGGATAGAGGCGGGGCGGGGGGGTGCCAGGACTCCTGGGTTCTCTTTGCAGGGCAGTGGGGTGCGGTGGAGAGAGGCGGGGGGGGGGGGAGGTGCCAGGACTCCTGGGTTCTCTTTGCAGGGCAGTGGGGTGCGGTGGAGAGAGGCGGGGCGGGGGGGTGCCAGGACTCCTGGGTTCTCTTTGCAGGGGAGTGGGGTGTGGTGGAGAGAGGCGGGGGTGGGGGTGCCAGGACTCCTGGGTTCTCTTTGCAGGGCAGTGGGGTGCGGTGGAGAGAGGCGGGGCGGGGGGGTGCCAGGACTCCTGGGTTCTCTTTGCAGGGCAGTGGGGTGCGGTGGAGAGAGGCGGTGGGGGGGGGTGCCAGGACTCCTGGGTTCTCTTTGCAGGGCAGTGGGGTGCGGTGGATAGAGGCGGTGGGGGGGGGGTGCCAGGACTCCTGGGTTCTCTTTGCAGGGCAGTGGGGTGCGGTGGAGAGAGGCGGGGGGCTGCCAGCCCCCCGGGGTCTATTCCCACCTGTGAGGTCCCTGCGCCCCGCAGCAGCCGAACTCCCCCCGCCCCACTTCTCCCCCCTCGCTGCCCCGGGATCCAATAGCGGGGGGGGGGGGGCTGGGCTCCCGGGGCTCTGGCCGGCGGCCGGGGTTGGGCGGAGCCTGCCCCCCCTCTCCCCGGTGCGCTATAAAGCGGCCGCCCGGCGCAAGCGGCTCTTTCCATCGCCAGCCGCGGGGATCGGGGCCGCTGCCATGAACGCCCGGGCCACCTCGTACCGCCGCGCCTTCGGGCCGCCGCCGCCGCTGTCGCCGGGCTCGCTCGCCTCCTCCGCGGGCTCGGCGCGCCTGGCGGCCGCGCGCCGGCTGGGCTCGCCGGGCCCCGCGCAGTGGGGGGCGCGCGGCGGCGGGTCGCTGCGCGGCGCGCAGCCGGCGCGGCTGGACTGGGCGCTGGCCGAGGCGCAGAACCGCGAGTTCCTGGCCGTGCGCGGCGGCGAGAAGGCGGAGCTGCAGGAGCTCAACGACCGCTTCGCCTGCTTCATCGAGCGGGTGCGCGCCCTGGAGACGCACAACGCCGCGCTGCGCGCCCAGCTGGGCCAGGCGCAGGCCCGCGAGCCCGCGCGCGCCGCCGACCTGTGCCAGGGCGCGCTGCGCGAGCTGCGGCGCCAGCTGGAGCAGCTGGGCCAGGAGCGGGACCGCGCGCAGGTGGAGCGCGACAACCTGGCCGAGGACCTGGGCGCGCTCAAGCAGCGGTGAGGGGCTGTATGGGGAGGGGGAATGGGGGGCTGCGTGGATGGGAGGGAGGGGTTGCAGGGATAAGGGAGGGGGTGCACGTTATAGGGGAGGGGGAATAGAGGGCTTCATGGGAGGGGGATGCGGGTTATGGGGAGGGGATGCAGGGGAGGGGCTGTAGGGATGGGAGGGAGGGGTTGCAGGGATAAGGGAGGGGTGCACGTTATAGGGGAGGGGGAATAGGTAGAGGGCTTCATGGGAGGGGGATGCGGGTTATGGGATGGGGATGCAGGGGAGGGGCTGTAGGGATGGGAGGGAGGGGTTGCAGGGATAAGGGAGGGGGTGCACGTTATAGGGGAGGGCGAATAGAGGGCTTCATGGGAGGGGGATGCGGGTTATGGGGAGGGGATGCAGGGGAGGGGCTGTAGGGATGGGGAGGGAGGGGGTGCAGGGATAAGGGACGGGGTGCACGTTATAGGGGACGGGGAATAGGTAGAGGGCTTCATGGGAGGGGGATGCGGGTTATGGGGAGGGGATGCAGGGAAGGGGCTGTAGGGATGGGGAGGGAGGGGTTGCAGGGATAAGGAAGGGGGTGCACGTTATAGGGGAGGGGGAATAGAGGGCTTCATGGGAGGGGGATGTGGGTTATGGGGAGGGGATGCAGGGGAGGGGCTGTAGGGATGGGGACGGAGTGGGTGCAGGGATAAGGGAGGGGGTGCACGTTATAGGGGAGGGGGAATAGAGGGCTTCATGGGAGGGGGATGCGGGTTATGGGGAGGGGATGCAGGGGAGGAGCTGTAGGGATGGGGAGGGAGTGGGTGCAGGGATAAGGGAGGGGGTGCACGTTATAGGGGAGGGGGAATAGAGGGCTTCATGGGTGGGGCTGTAGGGATGTGAGGGAGGGGTGCAGGTTATGGGGGAAGGGGAATGGGGGGCTGCATGAGAGGGGCTGTAGGGATGGGGAGGGAGTGGGTGCAGGGATAGGGGATGGGGTGCACGTTATAGGGGAGGGGCTGTAGGGATGAGGGAGGGGTGTGGGTTATTGGGGAGGGGGAATACAGGGCTGCATGGGAGGGAGTGGGGTGTGGGTTATGGGTGGGAATGGGGCACAGGGAGATGGAGAGGGGGTACAGGGGGCTGGAGGGAGTGATGGAGGAAGGGTTACAGGTGAATGGGGTGCAGGGATCTAGGGGGCTGTGTCAGCACAGCTGGGAGGGGGGGGTTGCTTGAGGGAAGGGGCCATGGGGGGGGCGGGGGGCGCAGCAGTCAGCGTTGGCCCTGCTTGGCCGATGTGCAGGGCAGACTCTGGGCCCCACCCACCTGCAGGCCCCCCCCCCCCCCCATGCCGGCAGAGCAGCTCCGAGTGCCAGCGGGCTGGGGGGGGGCAGGGTGAGGTTTGGGGGCAGAGCTGGGGCAGAGAAGGGAAATGGGGAAGGGTGGTGGGCGGGCAGGAGGGGTTGTGGGGGGGGGAAGGGAGGATCAGGGCTGGGAGGATTAGAGGGCAACTGAGGCAGTGGTGGGTGGGGCCGGAGGTGCTGGAAATGGGGGGGGGGGGGTTGCATTGTGTACGGGCTTCACAGTTCCATTCAATGGTTCTCAGCTCCCCCCCTCCCTCCACTGTACAAATTGTTCCAGCCCCACTGGGTGGGGCCGACCACCTCCCTTATCGTGTGGGCCTGGGAGGGGACCCCGTCTGCCTTGGGGGAGGGGATATCCCTGGGGCGGGGGGGGGGCTCTGCCGTCTGGGCACCCCCAGAGCAGTCCCAGCACTAGGCGGAGTCGGCTGCGGGTGGGGCCCTGGACTGCTGCACCCTGAACTACAGCACCATGGGGGGGGGGCAGGGCAGCCCCTCTGGGCCCATGGGGGGGGTGCTGCAGGGTGTGGCGTCCCCCCTGCCCATATGGTCCCTGCAGGTGACTGCAGGGCGGGGCTGCTGGCCCCTTGCTGGAGAAGCGGGGGGGAAGGGGGGCTTCACAGCTGCTGCTCCAGAATGTCGAGTGCCCCCATCTGCAGCTGGGAAATCCCCTGCCCCCCCATGATGGGGGGGGGGGGTGTCTTCACAGTGCAGGATTCCCTCCCCGGCACTGCCCCACCCTCCTCCAATACACTGCAGTGCCCATATCCCGGGTTTGGGTGGTGGTGGTGGGGGGTGGACCAATGCGGAGCCCCATTTCCCCCAGCTCCGTGGGGCTCTGAGGTGGGGCACTTCAAGGGAGGGGTGGGGGCAGAGCTGGCGGGGTTAGTCCAGAGGGGTGAGGGGCAGCTGGGGAGGGGAGGGCGTGGTGGGGGGAGGATCAGGCCCGGTGTGCGCAGGGGGATGCTGGGAGCTGGCATGAGGGGGTGAGCGTGGCAGGGGCTGTGGGTGTGTCCTGCCCGCGCCTGACCCTCCTGCTGCCCCCCCTCTTCTCCCCCAGGCTGGAGGAGGAGATACACAGGCGGGAGGATGCAGAGAACAACCTGGTGCTGTTCCGGAAGGTGAGTGTGTGTTGGTGGGGGGAAGGGGAGTGTGTTCACTTGCCCCCCTCTCGTATGCACACTTGCACACACTCACACTTGCATGCACTCTTGTTCACGTGCTTGTGCACATGTGTATTTGATCTCATACACTTTTGCACACTCGCATCCAAACGTGTCCTTGCCGGTGCACTGCACACCCGGGCGCCTGCTCATGCCCTCCCCTGCAGCAAGCCCTGGAGTCGATGGGCTCTCGTCGTCATTTAAATGACCCCGTGCCAGCCCCACGCGCCGGGGGGGGGGGACACGTGGAGCCGGATGTCTCCCTGGCCAGGCCACGTGTGCAAATCCGTGTGATCCAGAGCCCAGCAGTGCGGAGACCTGAGCCCAGCTCTCCCCTGGCCTCGCCCAGCTGCCATGGACTGTAGGAACGGGGAGGAGGGTTGTGATGGGATCGACACCTGCCCCGGCAGCATGCTCCTCCCTGTCCCGTCGTGCAAACCACGTCATCCATGTGCTGGTGTCTGCACGCCTAGCGCGTACGCCCCGGCATGTGCGCCTCCACGTACACACGCATTGGGGGAGACACATATGGCCCTCGTGTGGTCACATGGGCAACTTGCATACAGACATACGTGTGCAAAACCACATCAATCGGGGTGTGTGCCCACATGGGCACAGTCACCAAATATAAAACCTGAACACACACACACACACACACACACACACACACACACACACACACACAGTCCCCCTCCCCTCCAAAACATGCCCTCCGTGCAAGGAGAGGGCCGGGCGGAGACCCGTGGGCCGGAGTGCCCCCCACCCCACCGTGGGCCTGTCCCCAGCACTTGGCCCCCTGCCTTCCCCGCCAGGACGTGGACGACGCCACCCTCTCCCGCCTGGAGCTGGAACGCAAGATCGAGTCGCTGATGGACGAGATCGAGTTCCTGAAGAAGCTGCATGAGGAGGTAGGGGGAGGGTGGGGGGCACAGAGGGGAGGGAAAAGGGGAGTGTCTGGGAGGGGATTTGGGGGCTTGGTCCTGTGGGGGAAGGCGAGGGCAGCAATGGCTCAGGTGGCAGGTTGATGTGGGGCAACTACAGCTCCGCCCCCCTCCCCTCCCCTCCCCTGCTGGCCCAGGGAGGGGCGGGGGGGGGGGCAGCTGTCCCCCGGGCTCTCCAGTGGCCAAGGTACCTGTCCGCCACCTCGTGGTGAAGAGCAGAACTGCAGCTGCAGTGCAGCCCCACCCTGCGCCAGGCTGCAGCACCCCCGGGTGAAGGGTGGGGGGGAGCCGGTGGCCCAGACAGGGGACCCCAGTACTCAGCTCACAGTTAAACCTCTGGGTGCAGCCGAGGCCCCGCACGAGGCAGATTTCAGGGTGTCTCACGGTCTCTCTTGTCCCCGTGCGTGTGGCGGGCGTGTGCAGGAGCTGCGTGACATGCAGGTGAGCGTTCACAGCCAGCAGGTGCAGGTGGAGATGGAGCCGGTCAAGCCGGACCTGACGGCCGCGCTGCGTGACATCCGCACCCAGTACGAGAGCATCGCGGTGAAGAACCTGCAGGAGTCCGAGGAGTGGTACAAGTCCAAGGTACCGGCCCCGGTCGCGGCCCTGGGGTGGAGGAGCTGGCGGCAGCAAGGGAGCTGGGGGTGGAGGGGTTGGGCACATGGGGCCCGGCTGCTCCTGCTGTGTGGGGGAACAACCACCCTGTGCATGCAGGGAGCTCCCCCTGCACCTCGCTGGGGTAGCATCTTGGGGGACCTAAGACCCCCTCCCCGACGCTCCCTCCCACAGTTTGCCGACCTGTCGGACGCAGCCAACCGGAACCACGAGGCCCTGCGCCAGGCCAAGCAGGAGATGAACGAGTCCCGGAGGCAGATCCAGAGCCTGACCTGCGAGGTGGACGGGCTGAAGGGAACCGTGAGTATTCGGTGGGGTGGGGGGGACCCCCAGCAGCGCTCTGAGGGAAGAGAGCCCCCTAGCGAAGCTCCCTGCAGCAGCTGGCTGTATTCCCCGTGCCTGAGCTGGGAATCACGGCCCGGCTTGCTTTCGGCGGGCACGGCTCCCCCCAGTGTTGGGGAGCAGCTCCCCCAGGATGGGATGTAGGGGGAGCGGGGAGAGACCGGGCCCCTTTGGACCAGGACCCCGACGCCTGCCCTCCCGCCCTGCGGCCAGAATGAGGCGCTGCTGCGCCAGATGCGGCAGCTGGAGGACCAGTACGGGGCAGAGGTCGGCAGCTACCAGGACGCGGCTGGGCGGCTGGAGCAGGAGATCCAGCACCTGAAGGAGGAGATGGCGCGGCACCTGCGGGAGTACCAGGACCTGCTCAACGTCAAGATGGCGCTGGACATCGAGATCGCCACCTACCGCAAGCTGCTGGAGGGCGAGGAGAACCGGTGGGTGCGGCCCCGGGGAGCCCGGCTGGCAGGGGCCACGGGCGGGACGGGGGGACACGGCTCTCCCGGGTGCCAGGAGGTGGGATATTGCAAGGGAGGGGGCTGTTCCCCTTCATCTCCCGAGGGGGCCGGGTGGGGCGAAGGATAAGCCGGGGCCTTCTGCCACTCACTGCGCTGTTCACCCCTCCCCCAGGATCACGATCCCCATCCACTCGCTGGCCTCCTTCAGCATGAAAACTTCGGGTAAGTGCAGCTCCAGCCATGGGGGGTGGGGGGTGTCTGTCCCTGCTTCCAACAGGAATCGCTGCCCCTCCCTGGCCAGTTTTTTGGGGGCTCCCCAGGTGCCTGGGGTGTCGCTGGCCTCTGCCAATCACGTGGGGTCAGCCGCGTCCCGCTGGGGATCTGGGAAGTGACTCTGCTGGCGCTGGGCAGTATTGTTAGGGGCAGCACCTGCCCGCTGGGGGATCTTCCCCAGTCGTGGCCAGAGTCTGCTGTCCTGGTGCACACCCAGCCCGGGGCTTGCAGGCTTCACCCTGGGGGGGGGAGGGGGGCGGTTTGGTGGCTACAGCCTCTTCCTCTCTCATGGCCTCCCTGCACCCCCCTGCCCAGTGCCTGAGCCGGAGCAGACCATGGAGAGCCACACCAGGAAAATGGTTCTGATCAAAACCATTGAGACCCGGAATGGAGAGGTGAGTCTCCCCACAACCCCCTCGGTGGGGGAAGCCCCGGTCAGGAGAGGAGGACAGGGAGCTGTCAGGGTGGAAGTGCCAAGCCGAGGGTGTTGGGGGAGGGGGTCAGGGCATGCCCAGGCCTGTGAAGAGGTTCCCTGGGGGTTCAGCGGTCATTCAAATCCCAGCATTACAGGCACATGCAAGGAGAAGTAGCGGTGTCTAGCAGTTAGAGCAGGGAGGCAGGACTCCTGGGTTCTATGACCAGCTGAGGGTGGAGTGAGCTAGTGGTTGGTTGGAGCAGGGGACGGGACCCAGGACTCCTGGGTTTCTGTACAAAACTATTGGGGAGCATTGTGTAGTGGCTAGAGCAGGGAGCCCCAGGACTCCTGGGTTCTGTTCCTAGCTCTGCCTCTCTTGGGCTGATTGATTCGCCTCTCTGTGCTGGGATAACGCAGGGGCAGGGGGGTCTGGGGCCTGTCGGAAGGACTCAGGATCCTTGGTGGCAGGGGGCATAGCCAGGCGCTGGGGCTGAGGGGCCGGTGGGGTGGGGTCTAATCCTGCAGTGTCTGTTCCATCCCGCGCCCCCCCCCGCGGCAGGTGGTGACTGAGTCGAGGAAGGAGCAGAGAAGCGAGCTGGACAAGTGATACCGGCGCCAGGCCTCTGCCCTGGACCCAGGCGATGGCGTGAAACTGACGTACAGAAGCCACTGCGAGACCCCTGCTGCAGCCCCCCACCCGCTCCCAGCCACACTGGCCTTATTACTACTGATACCTCTGACAGCCCTGCCGCACTGTCCAGTCCTGCCTGCCCCCGGGGTGCACCCGGAGGGGTGAGCACAGCTGTCCCCACTCACAGCCCAGGGGCAGGGGGCCCCACAGGGAAAGGAGCGGGGGGGGGCCCTGCCTCCTTCTCCCCTGTCCCTTGCCCCTCTCACCACATGCTGCTTCCTCTGTCCCGTGCCCTTGGATCTGACCGAGGGGCTTTTCCTCCCCACCTCAGCCCCAGCTCTGCCTTGGGGAGGCGGCTCGCCTTCCAGATCCTGGCTCCTGCTCCGGCCACTGCCCGTGCTCTGCCCATACAAACCCCAAGACCAATAACTGGTCCCTGGAGCGACAGCTGAGACCAGTCACCAGCTCTGGTCCTGCTGCTCAATCCTGCCATGATTCCAGCTCCCGAGGCAGAGGCCCTGACCGAGTTCGATACCAAAGAGGAGTCTGATGCTGAAGTGGATTCCAGAGAGGAGTTGTCCTGGTGCCGATCTCAATCCTCAACTGCGGAGGGATGCTACCTCCCACCAGCTGTTCCCAGTGCTGACACGGTTCCTGATAACAGAGTACTGGGGTCGGTGCTGTACCAGAGACTCCTGTTTGAGTGTGATACCAATGTCTGATTGCAATTCTTATTGCTGATACCGCTGTCTGACACGGTGTCTGATCCCAGTAGTGAGTGCAGCCAGGCCCCCAAATTCTGACACTGATCAGGCCAGAAGCTGTGTTTTAACAGAAGAAACCACTGGCAGGGACTACTCACCACTGTTGGATTTCTAGCCCCAGCATGCTCAGCCCGGATTCCTGCTCCCCAGGTAAAATCCCAATACAAAGGGCTGATGTTGAAGCAGTTCCTAGTCCCGCTACTGATTCTTCCCAATGCTGCTGAATCTCGGAGTCGATTCTCATTCATGCTGCTGAGTCGCAGCTGGGCGTGATCCCTTTCCCAAGGCTATGGCCATTTTTAACACTGATGCCTGCTGTTTGCTCCTGACACTGATTTCTGCTTCGACACCCAATCCCAGCACTGAAAGGGATAACTGTCCCGTGCTACGCAGCAGTGCTGAGGGAGACCAGGTCGGTGAGCTAATGCCTGTTACAGGACCAACTTCTGTGGGTGAAAAGAGACAACAGCAGTTGGTCCAAGAAAAGAGAGAAGCTCACCCACCTTGTCTTTAGTATCCTGGGTCCACCCTGGCCACAACCCCGCAGCCGGCACTACTGACTGTCCTGTGCAGTCCCGACTTTTGATTCCTTCCCTAAGGAGCCCTGTTGTGGTGCTGTCTCTGTTCTCATTTTGCAGGCTGCCTGGTAGCACTGGTACCTCTCTGGGATTCAGACCTGGTTTTAGTTCTCATGTCCTGAGCCGGGAGAGTTTCTTCTCACGATTTTCAGCACTGGTTCCAGTGCTTGAACAGAGGCATGGACCTGATGTTTCCTGTTGCTGAAACGTGCTGCTCTCCCATCTCCGCAGCGATTCCTGAGCCCAATACCTCCTGCTGCTGCTGCTGCCAAGCCCTGCTTTTCTCGTTCTGCTCCTCCGAGTGAGTCCCGCTGCATAGTCCTGAGCCTGACTGCTGCTAAACCTGCAGACCCAAAATGCTTTACCCCACTGCCATCCCCACAGTGCTGTGCTCTGGCCACACTCACACTCTCACACTCTGCCTGACTCCAGCTCCACCTCCCTTGCCCTAGCTCTGCCTTTAACCAGGGGGCTGGGGTAGGGACCCCTCACCCTGCTGGAACTAGACACACTGGAGGCTCTGAGTAGCTGCAAGCTAGTTGCTTTGGTGCTTCCTGATCTGCCTGAACGACAACTGTTGAAGGTTCCCTGTCTTGCTTTACTGGCCACTAAAGATCATAGCGAGGAATCTCTGCGTCTGCCTCTAGTCTGTGCTTCCTTGTCCCAGTGTCTGGTATCTCCACCCACCAGTGTGGGGGGAGGATAGGGGGGAGAGGCCTTTACTTTGACCCCTTCAGGCAGTGCCTACCAAGGGGCCCCTGTCTGAGGTGAGTTGTTAGCTCTTAGCCCTAGTGGGCAAGTGGTGCCATCCCAAAATAACCTCACCCCCCCCCCCTTGGACCTAGCGGACCTCCTGTGTTGGCAGCTACTGCGGGGAGGCCACGCTCCCTGCCTATCCCTTTAGGGCAGCATGAGGCAGGGTGGTGGCGATGGGTGAGGGGGACCATGCCCATGCTGTGGGGGGAAGAGGCTGGATTTGGACTAGGGCCCCACAGGCATTGACCCCATGAGGACTAGTGCCTGTTCAGCCCTTTCACTGCGGCTCTCGGCCCTGGCCAGCTCCCTGCTTCCAGGGAGGGGATGTCATGTAGGAATCCAGGGGCACAGCGCGGTAAGCGGTGGCCTGCCGCGCAGCGTGAGCCAGGCGCACGGGGGGTGATCCGGGGGCATAGAAGTGCCACGGGTTGCCTCAGGCCTGACCCCATGCGACCCCTTGGTGTGACGTGGAGCTGGGGCCTGACCCCATGTGACCCCTTGGCGTGACGTGGAGGTGGGGCCTGACCCCATGCGACCCCTTGGCGTGACCTGGAGGTGGGGCCTGACCCCATGTGACCCCTTGGTGTGACGTGGAGCTGGGGCCTGACCCCATGCGACCCCTTGGCGTGACGTGGAGCTGGGGCCTGACCCCATGCGACCCCTTGGCGTGACGTGGAGGTGGGGCCTGACCCCATGCGACCCCTTGGCGTGACGTGGAGGTGGGGCCTGACCCCATGCGACCCCTTGGCGTGACCTGGAGGTGGGGGCTGACCCCATGTGACCCCTTGGCGTGACCTGGTGGTGGGGGCTGACCCCATGTGACCCCTTGGTGTGACCTGGAGGTGGGGCCTGACCCCATGCGACCCCTTGGCGTGACCTGGAGGTGGGGGCTGACCCCATGTGACCCCTTGGCGTGACCTGGTGGTGGGGGCTGACCCCATGCGACCCCTTGGCGTGACCTGGAGGTGGGGCCTGACCCCATGCGACCCCTTGGTGTGACGTGGAGCTGGGGCCTGACCCCATGCGACCCCTTGGTGTGACGTGGAGCTGGGGCCTGACCCCATGCGACCCCTTGGTGTGACGTGGAGCTGGGGCCTGACCCCTTGGCGTGACGTGGAGCTAGGCCATATGACATGGGGGGGGAGGTGGGGGGGCTCTCTTCCCAGCCGACCCTGCTCAGCTGCTGCCCAACCCCCGGAGGACCCAGCCTATCCCACCAGCCCATCCGCCTGCCGCTCTACCCACGCCCTTCTCTATGGTTTATAGACCTCCCCCCCCCCCCTCCAGCTCCCTTCAGCTCAGATCTCGCGAGATCGTCGACTTCCGCTGGGGGACTTTGCCCCGCCCGCCCACCTCCGCACCTGATAGGCCGGAACGAGAGGCGGGAGGTGGGACAGCGCCGACCAATCCGTCACCGTAGCTCCGCCCTACGCCTTGCCGTCGTCCTCGCCCCGCCTCCCTTGCTCCCGATTGGCTCGCTCTACTCCCGACCCCGCCCCCCAGGCGGAGGAAGGCGACCAATCAGCGCCGTTGGTATTTTACAAACCGGCGGGGAGCTGCCGCCGGGTTCCAAGGCGCTGGGCTGAGCCGAGCGGACGCAACCGAATCAAGCGGGAGCAGGTGGGGTGGGGGAGACCTGGGGGGGCTCCCGGGCTGGGGGACCCCGGAGGGGCGGGGATGGGGGGATCCTGGGGTGGAGGGCAGACGAGCATGGGGTGGGGTCCCCGGCTCGGGGGAGCCCCTGGGGTGTCTCGCACGGGGAGGGGGGTTCCTCGCCTGGGGGGTGTTTGGGGAAGAGGTGTCCATGGGGGGGGGGTCCCCAGCGGAGGGGGATCTCTGGGGGTGTCGGGCCTGGGGAGGGGGGGTGTCTCTGGCCTGAGGGGCCCGGGGTGAGGGCAGTAGCGGCCAGCCCCCTGGGAGTCGTCTGGGGACGGGGTGTACATGGCGGATGCCTTGGGGTGGAGAGCATCCTGGGGGGTCCCCGAGGTGAGGGCCGAGGGGGGGTTCTGGGGGCTGTAGTGGTTGGATGAGTCCCTGGAGGGGTTCCCCTGTGGGGGGAGGTGGGGTTCGCTGAGGGCAGTGGCGTGGGGGGTTCTGGGGGCTGTAGTGGTTGGATGAGTCCCTGGAGGGGTTCCCCTGTGGGGGGAGGTGGGGGTTCGCTGAGGGCAGTGGCGTGGGGGGTTCTCTGGGCTGTTGCCCAGTAGGAGGATCCCTGGGACCAGCAGAGGGGAGCTCTCTGGGGTGGCGGAAGGTGTTGTATGGGTGGGGGGGGGGGACAGTAGTGGGTTGTGCAGAGCTGCGGGGGGGCTGGGGACAATGCAGTGGGCAGCACGGAGGAGACAAGGGGCTGCAAATGGCAGGGAATCGTTGGCCTCGGCCCTTGGGGTGTGGGTGAGCCTCCCCTGGGGCTGGTGGCATCCTGCACGGGGCAGAGAGCCTGTGGCTAGTGGTGCAGCTCCCTGGCTGGCCCAGAGGTGATGGGATCTGTGTGCTGCAGCATTAAATGGGCTAGTGGGGCGGACCTGGCAGTGGCCGGGATCCGGCCACACGGGCTCATTGCTCGGGACCTGTAGCCAGTCCCCACCCAGCTCGGGAGGGAATTCCCCATGGGTTAGTGCTGCCAGCTCGGGGCTAGCCAGGGGGCCAGCCTTGAAGAGCCCGTCAGTGGGTCTCTGGTGTGGTGGGGAGGTGGTTACACACTCTGCAAGTGACACCCTCTTCAGCTCCTGGGAGCCTCTCTTCCTCCAGGTGCGAATGCCAGGGAAGGTGCTCCGGTAACTTTGCTTGGTGCCGCTGTCAAAAATGGCCCAGGCCGGGAAGAGTCCGGGAGGGGTTTCCTTTCCCCACCCACCTCGGGGCAAGTGCAAAGGGAGCTGCTCCCTGGACGGGAGCCCACCGCCGCTGGGAAAGGAGAATGAGCCGTCTGCCTGGGACGGGTCGGACACGCGGAGCCGCAGCAAGATCCCTGTCCTGTCCAAAAGCCGCCTGCCCCAGGACTTCCAGCAGCTGCACCAGGCCTGGGAGAGCCAGTTCCAGAAGGTGAATGGGGGATGAGGGGGAAGGTTTGGAGCCCTGTCGCGGCCTCGAAGCTCCATTTGTTGGCTGGTCTCTGTGCCCGGGAGAGAGCTGCGTGGAAAAACACCTGAGGCATGACCGAGACACAGAGCAGGGTGTGAAGCCTAGACCCCTGTTTATCCCTCTTGGGGGTGGGAGCTGGCACGCTCGCCTCTTGGAATGTGCTTGTTTCCGAAACAGCGTCCTGGTGCCTGTGTGCTCCCGCTGATTCACAGCACCTTTAACAGGGGCAGGGCAAACTCCGGTGCCCCAAGCCCCAGGGAGCGTGGGGTGAAGTGCGTTAACTGCTGATCAAAACTGAAAACTCCTCCCGGAGGTGCTTGTTAGCAGACAATCCGACTCTGGTGCATCTGATCCTGGCTGGTCCAGTGTTCCAGCCGATGCCCCCTCTCTCCGGGTCACACTGCCACGGCTGTGATCCACCGGCAGTGTCACTGAGAAGAGCTGGGTCAGCTGGCAGGGTGTTCCAAGCTCCACTTCCGCTGAGTTCCAAGGCACAAAATAGCCCAAATTTGTTGTGCTGCAGCTTCGAGTGATTATCACCTTGTCGCTCCGGGGCTATGGACAGGCTGGAGGGGAATGCCCCTGGAGTGACACTAGTATGGGACCAAAATCTGTATTAAAACGAGAAAAGGGGTGTGTGAGAAAGTCGTGGGGAAGAGCAAGGGGCAGGGAGACAGGCCCCTGGGTTCTGTAACTGGCTTTGGGGCAGGGAGTGTGGTAGAGTGGTTAGGGCAGCGGCTGGGAGTCGGGCCTCCTGGGTTCCTTTCCCACCTCTGTGATTGATGCTGTGTGATGTCGGGCGAGTTGCTTCCCCGCCTAGTGCCTCAGTTTCCCCCTCTAATGGGGATGCGTCTCTTGCTACTTACGCTTATGGCAGTAGGTCGAGGACGGGCACTACGCGTGGCGCTCCCCGCTGGTCACTGCGGCGCAGGGATGCCTGGCAGCGAAAGGCTCCGGCCATGGGGAAAGGCTCTGGCAGCGGGGAGTCAGCAGGGTCCCACACCCGAGAGCAGTGTAGACATGGGAGATGCTGCTTGGGTGCGTGGAGCCGTGTAGGGGGCATACCTGGGGGATCAGGTGTGTATGGCACTCGGCTGGGTCTTGCTGTCTGTGCTGCCGTGCTCCTGGGGTGTGCGGCGTTTGTACTCCGCATGCCACCTTCATCTCCCGGGTGCTGCACCGAGCTGCAGGGTGACTGTCTTTCTGTCCTGCCCAGGGGAAGGCTGCCGGTAAGAAGCCCTGTACGCAGACCTGTCCCTTTAACCTGACCCGCAAAGGGGACAGGTTCCACGTGGTGCCCTGCGCGGATACGGCTGCAGCCATGGAGGCGCCGGCGGGATCCCCCGAGCCGCTGAGCAGAAGCCAGCCCAGAGGCCCCCTGGAGGAGATACAGCTGGGGGCAGCAGCGCAGAAGAACGCGCCAGGCAGCAGCGGCCCCAGTGGCAAAGGTACCGGCCACGCTTGTGCCGAAAACCACTGCTCATGCAGTGCCAGCCTCTGCCAGCAGGGGGCCCCCCCGGCTCGTTTCCTGACACACCTGTCTCCTGCTTTTAGAGGAGCAGCCCTGTTAAAACACTCTTGTAGTGATAGTCAAGCTGGCCCATTTCAGACAGGTGACAAGAAGGTGTGAGGATACTTACCGTGGGGAAATAGATTCAATTTGTGTAATGACCCCGCCACTCCCAGTCTCTGTTCAAGCCCAAGGGAACGGTATCTCGTTTGCACATTAATTCCAGTTCAGCAGTTTCTCCTGGGAGTCTCTTTTTGAGGATTTTTTGGTGAAGAATTGCCACTTTGAAGTCTGGCACTGAGTGGCCAGACAGGTTGACGTGTTCTCCTACTGGGTTTTGAATGTTCTGATTCCTGATGTCAGCAAGCAGGGTTGAGCCTGGGCGTGGTGTGGATGGGAGACCTGGAGAGAACTCTGGGAGCTGCAGGAAACTCCCGGCAACTTGTAATTGGTCCCTGGCTCTTTCCACTGAGTCTGTGCTGGCCCTGGTCCCCCAGCATGGGGCTGGGGTGCTCGGCTGTAGGAACAGGGTAGGGGGATGCTGGGTGCAGTCACCCGGGGGTGCTGTGCAGGTGGAGTACCATCTTTCTGAGGAGTGGTGAAGCCCAGGGACTGGCTACCTCTGCCAGATGCCACGGCACATTTCCCAAATGCCCAGGCCCCAGAACCCTGGCGCTTCATTGGGTGTTGGGCCATGCGTCCTGGCCCAGCTCCAGCTCCGGTAATTGCATTCATTGCCCTTGCAAAGTCGGCTGCCTTTGGGGTTCGTTGCTGTCTAGTCCTGCAGTGTTGCTTTGCGCTGTGACCTGGCGGCAGCACTCTGCCCCAGAGGTGGCCGCATTTCAGTGCGGGGTGATCTTGTAAAGCATTTTGGGGTCCTTCAGGATGAAAGACGGGCTAAGATCATGGGATGTGGGGGGCCAAGCTACCTGTGGCTTAGTGGTTCCGTTTCAGCCCCTTGACCACCGGGGTATCTCTTGCAGAAGTTGGCCCAGTGGAGTTCGTGGCTGACCCGGTGGCTTTGGCCAGCATCCTCTCCAATGTGGGGCTGGGAAACGGCACACTGGGTGTGGCCAGGAAACCCAGCCTGGCCCGGCGGGTCCCTCTGAGGGGGAGCAGGGGAAACTCTGTCCATGCCAGCGGAACCGCACGGGTAAGTCCTGCCACCCAGGGCCCAGCTGTGGAACCAGCGCCCTGCTCACGCTGCTGGCTGGCTTGCCTGCCCTGTTGTGGATCCACCCCTGAGAGGGGCTGTGACAGTGCTCAGCAGGGGATGGGCCATAGGGGGAGGGGACTCTTCTTTTAAAGGGACAGTGTTATGATGAAAACTATTAACAAATTGTTCTCCTTGTAAGCACCCCTTCAGAGCAGGGCGGGGGGGCTAGATGCCAGGACTCCTGGGTATTACCCCCGGCTCTGGGAGGAGAGTGGGGTCGTGGGGATGGGAATCCTGGGTTCTATTCCTAACTGGCTATGTTGCCTCAGTTTCCCCACGTGTAAGGGGGAGATGATGGCCTCTTTTCTCCGGTGGGCTGAGGTCTGAGCTCCTTTGTCTGTAAATTGCTGTGAGGTCTCGGGGAAATTCTGACCTCTCTGCTTTTCTCCCGAACACGGCGAGCTCGCAGTCCCTCGCACCAGGGCTTTGCTAAGGGGTCTGGGACCCACTTTCCTAACTGGCCTCCCCGGCTGCTTCTCTCTCTCCCCCAGACTGTGCATGGCTCCCTGTACGTGGCCTCAGGGACCCCTGCCTTGTGCCCGGATCCAGCCCGCACCTCCTGCTTCTCCCGGCTGGCGCCTAAAGGTACAGCGCCCTGGCTCCTGCAGTGGGGACCCGGGCGGCCCTGGGAGGGTGGACGGATGGAGCAATGGGGGAGCAGCCTCCCCAGGAGGTGACCCCTTACTGCAGGAAGCTGCCTGCGTGGGGGCGAAGGGAGGGGAGCCCGGCAGTGTCTGCGGATCCTGGTCCCTGTGGTATCATGAATACAGCGTCGAATGCTCCCCGGGCCGCTCTCGCCTCTGGCCCCCGTCTGGGGGGGGCACTGCCCCTTCTCGCCGCCTGACTCCGGCCTCTCTGCTCCGGCCCCCAGACGCAGCTGCTCGAGCCACCCAGGATCCTGCTCAGCACTGTGGCCTGCTCCTTAAATCTCAGCAGATCCAGGCCCTGTCGGCGACGCTGAGGGACCTGGGGTCCCGTGCCCAGCCTGCGGTGAGTGCTGGCTGGCTCCAACCCTCCTCTCTGCCTGGGGACAGGCAGGGCAGGGCTGGAGATGACATCGTAGGGCATTGGGGCACCTGCAGGGTTTGGAGGGGCTCTGGCTGGCAGAGCCCATCTCTGCAGAGGGGGCGGGTGCTGGGAGGGGCCTTGGGGGTGTTGGGGAAGGTACAGGGGACTCCTCGTATTAGCCTAGTTCTCTGTGCTGCCCACGGCACTGGGTGCCTCTGCTGCAGAACCCGCCCCAGTCCATGCCTGGCCCGGGCTAGCTGCCTCCCCTGTACCCCCGTGGCTGGTGCCCGCTGCTCCCGCAGCCCCTTGGGGTGGGGCTGGATCTGGATGTGTTGCGCGGGCGATGGGGTGCCCGTCTCCAGGGCGGCTCGGATGTGCCAGTTCCTTCAGATGGGGGCAGGGCGCTGTGGGTACCATGTGCCTGCCCAGCCCCTCCTTGAACCAGGTTTCTCTCTGCGCCAGGGGCACCCCGCTCTGCAGAGACTGGGCGCGGGGGCGTGTCGGGGGCGCCCGCATCCCATTGCCACGGCAACGCAGCGCGAACCAGCCGGGAGCCAGGAAGCCAGTGGAACCAGGGACCAGTCCGCCAACGGCAGGCCGGGATCCTTGAGCGATGGCAGAGCGACGGGGGGCCAGGCTGGCACTGGGGGGAAGAGTGCAGCCCGCAGGTGACAGGGGAACGCGCCATTAATGGGTGGGGGGGAGGAACATTCCATTAGCCGCCCATGGCCACGCTCATGGCTCCGTGATGGGGTGGGGGCTGCCCAGCATGTAGCTGCCATTCCCAAGGAGTGTCCCCAGCCGGCACTGGCCCCGTGGCATCGTCTGGAGCCGGGTTACGATGGATTATACAGCGGGGCCCTGGTATGTGCCAGCCAACTCGCCCCACGCAGACCTCTGCCCCCAGCCCCCTGCTGGGATCCTGAGCTGGGAGGTTCAGACCCTAAGGGCAGGGGAGCCTGGAACTCAGGCGGCAAAGTGCCCCGCCCCTGCCCTAGCCAGCAGGGGTGGGGAATGAGCAGCCCCCATTTTCTCTGCTTCAGCAGCGGCTCACCCTCGAGGACGGATCCCATGGGAGCATCACAGACAGGTAAGAGGCCACGTCCTGTTTGCCTGGAATAGAACCCAGGAGTCCTGACTCCCAGCCCCCTCTACTCTAACCCACCAGACCCTCCCTCCCCTCCCCGAGCCGGGGAGAGAACCCAGGAGTCCTGGCTCCCAGCCCCCTCTACTCTAACCCACCAGACCCTCCCTCCCCGAGCCGGGGAGAGAACCCAGGAGTCCTGGCTCCCAGCCCAGGTTCCATCTTGCCTTATGAGCGATGCGGTGTCGGGCAGTTCCACAGGCTGCCGTGATTCCCTGGTCGTCCCCGCCCCCCATGGCCGATCACCAGGCTTGGAGGGGTTAGGCTGAGATCAGTCAGTGTCCGGGTGTCGATTTCACGGGAATCCACCCATTGGAAGTGTGGCCAAGCCGAGCCAGAGCCGCCGGCGGCCCTTCCTTCGCGGGGCTGGGCGTGTGATGCCCAGAGTTCGAATCTCAACGTCGACTGTCACCAAGTCATTACTCTCCGCGCTGCTATTGTCTGATTTCCCCCCCACCCCCCCCATTGTCTGACCCTGCAGCTCTGAACATTGAAATCACTGGAAATAGGGGGAAATGCTTAAAAACACGGACCTTAGCCATGGAAAACGTAAAGCCAACTGGACTCCGACTGAGCCGGTTGCTGACCGTCTCCTCTCCCCTCCCTGCAGAGGAGTTCGTGCCGGACCCGGACGCCCTGGCCAGCGTCCTCTCCAACATGGGGCTGAGCCACGCTGCCCTGGGGCCCACGGGGAAGCTCAGCCTGGCTCGGAGGGTGCCGGTGAAAGGGCAGCGGGGCGTCCCGCCCCCCACTCAGGGGGGGACCATGGTAAGCTGTTCAGCCTGGCCTTGGGCTCATGTCTCCTGTCTGGATCCCTGTGGGGCAGCCAGTCTGGGGGCACTTCCTCTGCCCGGCACTTTGTGGGATCCTCACCTGGGGGGCTGGCACCAGTGGGGCAGGGGGAGGGCATCTGGTCCCGGGATTCCAACAGCTGGGCTGTCCCCCGCACCGTACCTTGGCCCAGCCGGGCCCGTCCAAGCCGCACCTGCAGTGGGGGCTAGGCGCAGCCGCAGCCGCTGAGAGGCGGGCAGGGTAGCAGCCGCCCAGCACAGGGGTTTGGGGTCTCCCTGGCACCAGCCTCCGCACCCCTGCCCTTGCCATCTGCAGCGCGGAGGGGGCTGGCTGAGGCTGCCTTCGCTCTCCCCTCAGGGCAGCAGGACCTCGCTCCTGAGACCTCAGGGCAGCATCCCCCTGAAGGGCGACTTCGGCCGCGCCTCCTGCTACTCAACACTGGGACTTAAAGGTACAAACCCGGTACCCAGCATGGGGGGGCGGGGGGGGGGGAGCTGGCGGGGGAGGGGCTGTTTGTGCCTGGGCTGGGGTGGGGGGTGGGGTTTGCTTCCTAGGCATGAGCCGCGAGTCCCGGGCTGGGGGTGTGTGCGCCAGGGTTCACTGCCCTCCGTCTCCCCTTCTCTCCAGGTACCGAGGCCCTGGATGGTCTCCAAGCAGCCCGGCTGGCTGGCACGCCCAGGACCCGGGAGATCAGCCGCTATTCGCCCTTTGGCTCCGCCAGGAGGGTGCCCGTCACCCAGCCCCAGTCCCTGGTTTGTGCACTGGGGAGGGGTCGGTCTGTGCAGCTCCTGTCCCCGTGAGCGGTCAGAGCATCGGCCCCCCCGTCCCCCCCCCCCCCCCCCCTCCAGCAGACATGAGCCAGAGATGGGATCCAGACGTCCCCTGGGGTCTGCCCAGGGCCTAGGGGTTCGAGGGAGGCGGCTGAGCACTAGGACTCCTGGGTTCTGTCCCCAGCTCTGGAAGGGGAGTCTAGTGGGCTGGGAGCCAGGACTCCTGGGTTCTCTCCTTGGCTGTGCCACACTCCCTGTCCCCCTCCCCTGTCTGTAAGGCAGGGGCTGCCGGCCCTGTTCAGCATTGCCTGGGCTCCGTGTCCATGTGACTCACGGCAGCGCCTGGTTCTCCAGCCCGGGGAGCCTGAGAAGACCCTGGCCAGTCTGAGCGGGGTCTGTTCCCTGGGGGGTGGGGCGGGGGGCAGCCCCAGGGGTCTGTTCCCTGGGGGGCGGGGCGGGGGGCAGCCCCAGTCAGACCCAGCCCCCTGCGCTAGGTGCTGTCCACATGAAACCTTCTCCCCTCGCAGCGCGGCACCTGCTTCTCCTCCCGCCGCCTGGCCGTCTTCCCCCGCACGCCCTGCACCGCGGAGGCCCCGGACAAGCGCCCGGCACAGGGAGCACTGCAGGTGGGTGGGGATGGGGAGTTGGGGGGCAGGAACAGGGACAGATCAGTTTGGTCCCAGGGCGCTGTCTGGATGGGGGAGGGGCCCGGCTCCTGGGCTGTTGGGGAGCAGTTGCCCTGCTCAGGTTCTGAGGGGTGGGGGTCCCCCCTTGTTGACGGGCAGGCTCAGGGCTCTGCCAGCCCTTTCCTCCCCGGAGCTGAGCCGTGCCTGGGGGTCCGAGCCCCAGAGCAAGCCGGGCTCCTGTCTGCGGGGTGCTGGGGGTGCCTACGTCCCATTGCTCACACTGTGTTCCTGTCTCTAGACCCCAGCCCAGTGGGCCGGCAGCCTCTCCCCGGAGCCCAGAACCTCTGACCCTGATGAGTCGGCCCTGCCCTGGGTGAGTGTCCTGGGGCTGCGGGGGGAGACCCAGCCGGGGGAATTCCCTTTCTTTGGCCAAATGCCAGCTGAGCCCGTCCGGCTCTGGGACAGCACCCGGGGAGGGGAGGGGGCTGCAGCGGGGTCTGACTGATGTCATGGGGGCTGCATGACACCCCCCCCCCCCCCCCCC
This sequence comes from Chelydra serpentina, assembly GCA_037349315.1. NCBI lineage: Eukaryota > Metazoa > Chordata > Testudines > Chelydridae > Chelydra > Chelydra serpentina. The sequence goes on along the minus strand of JBAIAC010000500.1, from coordinate 195,175 downwards.
CCCAGGATCCTCTATCCTCACTGAATTTGGGACCCCCCTCATGGCAAAGAGCATGGGGGGGGGCTGAGGGGAGTTGGAATTGGACTGTTCTGCAGCCTCCGGGGGGTGGGGAGGGAGATCATTCCATGCCCTACAGGAAGCGCCTGGGCTGAGCCCAGGTGGGGGCCCTGCGAGCGGGGAGGGGGTTCTGTGCCGGGTCTGGTCCCACGCCCCTGACGGTGCCTCCCCCCAGGAGAAGATCGTGGTGCGTCTCTTTGGGGACGGGGAGAGCCAGGCAGCCGCGGAAGCGTCGGTGAGGAAAGCGCTCGGCCGGTCCGGCGAGGGGAGCAGCAAGGCGCAGGTAGGAAGGGGGGGGCCTGGCTCCTTCCTGCAGGCATTGGGGGGGAGGGAGCCCCCAGCGGGCAGCATGGCCTGAGAGACCGGAGTAGTGATGAGGATGGGGTGGCCTGCTGCGGGTGCTGCGGCGGGGCCTCCCTCGGGTGCCGCGGGTGCTGCGGCGGGGCCTCCCTCCGGTGCTGCGGGGGGGCAGGGGGCGGGGCCTCCCTCGGGCGCTGCGGGGGGCGGGGCTGGGGGGGCCTCCCTCGGGCGCTGCGGGGGGCGGGGCTGGGGTGGCCTGCCGCGGGGGGGCGGGGCTGGGGGGGCCTCCCTTGGGTGCTGCGGGTGCTGGGGCGGGGCTGGGGGGGCCTCCCTCGGGTGCTGCGGGGGGGGCTGGGCTGGGGTGGTCTCCCTCGGGTGCTGCGGGGGGGGGGCTGGGGCGGGGCTGCGGGGCCTCCCTCGGGTGCCGCGGGGGGCGGGGCTGGGCTGGGCTGGGGGGGCCTCCCTCGGGTGCCGCGGGGGGGGCTGGGGCGGGGCTGCGGGGGCCTCCCTCGGGTGCCGCGGGGGGCGGGGCTGGGGGCTGTTCTGACTCTCTCTCCTCCCGGCAGCGCATGGAGGTTCTGGCCTGGCTCCTGCGGCAGGAGGTGGAGGGCGGCTCCAGCCTGGCTGAGCTCCACAGCCTGCTGGCTGCCTGCGCCCCGTCGCCCGGGCCCCCCCGGCCGCCCCCTCCCCTGCCAGGGGCCGGCCTCGGGCCGAAGCGGCTCCCCTCCCCCTCCTCGGGCCAGGACCCTGGGGCCACGCCCCCGGCCGGCTCTGCCGCCTTCCCTGCTGCGGGCACCACGCTGACCTTCTCCTCCCAGCGGCCCGTCTGCTCCCACCCCCGCATCCGCTCCCTGAAGTCCCCCCCCCGCCAGCGGGGGCGCTGCAGGTAGGACATGGCTCCCCCCCTCCCCCCCTTGCCTCCAAAGGCCCCGAGTGCCCCGTGGGGGCACCAGAGTCTATTTGGACCCCCCCAGTCTGTCTGCTACCTGGCCACTGAATGGCCAATAGGGGGCACTGGCTCTGATCCAGCCCCAGCGTGTCCCGGTCCCATTGCTGCAGCCCCTGTGGCTGGCCGGCCCCGGGGGGACACGGACCGACTGGGCTCCAGGCCCCCGGGCGGCTCACGCCCCCTCTCCCCTACAGGGCCCAGGCCGGCCGCGCCCCCCTCCCGCGTGGCCCTGGTGAAGCAGCGGCTCGGCGACCTGCTCGGTGCCCCCCAGCGCTTCCAGGAGGCCTGCCTGGACGACGAGTGTGCCTTCTACGCGGGCCGGCCCCCCGGCAGCCAGCCCCCCGCCCCCCGCTGCTGCACGGACCCCGTGGCCACGCTGCTGGAGGCCCAGGAAACCACGGTGAGAACGCTGGCCCCTCCCCTCAGCATTTGTTCCCTGGGGTCTCCTGCCTTCGTGGGGGGGGAAGCCACCTGGTCCCTGGGGAAAGAAGAACTGAATCAGGACTCCTGGGTTCTCTCCCAGACTTGGGGAGGGGAGGTGGGGTCTAGTGGGGTGGGGGTCAGGACTCCTGGGTTCTCTGCTGGCCCTGGAAGAGGGAGCTAGTGGTTAGTGAGGTGGGCACGGGGAGCCAGGACTCCTGGGCTCTATTCCCAGCATGGGGAGGGGAGAGGAGGCTCGTGATTAGGGCCGGGCACGGGGAGCCAGGACTCCTGGGTTCCCGGTGAGGGGCCAGTGTGTGTCACAAGGTGAGATCCCAGCCGCCCTCTCTCCCCTCCAGCACTTTACCCCCATTGCGGAGCCGGCACCGGGGGAAGCCGGGAGCTCGCTGCAGGCAGCCCTGCCGCTCCCGCCCGTGAGATGATGGAGGGGAACCAGACCCGCTGCTCCTGCCCTGGATCTGCTCCCCCCAGCACAGGTGGGGCCTGGGATGCCCCCCCACCTGCGTCCCACGCGGATGGATGGGCCAGGCGGGCACCTCCCGCTCTTCATTCCAGGGGCACATCGGTGGCACAGGGCGGGCAGGCCCCATGTCACCCCCCTCCGTGCACTGGCCTGTCCGGGACTCCTGACCTGGGGGTTGCTTCTCCGCCTCCCCCTGTGGTCTGCAGGCATGTCAGCGGCCCCCGCAAACTCTCCAGGGCCTCCCTGTGCCCAGCCCCCCTCGATCCCTCTCTATTTATTACCAGTCCCGGGGGCTGGCAAGCAGCAAACTCCGTTGTGATCGACGAGCTGTCTGTTACTATGGCACCCTAATAAAGTATTGTTTACACTTGGCCGTTATTGTAGGGTCTCCTGTTTTGCTATAGGCCCTGTCCCCCTGCCCTGGGTACTGCAGTAGGGCTAGTATTGCCATGGCCTGGGCTCCAGATCCCTCGTACTGCGTCTCACCTGCTTGCAGAAGTGTTAACCTGTGGAACAAGCTGCAGCAGGAGCGGGGTCAATCCCTGGCATTCCCCTGCCCTGGGAGCTGCTGAAGGGGGCAGGGACTTTCCTTTGCTGCAAGCTGGGATCTCCAAGGGCAAGGGATGGGGGAGACCTGAACCCCCCATGGAATCACTCAAGTCCTGGGGTGTCACATTTCCAGTGCCTTTGGCCCCTGGCGCAGGAGCAGAGGGAAGCGTGAGGGCATCTGGCTCCCTGTTTGCCTGGCTCCTGCCTCTGCCCAGAGCTGGCTGCACTTAGCAGGGCCGGGGCCTGGGTGGATCTGGCCTGGGGAGGGGAGCGGCTGTAACAGGCCCTGGCCACCTGGCGGCAGCATAGACCAGCCGCCTGGGCGTTTAGCCAGGTAAGTTACTGCCAGGGATGAGGGGCAGCGACCCAGCGGGCGTCTGTCCCAGCAGAGCTCCCTGGGGGGTGTCTCAGGCTAAGTATGGGCCTGGCAGCCACCACTGGGGGCGGTGTGAGCTTGTCCCTGGGAGAGCTGGGCCCAGGACTCCTGGGTTCCATTCTGATCTCTTCCCCCTCCCGCCCCCCTGTCTCACTTTCCCCAGCTGTAAAACCAGGAGGATCCCAACCCCACTGTGGGGGAATAATTAACCATGGCTCATCAGAGCAGCCACAGCAGGGCCGTGAATACCAGCCCTGTGCCCAGTGGGGAAACTGAGGCAGAGAAGCGCAATGATTTGTCTGAGTCCCCAGGAGAGCCATGGCCCATCTCAATTTGTGTGTTGTGGTGCCCCTCTCCTCTACCCCATGCCTGCCTGGGAAGGGAGGGGGCTGGGCTGCACGAGCCGGGAACTTGGGGTTAGTGTCCCTAGGGGCTGCCCCCAAACACCCCCCCCCCCACGCGAGTCTCTGCCGGGCTCCCTCACCTCCACAACCCCGGTCTGGCCCAGTGGAGCTTGGCCCACGACAGCTTTTGGAAACTTTCCTGCCCCTGCGTTCTGTCCCCAATAGCCCAGCCCAGGTTCACAGGTGGGACCCCCTGCCAGCGCCAGGAAAGGAGATGGGGGGGCAGACCCAGTTCCCTGGGCGGGGAGGAGAAAGGAGAAGGGGGAACGCGGCTCCTAGCAGCGGGGAGCTGAGAGTTGCAGGATGCCCCTGAGCAGAGGGGTGGGAGGATGGAGACCCTGGGGGGAGGAGTTGGGGGGCTGCAGGGAGCTCCTGGGGTAGCCCCCAGAGACACTGGGTCTGGAGCAGGACCCGAACGTGGAGCAGAGAGCAGCCTTGGCCCAAACAGCCTCCAGCCCCTGATTTATCCAGTCTGCCTCCCCTCCCCCAGCCGCGGGCGGTTGGTGGTGGTGGTGTGGGGGGGGGGGGGTTGCAGGGAGAGAACAGACACGTGAAAAGACAGGATTGTGGGGGGGGGCTCGCTCATTCCCCCCCCCTGCTGCAGCAGCGGAGTGAACTCCTGTCGAATGGCTGGCCCGGCGGGGCCCGGGGCCCTGTCTCCGCGGGGCCTTCCCTGCCAATTACCGGCGGGCGGGGAGCTCGTTACGGGCGGGCTCCGCGCGGCAGCCATCAGCGCGGTGACAGGGCCAGCCGGGTGTGCGGGGAGGACGGTGCGCAGCCCGCCTGCCGGCACACGTGTGGGTACCGAGAGCGTCACGCCCGGGGGGGGGACCCGGCGGGCTGCTGCCAGCCGCGGTAGGGGGCGGGTAGGTCCCGCTGGGGCACCGCCAGCCAGACACACGTGTGCACGGAGCTGGCAGGGCCCGCTGGCTGCACTGCTGGGATAGACACGCCAGGGCTCGAGCACGGCTGGAGCACGGAGGCCCAGGTCACGCTAAGTGCATGCAGACAAACGTGTGCGGGCAGGCACCCTCCCCGGTCAGTGCAGGCTGGGGGCGGCCACACTGCCCCCCCCCCCCCGACGTTCCCCGGTCAGTGCAGGCTGGGGGTGGCCACACTGCCCCCCCCCCCCACGTTCCCCGGTCAGGGCAGGCTGGGGGCGGCCACACTGCCCCCCCCCCACGTTCCCCGGTCAGTGCAGGCTGGGGGCGGCCACACTGCCCCCCCCATGTTCCCCGGTCAGGGCAGGCTGGGGGCGGCCACACTGCCCCCCCCCCCGACGTTCCCCGGTCAGTGCAGGCTGGGGGCGGCCACACTGCCCCCCCCCCCCACGTTCCCCGGTCAGGGCAGGCTGGGGGCGGCCACACTGCCCCCCCCCCCACGTTCCCCGGTCAGTGCAGGCTGGGGGCGGCCACACTGCCCCCCCCCCGACGTTCCCCGGTCAGTGCAGGCTGGGGGCGGCCACACTGCCCCCCCCCGACGTTCCCTGGTCAGTGCAGGCTGGGGGCGGCCACACTGCCCCCCCCCCCCCGTTCCCCGGTCAGTGCAGGCTGGGGGCAGCCACACTGCCCCCCCCCGACGTTCCCTGGTCAGTGCAGGCTGGGGGCGGCCACACTGCCCCCCCCCCGACGTTCCCTGGTCAGTGCAGGCTGGGGGCGGCCACACTGCCCCCCCCCGACGTTCCCCGGTCAGGGCAGGCTGGGGGCGGCCACACTGCCCCCCCCCATGTTCCCCGGTCAGGGCAGGCTGGGGGCAGCCACACTGCCCCCCCCCATGTTCCCCGGTCAGGGCAGGCTGGGGGCGGCCACACTGCCCCCCCCCATGTTCCCCGCTCAGTGCAGGCTGGGGGCAGCCACACTGCCCCCCCCCCCCCCACGTTCCCCGGTCAGGGCAGGCTGGGGGCGGCCACACTGCCCCCCCCCCCCGACGTTCCCTGGTCAGTGCAGGCTGGGGGCGGCCACACTGCCCCCCCCCATGTTCCCCGGTCAGTGCAGGCTGGGGGCAGCCACACTGCCCCCCCCCATGTTCCCCGGTCAGTGCAGGCTGGGGGCGGCCACACTGCCCCCCCCCCACGTTCCCCGGTCAGGGCAGGCTGGGGGCGGCCACACTGCCCCCCCCCCGACGTTCCCCGGTCAGTGCAGGCTGGGGGCGGCCACACTGCCCCCCCCCCGACGTTCCCCGGTCAGTGCAGGCTGGGGGGCGGCCACACTGCCCCCCCCCCGACGTTCCCCGGTCAGTGCAGGCTGGGGGCGGCCACACTGCCCCCCCCCCGACGTTCCCCGGTCAGTGCAGGCTGGGGGCGGCCACACTGCCCCCCCCCCCGACGTTCCCTGGTCAGTGCAGGCTGGGGGGCGGCCACACTGCCCCCCCCCATGTTCCCCGGTCAGGGCAGGCTGGGGGCGGCCACACTGCCCCCCCCCCCGACGTTCCCCGGTCAGGGCAGGCTGGGGGCGGCCACACTGCCCCCCCCACGTTCCCCGGTCAGTGCAGGCTGGGGGCGGCCACACTGCCCCCCCCCATGTTCCCCGGTCAGTGCAGGCTGGGGGCGGCCACACTGCCCCCCCCCCCCGACGTTCCCCGGTCAGGGCAGGCTGGGGGCGGCCACACTGCCCCCCCCACGTTCCCCGGTCAGGGCAGGCTGGGGGCGGCCACACTGCCCCCCGACCCCACCCCCAACACCCAGGCACAGGGTCAGCACACACAGCGCATGGGGGCAGCACAAGGGACCCAGCTGCTGGTGTGTGACCCGAAATCTCCTCGCAGGGCATTGCCTCCCCATGACTGGCCTGGGGGGGGACACTGCACCCCCGGGCTGGATGGCAATGGGGGGTGGTTCTTTGTCTCCCTTGGGGCAGTTGGCAGGGGGAATAGGAGAAATTGCAGGGCTCAGAGCTGCCAAAGCCCAGGGGTGCTCAGTGCAGGATGAGGGGTGCAGCAGACAGTGCGGGGGGGGGGGATCTGGGGAGAGCCGTGCTTGAGGGCCCCATCTATGCCTCTCCTCTCTCACCACCAGCAAAGCCCCCGGTTCCCCCACCCCCCATGGCTGCCCCCTCATCTGGCCAGGGTGGGATCGAGGGGGGATCGTGGGAAAAACACCCCAGTGAGATGCACGCCCATCCCTGTGCAAGGTAGCTGGTGCCCAGCTGCCTCGCCCCACCCCAGCAGTGGCTGCATTTCCACCCTGGGCTGTGATGCAGCACGACTGTTACTGCCTCCCTAGCCCACACGCAGAGCCCCACTCACACCTGCAGACCCTTGCACTGATCAATGTGGTTCATTAACACTAATTGGCCAAGAGGAGGGGCTGGAATTGGAGAGGGGGACTGGGAAAAATGTCCTAAAGCTGCGATCACCCCGACAGCAGTGCCTTCTCCGTACCCTGGTGGGACCCCAGCACTGTGAACTTCCCCACAGCAGTGTCCTGGACTCAGGATCCACCGTGTTGCGAGCTTCCTGACAGCAGTGCCCAGGACCTCAGTGCGGTGAGCTTCCCGGCAGCAGTGCCCTTTCCAGCGGATGGGTCGCTCCCGGGTGAGGACTCCTCAGTGGTCAGCGACAGGGAGGTGGGGCACCCGCAGGCCCTGGGGACACAGAGACGCCGGGACAGGCCCCCGGCTGGGGCTGGCAAGGAAGGGACTTGGTCACACATGTTAAAGGCATCAGCGGGAGAAGGGCGGGCAGGCCTGCAGCAAGGAAGGGGTTAACGAGAGGGGTCATGCCTGGGCCCAGAACCCTCTTGGCCTCAGCCTGGGGCTCTGGTACCCGCCAACCCACCGCGTCGTGGGCGCTGGCTTCTGTTACAGCCCAAAGATCCCGGCTGGTTCCCACGGGCGGGGCTGGGACCCAGCATCCGGCAAATCCCAGCCCAGGTGACCGGCCTTCCCTTCAGGGCTGCAGCTGGAGACGGGGTCCGCCTTCGCTTCCTGGCAGCCGTGCAGTGTGGCTGGTAACCAGCTGCCGTGCCTCACCCCAGAGGTGGCTGCAGACCAGTGGCGGGTGAGCGAGCCCTGTGCACTAGTGCATTGTGGCAACAGAGAAAACCCCTCCACGTGCGAGGCCAGAGCCAGCGTAGTTTAATGGCGGATCAGAGACAGAGCCTGACGACCGGAGACACGGGTGCGAGGGACCCCCGGGCGTGCGCAGCCACATGCCCACACCAGAGTGTGTCGATCCGGACAGTTCAAGCAGGTCACTGGACAGCTCCCTCCCGAGGCCTGGGCTCGGCGAGCAGACAGCACGTGGGGCTTGCATGCAGGGGGCAGCGTGTGTGTGCGTGCGTGTGTCTGTGTGTGCGTGCGTGTCTGTGTGTGCACACGTGTGTGTGTGTTCATGTGTGTGTGTGCATGCGTTTGTGTGTGCACGTGTGCATGTGTGTGTGTCTGTGTGTGCATGCGTGTATGTGTCTGCGTGCGTGTGTGTCTGTATGTGAGTGTGTGTGCGTGTGTTTGTGCATGCATGTGCGCACGTGTGTGTGTTTGTGCGTGCATGTGTGTGTGCGCAGAAGGGCAGTGCTGCACCCGAGGAAGGTGTGCTGAGGTGGGGTGTAGCTTCCACCAGGGGGCGACCTCTCAGTGTGCAAAGGAGTGGGGGCAGAGTGGGGAATGGGGGCAGGGGAGCGGGGGAAGGAGAGCTGAAGACGGGGTGAGACTGGAATGGTGGGGTGACAGGGGCGTGAAGGGGAAAGATGGAGCGAGGAGGATGAATTGGAGAACACCCAGTGCACGTGCAAACATACTTGCACATGCGTGTGCAAGCACCTGCCCAGGCACATGCACACTTGCGCACACATCCCCCTGCACACGCCCTGCCACGCTCATGGGGGGAACGAGCTGGCCCAGGTCTCTCTCTGTGGGGCAGAGCCGCGGGGGGGTGGGGCCTGGCGGTTGGCTGGGGGGGTGCAGGAGAGGGGCAGCGACCGGGGCTGGTTCTGCAGGTGTGGGAGGGTCAGACGGGGGATGCGGGGCGCACGTTGTGGGAACAGTGATGGGGGGGGGGGGAGATGTTGCAGGGATGCTGTGTGTGAGGGGGGGGAACAGCAGTGGGGGGTGTCCCAGGGCCTTCCGCCGCGGCCTGGCTCTGACCCAACCGCCTTGCTCGGTAGGAAGATGCTGGGGCGGAGTCTGGGTGCGGCCCTTGTGCCACAGGATCACCCCCCACACACAACACCTCCCCTCCCCCCTGCTAGCCATGGGGTCGGAGGGAAGCCCCTCCAATGCAGTAGGCAGCTGTGATGGGGGAGACCCCCGGCCTAGCCAGGCCCATCTCTCTATTATGCCAGAGGGACTTGGATCCTCCCGCTCCTGACGGCTGGCTGGGAGGGGGACTCTCCATCGGCCTGTAGCCATACAGGGTCTATGACACACGCTGGAGCAGCTCCAATGGCCTCCAGCAGGGGGCAGTGGCGAGATTAAATCCAGCCAGGCGCACGTCAGCCAGTCGATGGGACATGAGACCATCCCTTGGACACCCCACCCCCCCGAGTCTATATATAGTGCTGTCTAGGGCCGCCCCACAAACCTTCATGCAAGAGACTTGTGGGGCTGCAGATGGTGGCAGAGTATAATCCGGGGAGAAGAGACACGGAGTAGGGGGGTTCTCCCCACTTTGGAGGATGGGGGGGCTCTGTACAAGGGTAGTGAGCTGGGGGGGGGAGCTGGGATGCCCAATTTGTACCCCAATGCCAGGGGATAGGCGGGGGGGGAGTAGGATCCGAGCACAGGAGGAGAGACCTGTTAGGAATCTGGGGGATGTTTTCCCCAGGCCCCTGCCCCCCTCCTGACCTGCCCCCACCTCTGGCTGAGGGTCGAGCCATTTGAGATTGGGAGGCTCTTGGGGGGGGGGGATATGCTGCCAGTGCCATCCCCTCCCCCAGGGGACAGGCGGAGGGGGGGCAGGGCTCCTGGGGTGGGAAAGACCAGCCACTTCGGAACTGCAGCCCCCCACCCCAACGCCACATCCGTGCCCGACCCCTCCCTTCCCAGGGTCCCCCCCCTTGGGCCCCACCCAGCAACCCCGCCAATTGCAAGGAGATCGTGAGCACTGCCCCCCCAGTGGAGGGTGGGTTTGTGCCCCCACTGCAGCCACCCCCCCATGTCATCAGGGGCTGGTAATGTCTGGGGATCCCAGAGCAGATGCCCTAAGCCCCTAGTTCCCCCTGCACCCCTAGACCCAGCCCCCCCCCCCCCCCCCCGGACCCCGGGGGTCTGTTCCAGTTTATTTCCCTGAGCAGAGCCCCGGGGTGACCCTGAGGGGTACAGAGGGAATCAGTCTGGGGGGGCCCCAGGGCAATGCTGAGGGGTGCAGATGGGGTCAATTCGGGCGGGCCCCGGGGTGTCGCTGGGGGTGCAGATGGGCTCAGTCCGGGGGGGCCCTTGGGCGTCGCTGGGGGGTGCAGACGGGCTCAGTCCAGGGGGGGGCTCCAGGGCGACCCCGGGGGCCCGCCGGGCTCAGTCCGGGTAGACGAGGAAGCCGGAGAACGTGCTGTATTTGTTGGTGTTCCCCCCGTGCACCTTCCCCCCATCCAGCTTGACGAAAACCTCGTCGCCCACGTCCAGGTGGAGGATGACGCTGTTGCTGGCGTAGTCGTAGTTCTGGTCGGCGTCCTGGGCGATGGCGCTGGCCCGCACCTGGTAGGAGACGGGACGGGGGGGGGGGTTAGACCGCGGGGGGGGTCCCCTGGCAAGCCCCATAGCCCAGCGCCCCTGGGATGGGCCCCAATCCTGCACCCCCCCACGGCACCGGGGCACCCCCCAGCCGCTGATGGGTGGGGTAGGGCAGCGCCCGGGGGGTGGTTCAGCCCCATGGCAGGGACCCATCCGCCCCACTGGCCTCGGCGTCGCAGGGAGGTAAGAGGGGACCGTCCAGCCCCCTTGGGACCCTCCGCTGTGGCGGGCGGGACCCCCCATCTGCCTGGCTGCCTTCCCGACTGCCCCCCACCCTGAGGCCAAGCAGCCAATCAGGGTGGCTGCTGGAGGCTAGCAGAGCTCTCCCCCGCCGCCCCCAGGATCCAAGAGGGGCTTCTGGGTTGGGGGGAGGGGCCCGGGGTTTCTCTGCTTCCCGCTCCCCTCCTGTGAACAATGAGTCAGTCTGCCCCTCCCCCATCCCTTTCCTCCCTGTAAGGGGTGGGGGTGTCCCTGGAGCTCCCCGCCCAGGCCTGGGAGAGGGGGGTAAAGACCCCGGCAGCTGCAGGAGGCGCAGAGGTGAGGTTGGGAGGGGGCAGAATTGAGGTGGGGCACTGGGCTGTGGGAGGGGCGGTTGTGGGGCTGGGAGGGTCCCTGAATTGATCAATTAGGGGTTTGGGGAGAAGCCGGACGCGTCGCCCTGAATCTATTGGGGAGACCGAGCGCCAGGAACTGTCACGCGCGGCTGGGTCGTGGAAACCCAACACCCAGACTGAAAACCAGAACCTGCCAGTCGCACACAGTCCGGGATCGGGCGCCAGGATAGTGTTACTATCAATCACTTATCTCTGCATGATCTGTACAGAGAATTCATACACGTCTGCTATGAATCGAGAGATCAATTCGTAATCAACAGCTTCTAGTCATTCTATTCACGCAGATACCGCACCATGCGACTATCACGAATATAATCACTAGCTGATTATGTAATGCTCCATACAACTATCCTATACTGACTCGATTACTGTTGATTGTTAATTAAGAGCTAATTACATTGTGTGTTAAATATAATGAATATGAGCACTGCGTTGTGAATCTAGATGATCGTTAATTGTGTCACACATTCAGACACGAACACAGTCGCTGACTGGTGACGGAGCTTATTGCTAATGCGAGTTATTTGTTAGCACACCATAGAATTAGCAGCAGGAGAAAGACAGGACTCAGGACCGCCCCCCGCCCAGATCTCACATGATCTCCTGACTCCGGGAGCTGAGGCTTTCGGGAACACACCCGCCCTCCCGGCCCAGGAACGTCCGGGCTCCCTTCACCGCCCCGTGGGCTCCTTGGTTCCCGGACACCGGTCGTCAGAACGATCTTTACGAATGGAGCTTAGTTCGGAGTGTCACACGGGCCGGAGTCGGCGCTAACGATGCCCAGGGTATTAACGATCAGAGGGAGCCTCTGCGTGACACGGGCTGCTCGCGCATGGCAGGATTTGGACCCTACCTGGCATTGGACCGGAGTGTTAAGCCCTGATACTACTAACGCCTCACTGCCGCCACAGCTGAGCAGGGCTACGCTGGAAGCCAGGGCAGGCCCCGAGCTGGGACCCAGGAGATCATAGAATCATAGAATCTCAGGGTTGGAAGGGACCTTAGGAGGTCATCTAGTCCAACCCCCTGCTCAAAGCAGGACCAATCCCCAATGTTTGCCCCAGATCCCCAAATGGCCCCCTCAAGGATTGAACTCACAACCCTGGGTTTAGCAGGCCAATGCTCAAACCACTGAGCTATCCCTCCCCCCCGGCAAGATCTGGGCAAGTCCCTTTAATCTCTCCGGCCTTCAGTGCCCCATAGATAGCAGCCCTTCCTCTGTTTGCATGGGGAGCTCTGCGGACAGGGCCCGGCTCTCCCCGAGGTGCGAGGAATCGTGAGCTCCGCTGACACTTGTGGAAATACGGGCTACGTCTGGTGTTCACGTTACTAATGCTATGGGGCCCCATCCTGCTTGCACAGCCCCGACTGGCACAGATTTACCCGCAGACATGGTCGCACGAGCCCGGTGGGTTTCTAGGGAGGGGCCGGTCGCGGCCCCTGCTTACGGATGCGCCGGGCTCTGCTCTCAAAGCTGCCAGGCGCCCTCTTTGTTCTGTTTGGAGCGTGCGGCGGAGCGGCGGGCCCCCCCAACCGCAGCGCTTCGTTCTGTGCTGGGGGGCTGGGCGGGGTTCAGGGACTGGTGTGAGTTACAATGAATTTTAAAACAGCTCCTTTAAGCAACGGAGCCCTGGGCCCAAAACGAAAGAGATGTGACCTCGCACCCCCGGTCTTGCTAATGTCCTGGGACCACAGAGCCCGAAAACGGCAAATCTCCAGTCCAGCCGAGGAGACGAGGAAGGGGTTTTTTTCCCAAAGAATTTGCTCGGGTCAGTGGTCACTTTTTCCCATTAGGATATTAATAGGAAATATAATGAAGGTCTGTTGATAATTGTGTTTGATCAGCCTCCTATTTTCATTATTAATCACTCCCAGTAATAGATTTTACACAATCCTAGTGCAACGTAAAACAAAACCTAACCAGGGTAGGGATGGGGGAAGGGCCCCCCGCAGAGTTTTGCAGATGCTCCCACGTCTCCTGGGCCCTGATCCTCCAAGGGATTTAGGCACCTAAAACCCACTGGCTTGGTGCTCAGGTGTTTGCAGGAGCTGACCCGGGGAGGCGGGGGGCTGTAGCTTGTTTGGTCTCTTTGTTGCCACCTTTCCCTGGGGTGCACTGCCTGGGAGACTCCAGAGGGAGGCTGGTTCACGCTGGGTGTGTTGCTCGCTCTGGTGCAAGGCCCAGCCGTGGTCACATTGACGTGGTTGGGTTTGGGGTGCTATGGGCAAGCAGGGGTGACCCTGCTTTAAATCACGGCAGCTCCGCCCCCCCATCCAGTCTCCTGTGCTCGAGCAGCGGTTTCCCTTCCCCCCTGGGGCAGCAGGGCAGGGGGTCGGTCCTCCAGCTCCCTGCTCAGCCGGCCCCGGCCCCCTCCCGTCACTGCGCAGTGCGGCGCCCTGGGAGTCGCCCCACGCCCTGCCCCCGCCCCCACCCCCTCGGTTCGGCTGTCCCAGCGTCCCCTGAGCCCCTGCTAGGAAATCTCTGACAGTCCCGATTTTTGGGTCTTTTTCTTATATAGGCTCCTATTACCCTGCACCCCCTGTCCCGATTTTTCACACTTGCTGTCTGGTCACCCTAGGCCGAGGCCTTTCCGCGGCTCAAGCGGCCACGGCCGGCTGCCTGTCACTGCGCAGCAAGGGATGAAGCTGCCAGCCGGCGGCTTACGGCCGGGCTCCGCCTGGCAGGGAGAGAGCTTTATGGAGTGGATTTAGGGCCCTTTTCTCTGAATCCGTCGCTGCCTGGATTCCTCCCCTCCCCCCATGGGCGCCGAACCGAGCCGCCCCCACCCACCCGGCCCTGGGCAGCTGCTTCTCGGGGGCCAGTCCGAATGTGAACCGAGCCAGGCTTGGGTGCATCCCGCCACCACCAGGGCACTCCCCGGCCCTTGCTCAACACCCAGGAATTTAGCCTCACACGTGCGCCCCGGGAGGGCGAGCCCCCGTTTTACAACTGGGGGAAACTGAGGCACAGAGCAGGCACGTGACCTGCTCAAGGACACACAGCTGATCAGGGACAGATCCGCTGTCTCCCCCGGAGTGTGAGCTCTCCTTTTCCCGCATCGGGGTAGGCTGGGGTGCAGGGACAGGCCGGGGGAAAGTTCACCCTGCCGCGGTCCTGGCTCAGAGGGGTCAGCCTCTGGGTCGCTCAATCGGGCCCCAGCGTGAAATTCACTAAAACTCCCTGGAACCCCCAAACCTGGCGTCTTTCTCCCCCACCCCCGAGCCTGAAGACTCGACAATAAATCAGCCATGGCCCATGGAAGCGTGGCGGGGCGTTTCGGGCAGAGCCGAGAGATTACCAGCCGCTGCTGCCCGCTGAGCTCTCCAAATGAAACCTGCGGGAGGTCTAGGTTGGATATTAGGAAAAATGTTTTCACTAGTAGGGTGGTGAAGCCCTGGAATGGGTTCCCTAGGGAGGTGGTGGAATCTCCTTCCTTAGAGGTTTCTAAGGCCCGGCTTGACAAAGCCCTGGCTGGGATGATTTAGTTGGGGTTGGTCCTGCTTTGAGCAGGGGGTGGGACTAGAACCTCCTGAGGTCCCTTCCAACCCTGAGATTCTATGATTCTGAATGGAAGGGATTGATTTCTTCTTGTTTCGCTGGAATTTCTCCTCCCCGCCGGCGGGTCCCTGGCATGCACCTCGCACGGAGCTTCACCCCGTGCAAACACACTGGCCCCTGCACCCCCTTCCATATAGAATAACACAATGCACTTCTGCTCCTCCCTGCACCTACAATCACACCCCCAATAACACAACACACACTCTCCTGCCCCCAGGGAGAGAGCCCTGCACAACCGCACACAGGCAGAGAATAACACACAACACCCCCACATACACACAAACACTGACACGCGGAACAACGCACATTTTTACACCCAGTTTCCCCATCTGTATAATGCCACTGCCCTGTGTGAAGCACTGTGAGCGCTCCTGCTGGAAAGAGCTACAGGAGAGCCGGGTGTTCTTACTGTTAACACACAAGCAACAGCGCGGGTGACCCTCTTACACACCTGGCCACACACACAAATACAGACACACACAGAATAACACAAATGTAGCGACACAAGACTAACACACACACACACACACAGGCGCCTCTGTCTGGGAGCTGTCACTTTCCTCTTCCTCGTGCTGAGATTTAGTTGCCAGAACCCAAGAAAGGAGCAGGCTGGAGTGGGGGGAGATTGTCCTTGGGGGGGGTCATTGGGTCAGCTGGGAGTTGGGGGGCTATTTCCCATTCGACGCTGCTGTGGGTTATGTGGCTAAAGCCCCTTCCCCCAAAAAAGAGGCAATTTTAATGAATTACCCTGCAGCAAAAGCTGGGCCATATAATTATTCCCATTGCACAGATGGAGAAACTGAGGCACAGAGCTGGGACGGGACTTGCAGAGCCAGGAATAGAAGGCAGATGTCCTGGCTCCAACGCCCCAGCTCTAACCTGTGGGCTCCACCCACCCCCAGCTCCCGGTGCTGGGAGCCCGTCAGATCTCGCACACCGCAGGGCCGGCCTGGATCAGTACGTGGACGGGAGACCTCCAAGGCCCAGGCCTTGACTCCACAAGAGGTGCTGGGTCAGCGCTGACCCCCCACCCCCCCAGCGTGGTGCTAGGGGGCGCTGTGCTGTGGGAACTAGCCTCCGGCCCAGGCGCTGGCTGGCAGACCTGGGGTCATTCCAGCCTGGTTAATTGCTCTCTGCCTCCCTAAACCCCCTCGGTCGCTTCGAGTGGGAGCCGGCTCCACCACTGGGGCCTGATGCTACGGTTTTCGTTTCAGGGATGCCCAGACACGGCGCTGGTGCAGGGGGACCCGATATCGCCCAGACAGAGGGTGGATTAGACAGCGATCACGCCATAGGCCTGAGATTCAGCCCCTGGCAAATCTAGTGCGCGGCGTCTCACGCCGGGCACCCAAGACGCAGGCGCTGAAATCGGAGGGCGTTTGGGGTTCGGCTGAAATGTTACGTTCCGCGTGGCGGCCTCTGCAAATAGAGCCGCTTGTCCTGCTTTTCACAAGCTCGCCTAGTTAGCGGTGCGGTGAGCGGCTAGTACCAGCCCTGCAATCTCCTGTAGTCCCTTTCCTCCCAAAGCACTTCGCAGCCCCGTATGGAGCCGGCACGGAACTGCGGCTGCCTCCAGGGTGGGGCGTCGCAGCTCTTTAACAGCGCGCACAGGGGTCGCTTACCAGCCCTGAAATGCAGCCACCTCTGGGGTGGAGCATGGCAGCTGTTTAGGACAGGCTGTGAACAAGGACTCGTCCCCTTGCAACGGCCAAAGGCGTTTTAGGGGGGCAGCCTGGGACGGTCTGGGATGCTGGCTGTCTTCACGGGGATCCGCGCCTCCCGCTGACTCTCCCGGCTTTCCCCCAGCGGTCGGCCGTCCGGCCAGCGAGCCGCTGATCTGCCAGGATCAGAGTCCGAGCTGGCAGGGCGGCCGAGGTGGAGGGTTTCTGACAGCGTGTCTGCGAGCGGCGCAGTGGGGGGATGTCTATGTGCTTTTAACATCCCTCTGGGGAGCTGTCAAGAGGCCTCGCTGCCTGGTGATGGACTGACTGCAATTCCTCTAGCGTTTTCTCACCTACCCGGAGTGAGGAATGTGGCTTCGAAGCGCTCCTGGGGCAGATTTCAATTAGAGGCACAAACTGGGGGGAATATATATCGGAGCTTCACGTCGTCTGCAAAAGGAGAAGGATCTTTCCTTTATTTCGGGGCTCTGATCTGAGCAGATTTGCCAGCCCGGAGCCGGCCCCGGGTTCGCTGAACCCAGTGTCCCGGCGCCGACTGTGGCTGGCACCGTGTGGCGGGCGAAGGGGTGAGACGGGAGACCCCTGCCCCAGCAGACAGAGGGTAATTGGCCCCCCAGGAAGGTCTCTTCTTGATCCCGCATGGCTAGAGACTGACTGAAATCCGGCGCAGGACGTTTGCTCTCGGTGCAGAGGTTAGGAGTCAGGACTCCTGGGTCCTACTCTCCGCTCCGGTGGGGAGTGGCGTCTAGTGGTTAGCGCCGAGCGAGGACCTTGCCGGAGGCTCAATGTGTGACCTTAGACAAGTCACTCCCCCGCCCGCCCGCCCGCCCACCCGGTGCCTCTTATCCCTCATGTGTAAATTCAGGCCAACGCTACCGAGCCTGGCAAGGAGCCGGGTCGCTGCTTTAAACGTGCCCCGCATCCTCCACCCGTGGGGAGTGGCCTTGGGGAGCCAGGCGCCGCCGTCCTGGGGCCACGCCGCGGGCCTCTGGCAGACCCTTCCCCCCGACCCGGAGGCCTTGCTGCGAGCAGAGGGTTTTGTTGCTCTGAGTTTTCCGCTGATTGACAGCTGCAGAGAGCATCGTGTGCCTGCAGCCAGCGCCCCGACCGCGAGAGACCCGCGCAAGGGGCAGGACCGGGGTCAAATCTCCACGGCCCATTTAATCCTTGGCCTCTCGCTGCAGCTGCCTATTAGCACCGGCTTGGACAGCTGTCTCCCTACCGAGGAGCTCGGCTGAGGCCCAGCAAACTCATCTCCACGCCTGTCAGACAGGGACCCAGGTGGGAGCTGGCACCCGTGGGGCGGCCGGCTCCGTGTCCTGCTCCCTCCCTGTGCGGTGTCTCAGAGCTGGCTTGTAATTACTCTGAAATCTCACTCCTTCAAACTGTCACCGCTCGGCAGCGCCTGGCTCGGGGATCGGAGACGCGCCGGGCCAAACGGCTGTCACTTGAGAGGAGGTGTGGAAACTGGGGCCCGGGCTCCGATTTCTAGTCGGGTCGGCTCAGGAAGGAAGAGCCTGGCCGGTCGACTGGGGATCGCTCCAGGATCCCCCCCCCACACCCCCGCGAGCCCAGAGGCCTCCCCACCAACCTGACCCTCCCATGACAAGGTGGCTTCTCGAACCTGCGTATGCATGTGTTTGTGTGTGTGTGTGTGTGTGTGTGTGCGCACGTGTGCATGTGTGCATGTGTTTGTGTGTGTGTGTGTGCGCACGTGTGCATGTGTTTGTGTCTAGCAATTTCACAATTGCCTCTGAAATCCACCAGTCTCCCACCCCTGGGGTGCACTGACCCATCCTGCGTGCTCGTGATCCGTGACACGGTGCGGTGAAAATTGTGGGTTGCGGTCGGGGGCAGATTGGACAGGCAGAGTTTCTTCTGGTTTTACAGGGGGGTTGGGGGTGTGTGAAGGAAGTCTAGCTGGTAAGCGCCCATGGGCTCCCTGGTCATGATCCTGTGAGCGGGGAATGATGGAAGGCAATGGATAAAAACATTTTATTGTGAGTCTCTCTAAGGGCCCATCAGCACCCAAATCCGACTGCCTGAGGGCAGATTTACGACAGCTGCCCGCGGCTGTCTTGCCAATAGGACATAAATATCACCAAGGCTCTAATTCCCTGGGAAAATAAGCTACATAAATAAAAAGTAAAGAGGGCCTTTATTCGACCTAGCCGGAAAGGCCTGGGTGTGGGGGGGTGTTGGTGAGGGAGGGGACGTCTCCTGTCTGATCTTGTTTGACGGGAGGGTGTTTTGGTATTAAAAATAAAATTAAAAAAAACCAACCCACTGACAAATTGACTGCAAACAGGTCCCCGGGGCCTCGTTGAGTGAACCGATCTCACCAGCTGTGCTGTCCGTTTCTAGCCCTCCTGATAGTTATTATTTAATAACCCGGCGATGCTTCCTGCTTGCAAGCGGAGGGAGAGAGAGGAGAGTGTCCCAAGGTGGGACGGCCCCATAGAAACACCCAAAGTGTCACTATTCAGCTCTCTCTCGCTTAAAAAAAATAATCAACCCGCCCTTTGGGGCCGTTTTCCAATCAGAGGTATTCCAGCCCTCTGCTTTATTCTAAACTCGGAATAAACCGGATGGGGTTTTTTAAAATATATTACTGGCCAGCCCCTCAGCTGATGTAAATCAGCACTGAAATTAACGGACCTGTGTCCGTTTACACCAGCTACAATCCTGGCCCCCGGAGATGATCAGAATGTATTATCAATAGCGTTTTAGCTAGTCGAGGTGCCGTCCAAACAGGCACGAAGAACAACCGGATCCTCCGGCAGGGAGATGGACGAGTGATGTTAATGGCCGGGGTCTTTTGTTGATTGACGGGGACAGGGTGAGCCACACGGGGACTTTTCACACCAGACTCATTTTAGGTGATAGCTGGCAAGAAAGCCAGTCCCAGCCCCTTGCTGCTATGACGCAGGACCGGAAAGCCTGCGGGTGAAAGAACTGGACTACATTGGTGCAGCAACCCTGGGCCTTCTTCTCTGTTGCCCGGCCCCTTGCGCCCGTGTTTACACCAATGCGCTGTGGGCGTGAAAAGTTCCAATTCTGGCTGCATTTGGCCTAGGTGTAAATATCGCACATGGTGACGGAGGCCCATGGGCTTCCCTCGGCACCAGCTCAGGATCGGGCCGCGCGGCGTGAGCGTAGCTATGAAAAGAACTCGCCGATTTAGAAAACAGGGGGGTTTGGGCGTTAGCGCCTGCTAATCCCCCGGCTAAAGCATTTGCTGAGACGCTTGGCGATCAAATGTAAATATGTCTATTGATTCGCTCAAGAGACACAACAGACGGCTTCTCCGAGGGGCTGCTTTCATTAGTTCAGGCAGCCGGTGGGAGGGTGAGGCGGATGCATTTAAAGTTCGAGATCAATGGCTCATTTATCTTTAATAAATGGAGGGTGTCCGGATTGAGCTTTTAAACGGTTACGTTTTAGCTCAACTGTCGAGTTATTTTCTTTATTGAAAAAAGAAAAGGAAAGTATCTCCTGATACTAAACCCCGGCCTTCGCGAGGTTCTCTGGGCGTATGAAAATCAACCCAATAAAATATGAAATCAACAATATTTCTCAGGGCATTTTTGTTTGTTTCTGGGCCAGGTTCTATGCCGCAGATTTTAAAGCACCCGACCCTGCTTTGGAGAGGATGCTAATAAAGCCTGTGGAGGTGAGGAGAAGATTTGATATGAGTTTATTGAAGGCGGAATAGGAGGGGAAGGGAGAAAAAGACAAATGGTTCCCCAGGGATGAAAAATCTCAGGTTTTAATCCCCCCTGTTGGGGAGACTGGGGAGGATTTTAGAGGAAATTTTGTGAGTGTAAATCTGTCGACATCGACTAGATCTCGATAGAAACACACTCTGTAAACATATGCAATACAGTAAATCTATGTGCATAATAGTATTTAGTGCTATAGAGACACTTTGAAATGCATATAAACAATTAAACATTATGTGCACATAGATTTAATATACAGCTACACATTCCAAGTATTATGTATAATACATTCTGTGCAATATATATGTACATAAAATGTTTGTTTATAATTACATATATACACACCACTAAACTATGAAATAGGCTATATACAGTCTGTAAAGTATTTATATGACAGACACAGAAATGTAGCTATAACAGACACACACAGTAGGTGTGTTTTTATAATATACTGTACAGTGTGCACAGAATTGTATTTTAATCATATATATCAAACTATAGACTATTCTATATAAACTGTTAAACATTTGATGTACATTACATATTATACAACCACACACTGAATGTCTATTTAATAAATATCACCACTAGACGTATAGATTCACCTATCACTCTCAGTATATTATAACATATATTACACACGCAAACAGTCATATGTAATATATATTACACACACACACGTAATAACTGCTTACACTTCTATAACATCTCTCCTCTTGAAAGATCAGTGAATATTCAGATACTTCACATCTTATTTTATTTTTTGGCTCAACATAGAGCATATTTTGAAAACCCATCTCTGGTATTCTGATTCCTCTAAATCTGAAAAAATTTAACAACTTCTCTCCCACACCACAACCCCCTACATTTTATTAAACTTTACAAACCCATCTCTCTGTGTTCTGAAAGAGTGTGTGTGTGTATTTGTGTGTTGCTTTGATTGTTGCGTGTATCTTATTTTTTGCTGTTTTGTGGGTAGGGGGCAAATCTATTTTTCTTCTAACAATTGCTACAATAACGCCCTGACTCTGATAACACAATATTGTACAAATAAAATAGCCCACGGCTATCTTAAAAATAAATGCCTCTTGGATTCCAGCTGCTCTGATGTTTGCTTTCATTTTTGAAAGGAACGGGCAACCCTGCCCCTCCATATTCTGAAGGACTGAATAGAACTGAATGACTTTGTCCGGACCGTCTTGTTCTCTGTATTTTACTTTAGGAATAATACAGCCAAACCGGTCGGATCCCAAGCCAAGGTGTCTGGTATGAGGAGTTGGCGGCTAATCCTAACCCCAACACTGGGTCACAAACCTAAAGGGACTTTCTTGAACTGGAGGGTTCCCAGCAAAATTAATCTAGTTTGCATTTCAATTTTTTTAACTTTTTATTTGTTTCTTTAAAATCATCTATCTATCTATCTATCTATCTATCTATCTATCTATCCCCACAAACACCCTCTATCTATCTGCTAGCTAGCTATGTAAAATATATTTATATAATTTAAAACCTTACACACCATCAGCGTCCTTCTCTAAGCAATACCCCAAGCATTGCCATTCGTAAATGTTATTATTACAAATGTTAATAAGGAAACACCATTATGAATAGAAGGATTATAGCCCAGGGCGTGTAAAGGGGTCATTTCTATTGGTACACATAGGGAGTCGCTGGATTTTACAATGTGCCCTGTTTGTCCAGGTCTGTAGGGGTCTAGGCAGCCCTTCCCACATGGGGTTTATGGACGGATGGTCTGAGGAATCAGACCCTCGCTGCTGCCCCCCTCCCCAAAGCTCCGAATCCATCACCCACACACAGCTCTGGCAAGGCTGGGGACAGGTGGGAGGGCAGGTGTGCGCACTGGCAGGGTGTAGCCAGGGAGAGTCTGCTTGGAGATAGGTTTGGCTGGTTTGCAGGTAAAGCTACTGTCTTTCATGGGTGGGTTGACAGGAGCTGGGACCTGCATGTGAGGTGAGAGGAGCCAATGGGAGTTGAAGGTGAGGTGGGAGGAGCCAGTGGGGGAGTGCAGCTGGGCTGGGTGGAGCCCATGGGGAGTACCAGGTGAGGTGGGAGGAACCAGTGAGCAGGGCAGAGCCAGTGGGGAGAGGGGCAGGTTGCAGGTAAAGTGAGCAGAGCCAGTGGAGAGAGACGCCACAGCTCCAGGCACCTGGGGTTGCAGGTGAGGTGAGAGGATCCAGTGGGTTGGGCGGAGCCCGTGGGGAGAGGGGCGGGTTGCAGGTGAGGTGGGCGGAGCCAGCGGGGAGAGGGGCGGGGTTGCAGGTGAGGTGGGTGGAGCCAGTGAGGAGAGGGGCGGGTTGCAGGTGAGGCGGGCGGAGCCAGCGGGGAGAGGGGCGGGGTTGCAGGTGAGGTGGGCGGAGCCAGTGGACTGGGCGGAGCCGGCGGGGTTGCAGGTGAGGTGGAGGCCAGAGGTGGGGGGGTGTGTGTGTTCTCCTACCTGCCCGTTCTTCATGAGGTCAGCCCACATGCTGGTGCCGTCGCCGCCGCGCATCAGGACGTGGTAGGTGAAGAAGTAGATGCCGGGCAGGGGGCAGGTGAACTTGCCGCTGGCCGGCTCGTAGTAGTTGCCCACGTTGGTCACCACGTCGTCAAAGTGCAGCACCTCGTAACCCTCGTGGGGCTTGCGGAGCCCGGCATAGAAGGCGATCTTGGGGCTGTAGAACGACGGGACGTAGCCCCCCGGCCCCGGCCCCGGTGGCCCCGGCGGCCCCGGCCTGCCTGGCTCTCCAGCCGGACCACGCGGCCCCGGCGGCCCCGGGGGGCCCGGCAGCCCCCGGATCCCAGACTTGCCCTTCCTCCCTTGGTCCCCTTTGCCCCCCGGCAGGAACGGGGGCGGGGAGATGAGGGCCAGCTCCTGGCTGGCTTCGGCAGAGGCCGCCCCGTGGGTCTGGGGCGTGTAGGGGTCGCAGACCATGCGGCAGCTGCCCAGCATCTCGTACTGCGACGTGGCCTTGGAGCTGTGCACCAGCAGCGGGATGGCCACCAGCAGCACCAGCACCATGGCCACCCCGATGGCCGCGCCGATCACCCTCTTCCTGCGGCCCAGCCTGGACGTGGCCAGGGCGAGGAAGTCGTCTTCGCTTTTGGAGGTAATGGTGGAAGTGTCTCAAGAGACGGAGCCTGGAGGGGGGCGGGATCCGGAACCCCCCAAAGAGTCAGTGGAGGATAGACAGTCCCGGCTCAGTGCCCGCAGACGCAGCCCGGCTCAGTGCCCGCGGACGCAGCCCGGATCGGTGCCCGCGGACGCAGCCCTGGCTCGGTGCCCGCGGACGCAGCCCGGCTCAGTGCCCGCGGACGCAGCCCGGCTCAGTGCCCGCGGACGCAGCCCGGATCGGTGCCCGCGGACACAGCCCGGATGGGTGCCCGCGGACGCAGCCCTGGCTCGGTGCCCGCGGACGCAGCCCGGATCGGTGCCCGCGGACCCAGCCCGGATCGGTGCCCACGGACGCAGCCCGGCTCGGTGCCCGCGGACGCAGCCCGGCTCGGTGCCCACGGACGCAGCCCGGCTCGGTGCCCGTGGATGCAGCCCGGCTTGGTGCCCACGGACGCAGCCCCGGCTCGGTGCCCGCGGACGCAGCCCCGGCTCGGTGCCCACGGATGCAGCCCCCCGCAGCCCCGGATCGGTGCCCACGGACGCAGCCCGGGTCAGTGCCCACGGACGCAGCCCGGGTCAGTGCCCACGGACGCAGCCCCAGCTTGGTGCCCGCAGACACGAGCCTGGCTCGGTGCCCGCGGACGCAGCCCCGGATCGGTGCCCGCGGACGCAGCCCAGGTCGATGCCCGTGGACGCAGCCCGGATCGGTGCCCGTGGACGCAGCCCGGATCGGTGCCCGTGGACGCAGCCCGGCTCAGTGCCCACGGAGCTGACCTGTGCTGCCCTCTGGCTTGCTCCGCTCTGCAGCCGGCCTCCTCACTTGTTGACTCGGCTCCGAGGAACGGGAAAGTTCCCGCCAAGTTGCCCAGGAGCGATGCCCCCGCGTTCTGTGCCTCGCTCGCTACCTCTCCCCGCCACGCCGGAGACACTCTCTCCTTGCCAGTAGACACCGGATTGCTCGCACTCCACTGGACGCGGCGGCGGCAGCAGCGGGAGCGGGAGCAGGCGGGGGGGCCGGAGATAGCTGGGAGGAGTGTGAGCGTGGAGACAGATTCCGAGATATTTTCTCTTCCCCTCTTGTCTTCTCGAGAACCCAGCTGGTGGCCGTGGCAGCTCCAGGCTTCTCCTCGTGCCAGATCATATGGGCATCATCTCTGTGCAGCAAGACACTAGCGGGAAGGGATCCCAACCTCCGGCCCTCCCCCCACCTGCCCCCCCCCACCCGGCGCTCAGGGCTGAGCGGCGGGAGAGGCCGAAAGTCACTCGACGGCGAGCAGAGCCACCTCGGGCGCCGGGTGCTGGAGGCCCGGAGCCGCAGCTCAGCGCGAGCCCCAGGTGCCCGGAGCTGTGGCGTGTCGGATCCCATCCATAGCAGCGTTTGCAGGCGCGAGAGGCAGGCTGGCAGGGCCGGGGGTCCGAGGGCATCGTCCCCGAGTGCTGCCGGGGAGGAGCCGCGGCTCATGCATGGAAACATCACGTCTCTTCCTATGAGACGCGGAGCCGGCGGATGGGTGACCCCTCCGCGCTTGTGCTGCTTGGCCCCATGGGGCCCTGGTGTTATCCTGGCTCCTATTAGTGCTAGTTTCCCCCCTCCCCCGTTCTGGGCTGCTAATCCTGCCCCCCCGCCCGAGTCATGTTTAAGGCTGTGTTTTATATGCTGGGTTTGTATCATTCCCCTGCGCAATTAAAGCGCTTTACCTTGGTGCCTCCCCTGCCTCTCTCTGCAGAGACTGATTAACAGCTGACAGATCAGCTACAGGGCCTGCAAACCATCACCATCATTAATTAATCAATTACCCCCCCCCCCCGTCCGGGGATCCGAGCGCTCAGTCTCGCAAGATGCCGGAGCTAGCGTGAGGGGCACGCGCGTGTGTAAACTAACCTACACTTGCGTCGGAGCCAGACGGGTGTGGTTAGCCCACACGTACGTAGACAGGAGGGGTGCGTGGATGTGACACCGGCGGCCTCAGCCGGCAGGTTCCTCCAGAGCTCCGGTGACATGCAAAGCTCATCCCAGCCTGGCCTGGCCCCTCATTCCCCCCTCGCTGAGCTAGGGCCTGGCTTTGCCGCTCTGTAGGACTGTCAGCGATACAGCCTCACCTGGCCAGAGCTGTGTCCTCTGGCCACCCGAGCTCTCAGCCTGACCCGCAAGCCTGGGGGAGTTCGCATTTACCTACCCGGCCGTCAAGGGGCCTGTTTCTCAGAGCAGGAGACGCTGAGCCTCAATACAATACCCCAAAATGAGAGCTCCCAGAAATCGCTGGTTCCTTCTGGAAACCTTGGCCAAAATGTGTGTGTGAGTGTGTGTGTGTGTGTGTGTGTGTGTGAGTCTACATCTAGTTATCATACACACTCCTCTTTGCAGGGCAGGTATTTGGAGAGGGGTTAATTAGATACACACTCTAGATAGGTGCTATTGCTCCGTTTGTTGAATAGACAAATGCCCATTGTGCGTGTCAGTTCCGTGGGGGTGTGAGGCTATTTGAGGGGTGAGAGGTGACTGGGGCGTGTAGTATGCAGAGGCACCGCCAAAGAGCAATACGAGTGTATGGTTAGGAGGAGACCAACATTATGTATGTCAACAGAGCAGAGGGGTGTGTGTGTGTGTGTGAGAGAGAGAGAGAGAGAGAGAGACAGCTGGTCACCTGGCCAGCCCTCAGTCACACTCGGCTATCAGGATATAACTACTCCCAGTCTGTGCTAGTCCAGGCAGGTTCTTATTCCCCGGCGACAGGTATCTCGAGCTAGTAGCACCTGAAATTTCACAGACGGCTTTTTCGAGCTGGATCCATATTCTGCTCCCCTGACAAAAACCATCCCCCCCCCCCTCATTAAAATGCATTTTGAGGGGCCTCCGGTGACTTGAAGCCAGTGAAATGTCACGACTGGTCTGTTCTGTGCTGGCGGCAGAATCCTGAAAACAAAATCAAGTGATAGAGGATTGAAAATCCCCTTGCTCCGTGTCCCTGCGCGTGTGCGTTTGGGTGTTAGCATTGCGCCCTAGGCTGCGTATGTGTGTGTGTTAGTGTCTCTCTCTGTTAGTTTGTGTAGTTAATGCGTGTGCGGGCAGTTGTTTGTTTGCACACGTAAAACCTTTCTCAGCAAAGGTTCCTTCCTTTTAGCGCGCTCACGACCTGGGGGAATTGTAGTTAATTTTTAGGCCGAGCTGGGAGCCAGGGTCTGGCTGTTCCAATACATCTCAATAGCTACCTGTCTCTGGGCCCCTAGCAGTTGTCTCCCATGCTCCCACATTCATCTTAGCAGAAGAGCAGGGGACATTTTGTGCGTTGGGAGCTGATTTATGGTTGCTCTTTTCGAATCTTTACTGAATTTGCTCCTTTTATGCAAAATGTAGCTCCTGCCCTCAGAGCTCCGGGGAGCTGGGCTGATTCCGGAGAATCACCGTCCAGAGAGAGTCAAATCTGCATTTTCTGAGCAATTAGGACGAAAAGGAAAATTGTGCAAACGGCTGCCTGGTTCTCCAGGGTGGCGACCCCCAGCTTTCCCTGACACCCGGTGCCTTTCAGATCAGCCGGCAGGCTGGGACTCGGGCTGAGGCTCTGTGGGGATTCGGTCTCTTTGTCCGCCCCGTACCCTGACCCGCTGGCAACAGACGGTCACTTTTAATGGGGGTTTAAATGTGAGACGTTCTTGGGTCTTGCATTTCTGTGTGTGCACATTAATGTGATTGTCAGTCTGTGTCTGAGTGCGTGTTCCTGTGGGTTTGTGGGTTTTAGTGTGAATTTGGGTATCTCTGCGTTGGTGTAAATCCGCGTGTTGGTGTCTGTGTATCTGTCTGTCTGCGACTTGCCCCTGGTTTGACTGCCCCGCCCCCTCCCGCGCCCCGGAGTGGGCTTGCCGCACCACTACTTGCGATGGTACGTGTCGTTTAGCTGTATCGTTTTTAATTTGCAGGCCGGGCCAGCCCCCTTCCAAAGGGCAATAATCAATCAGCCGGGATATTAGATGGATTTATGGGTGCTTTATGCACCGGGATCAATGCAATTCTGAAAAAAAAATTCGAACAATGTTTGTGCAACAAATTACAGCGGCTGGAACGTCCCCCCTCCCCCAGGCAGGGAGAGGAGAAGATTCCAGGGGGCGTGCGCCAGTCACCGGGCTGCTTTTCCTCCCCACCTTGGACAGACGCGCCCCCCATGCACACGCCACCCCCATCCTCCGTGGGCCACCAGAGCTGCCGTCTTCCTAGCCCAGAGGAGCTCCTGCCCCAGCCCATTCCACGGGCTGATCCTAATGAGCAGCAACCGCGAATTAATTAGCGAGCGAGGCAAGGGGGAGCCCTGCGGAGCCGTGTGCTAATTAGCAGGACAGGGAAGGCTGGCCGGGACGTGGCAGGGTCCTGGTGCCCCGGAGTAAAGGGCGATCCCTGCCCGGCTGCCTGTGGGGCGCTTTCCTCTGACCCACGGGGGCGCAGGGGAGGGGGGCTGCAGCCTGGCTTCCCTGGGGCTGGGCTCCGGCCCCATTAGCTCCAGCCTTTGCCCTCCGTCCAGGAAGGGCAGAGCACGTTAGCCAAGAGGGGCAGAGAACGGCAGCCAGTGACCCTGGCGGTGCTCAAAGGGATGGTCCGATGGATGGGGAAACTAAGGCTCAGGGAGGGGACGTGACTTGCCTAAAATCACGCAGCGAGGTAGAGGGAAGAATAGAACCCAGGAGTCCTGGCTCCCAGCCCCCCAGCTCTGACCCCGGAGGTGGGACAGGGGAGGGGAACAAGGAGGGATGGAGAGTGGAAGGGAAGGGAGGAAAGGGGGACAGCAAATGCTGAAGGAAAAATAAAAGAGGCAGAGGAGAAGAGCAAGGTCAGAGCTGCAAAGGAAAATGAAACCGGAGCAGAGAACAATGAAATCAGAGGGGCAGGGCCCAGGGGGTGGGAAAAGGGGCCTCGGGCAGGGGAGAGATGGGGGTGCTGAGCACTGGGGCTTGTGTTCATGGGCCGGATTCTGCTCTCTGTCACTGTGGGGAAAATCCAGTCAGGCCCTGGCTGCAATGGGGCCAGGGTCGGATTCTGTGCTCAGCTCCTACAGAGTCAATCCAGACTCCGCCGAGCCTGTCCGGGAGCGATTCTGGATTTACAGCAGGGAGGCTGGGATCCGAGGTTTTATTGCACCTGGGGAAGCCCCATGGTGAGATCTGAGCTGACGCCTGCTCTCCCTTGCCCTGTGCAGTCCCTGACCCCGGGGCAAAGACCCTTCCCCATGGCAGCGTTTCGCACCCAGTGCGCCCTGCTGGAAATCACCGTACACGGGGCAAGGGATGGAACAGCCCCTAATGCATCCAGAACCCAAAATCCCGCAAGGAGCCCGGAGCCCCTGCTTGTAACCTGGCCCCCGCCCCACACTGGATGACAAAAAGGCAGATATAAAGTAAAGATCTAACCCCGCCCACCATGTGTGCCCCGCCCACTTCACTGGGAAACTACATCTCCCAGAATCCATTGCCTTGGCCACGCCCAGCCAGCTGTGCAAGGGATTCCGCTATAAAAAGGGACATGCAGGGAGTGGAATGGGGTGTGCAACTCTGGCACCCTACTTGTCATCAGCTGCAGTGCATTGTGGGGCTGTCCCAGGACAGAAAAGCAAAGAGACACCCATGAAGTGGATCTCTGCCCTGTGGGGGGGTGTCTGACCGCCCCCTGGCTGTGTCTCTCTGCTCCCAGTGTGAGACGGGATCCAGCGTGTCACTGAAGACTTTCGGGTTGGCTGGATGCCCAAGGTGACCTCTGCAGGCGTTCGGGGTATTCTGTTTGTTTGCTTCCCTTGCTCCCCAGTCCCGGTTCTGCTCCTGTGCCCCTCACCCCGGTGTCTTGAGCACTATCCAGAAGTGCATTAAGCGCTGTGACTTGCAGCTGGTGATGGCGGGTGTCCCCTTTTTTTCTCCTCTGGGGGTGCAGGTTGGGGGCAGGGAGCAGGAAGGAAGTGATGTGGGAATTGTTCTTCTGGCGGGGGAAGGGAAATAGCTGTTTTATCTTAGGCCGCACCCTGGGATGGGTGTGGGGGAGTCTGTGCCAAGGCAATCGCTGGCCATCAGTTAATCCACGGTACAACGGGCATGACGGCTCCTGGCCATGCTGCTGCCAACCCCAAGCGCTCAAAAAAACCCCTCCCAATCCCGACCCCAGAGCCAGGAGATGGGCTTCCAAACACCCATCGTGGGACCCCCTCTCTTCGCCATCTGCTCTGGGAGCCGTGTTCTCCAGCCCCCCCCCCCCCCCCCCCGCAGCCGGGAGGCGGAGCGTGAGACCCTCACTCCCGTAATCCTGGGCTCCAGGAGCCGACAAGCTGACTTTGCTGAGCCTGGCGTGGCCCTAGTGCGGGCGCTTCAGTGTCTTTTGCTTAGGCCCTGCCCCCCCCAGAAGGGGGCTTGCTCCACGGCTGGGGCGCCTTGGTGCCAGGCAGATCAGGAATCGTCCCAAGGCCCTGCCGAAGCGCCTGTTTCAGCCGTCCCCGGGCACGATCCCTCCCTCGGCGCCGGCGGCTGGGCACTAGGATTCCAGGGTTTGCGTCGCAGCCGGGCGGGGGTGGCTGGGAGCCCGTGGCCAGCCCCAGCCACGAACTAAAGCTGCCGGTTTGCGTCTGCGCAGAGCCGGGCGTGAAGCTATTTGCAGGGCACAGCGCCTGGCCTGGCCCTAGGAACCTGGCTGCGGGTTCCCAAGCGCTTTCAACCCGGGACTGGGAACTGTTTGCTCTGGTGTCCCAGGGTGAAATGCTCATGGGCTGGGTGAGAATCTTGTGCGGCGTCACTGGAGAAGTTATGACTTGCTGAGTCCGAGTCTCCTGTCTGTAGGCAGGTATTTCTGTATCTGGAGTGATGAATATCGACTCCGTCTCTGTGTGAACACCCCCTGGGCAAGCTGCTTCCAGTCTCCAGAGTGGGTGGGGAAGGGCCTATTCAGGGCAATGGGCCATTAGAGAGAACAATAGGCCTTAGGAGAAGCTCATCCCCCACCTGGGGAGCCTTCCTGGGCACACTCCAAACAGCCTTGTCTACACGACTGAGGTTTGTCGCCTTTTGGCGACCGAACAGCCAGAGCGTCCACACTGCAACGGGAAGTTTGTCGCCAAAACCGCCCGGTTTTGGTGACAAAAAACTTCCGCCCCACGAGAGACTTTTATCTTTTCCCCTCCCTTTATTGTCGACAAAGAGCCAGTGTGGACACGGCTGGTGGTTTTGCCGACAGAACCGGCTCCCGCCAGTGTCCCGCAATGCCTGCCCGGCTCGCTCGGCTCAGTGTTGTGATCTCTGCTGGCCTGCGCCCCCGCCCCTTCCAATGCACTGGGAAGTGTCTGTGCGGCTCCCTTTGGGGAGCAAACAAAGAGCAAATCATTGGACTGCTCCTGGAGTGACCAGATGTCCCAATTTTATAGGGACAGTCCCGATATTTGGGTTTTTTTCTTATATAGGCTCCTATTACCTCCCACCCTCGTCCCAATTTTTCACACTTGCCGTCTGGTCGCCCTAACTGCTCCTGTTCTGCCCGGCGCTAGGGACACGGCCGCAGGCAGCCGGCTGCTGCAGGAGGAGGGGGACAGACCGGGGTGCTGCTTTGCCGTTCCTCAGCACCGAGTGCTCACAGAGCTGTTCAGCATGCCGCTCTCGGCAGCGGAGAGGGAACCCGGAGAAAATCCCAAGATGCGCCGGGATCAGCTCTTCCTTCCCACAGCACGTCACTGCGGGATACAGCCCCCAGGGCATCGCTCACCCTGTCCATGATGGCGTCCCCCGGGTGGACATGATCTGTCGACAGAGGGAGCAAGTGTGGACACCCTTTGGCGATTTTTGTTTTGTCGACTTTTGGGTGTCGACATAAGTTTGGCCAACAAAACTGGGTGGTTGTAATGGCTGCCATGACTCTACCTGGACATGGGACCAGGCCACAAGATGCTGGACTCCATCTTGGGATGTCAGTAATTTTCCACAGACCGGTCTGGGAACCAAGCTTTGAAACAAAGGGTTCCCGCCATAGGTGAAAGCTCTATAAAGCAGGGAGTGACCTCACCTGGGGTTCTGCACGACCCACCCAAGGAGACTCCTGGAAACACCTGAGGAACAAAGGCTGAACAGGGGGAAGTGCTGGACCCAGGCTAAAGGGGTTTCTAGCCTGTGAATGACACACCTGGGGATTCCAAGCGGCAAAGCAAATGCCCCTTAAGGATCCGCAGCTGGCTTGTATCGTCTCTTTGGGTGCGAATAGCAGATTCTCACCCTCTCTATTTGGTGTATTAAGCTTAGGTTGCGTTTCTTTGTATATTTGCTAGGTAATCTGCTTTGCTCTGTTTGCTGTCCCTTACACTCACTTCCTCTATTGTTGGTGGTTAATACGCTTGGTTTTGTTTTAACCAGTGAGTTGGAGTGAAGTGTGTGGGAATCGTAGCTCAGGGGCAGAAGGCTGTTGCATATTCCTCTCCACGTTGAGGGAGGGGGCGAACTTTGTGAGCTTACGCTGTACGGCTCCCGGTGGGGCGCAAGGCGGTATAATTTTGGGTTTACGCTCCAGAGGGGGTGTGCGCCTGGGGAGCTGGGAGTTGCCTTAGCTGTAGCAGTCCCATGCACCCCCGATCTTTGCAGTCCCACGCACCCCTCCCCCGGCACAGGGGGCTGCGGGTCCAAATCCCGCTTGGCAGCTCGCTTCTCTCTGGTTCTGTGCGGGGCTCCCTCCGCCCCAGGAAGGAAAACGTGGGGTGCCCGTCCCTGGCGCACAGCTGCGGGGGTGGGTGGGGATTGGCTGGATTCTCGTTCGCCAGCCCAGGGGGGCTGCCAGCAGAGCATGAATACATTAGTGAAGCTTTTACCATCTCCCTGGCCCCTCGCCCAGCCCTGGCTTCCTGCCCCAGACGCCCAGCAAAGGGAGCCGGGCGTGTCCCTCGTCCCGTGGCAAGGGGGGGGCTGGATTTGGGAAGGAGGGAATCGCTCACCGAGCAAACTTTGCACTGGCGTTTCTGAGCCATCCATCACCGGCCCCCCAGGGGCGGGCGGCCGCCAATTATGCATTCACCAGCCAGCGCCTGGCCGGCCCCTGGAGCCCCCCTGGAAGACGAACAGCGATGGAGACCTTGACTGGAATTGGTATTGATGGTGTGACTAGCGCCCCGGCCTGCTGCCCGGCGTCACACCCAGCGTTCGCTCGCCGGCCTGGGGGGCTGGCTCCCCCCGCTCACTGGGGGGGGCGGGGGGAGGAGAGTTACTGAGCTGAATTTTCTGATCTTCCCGGCAATGGTTTTATTCTTTCCAGCTGAGTAAGAAGTGATCAGCTACTTTGCTCTCCCCTCTGGGCTCTGCCTGGGCTGGACCCCCGAGCCTCGGGCGTGAAATGCTTCGATCCCCCCCGGGCGGCAGGTTTGAGTCCCCCCGCCCCCCGGGCAGCTCACCCTTGCATGGAGATAGACTGAGCACTAATGCTGCATCCCCCCCCGCCCCCCCACAAATGAACGGGTTGCTCGGCTCCCTCCGCTCTGCCAAAGGGGCGCTGAGAGGCAGTGAGGGGAAGGGGCCCAGGGCTGCAGGGTTGGCCAAGGTCTCCCGGGGAGGGAATAGGAGCCTGGCTGAGTCCCTGGGCGCCAGCTCCTTCTAAGGGTAGGTTACATGGTGCATTGGGACCACTGAATATGACCATGGACTGGGAGCTGAGACCCCTGGGCTCTATCCCTAGCTCTGGGAGGGTAGTGGGGTCTAGTGGGTAGAGCGGGGGAGGCTGGGAGCTGGGACTCCTGGGTTCTATCCCCAGCTCTGGGAGGGTAGTGAGGTCTAGTGGGTTAGAGCAGGGGCCTGGGAGCTGGGACTCCTGGGCTCTATCCCCAGCTCTGGGAGGGTAGTGGGGTCTAGTGGGTTAGAGCAGGGGGCTGGGAGCTGGGACTCCTGGGTTCTATCCCCTGTTCAGGGAGGCCCCGCTGGCCGGTTCCCCAGACCAAGGGGCTGGGATCTGCTCTGAGCCAGCCCCAAAGGGCACGTAGGTCTGGGCAGCTGCAGGGAGCCCCAGTCTGTGCCCGTGGGGGGCAGGCTGCAGCGCGTTGCCCTTCTCTGGGGGGGTCTCAGCCAAGCGTGTGACGAACGCTGGGGCCTCAGCCCCCAGCCAGACCTTCCTCCCCCTCGAATTAAGTCTCTCGGCCTCCCCCTACAGAGGGGGGTGTTGCCCTGTCTTGCAGCGGGGGATGGATAGTCCTCAGCCAGGGTTACCACTGGGGCAGGGCAGGGAATAGAACCCAGGCGTCCCCCACACGGTGTATCAGTCACTTCCCATTACCCTGGCTCCGCTGAGGCCAATTCTTTCCCTGGGCGGGCGAGCTGCAGCCCCCCCCCCCCCCCGCCTCCTCCGGGTGTCTTGGCCCTGCAAATAAACCCAGTCACTTCTCATCACCGTCACCGTGCTGGGAGGGGGGCGCAGTCCCGGCTGGCCGGGGTGAGGGGAGGGCAGGGCGCACAAGGCTGGTGCATGGAGCGTGTGCGTGCAGGTTCCCGGCACGTCCGGCTGAGCACATGTGCAGGTCCCTCGCGTGCAGGATGGAGCACACGCGTGTTCCTTGCGTGTCTGATCCTTACCTGCTTTGTATCCTGCCTCAGGGGGTTGGCACAGGTGCCCCTTGCGCAGGGCTGTTGGGAGGTGGGCAAAGAGGGGCAGCCTGGCTGGCGGGTCAGAGAGCTGCCCCAGAGGGTCCCCTAGGGGCCCAATCCCTGGTCTCTCTGCTGACAACAGGCCCAGTCTCTGGGCTGAGAACCCTCCAACTCGGCTCATGCAGGCGGGCGCTGGTGCTGTCCCTCCCGATGCCAGCCGGGTGGAGCCGGCGCCCCCCGTCCCGTGCCCAGTCCCCTGAGCCAGCCAGTGCTGGGGGTGGGAGGATGTCAGACCCTCCTGCTCTCAGGGCCCAGCCTGGGCCCCTCCCTCCCAATTACGGAGCTGCGCCGGGACCCGGAGACAAATTGGCCCTGTCAGCGGCAGCTGGATTGAGCCTGGCAGGAGCACGGTGCAAATGAATACAGATGGGCTGCTGCGCCGGGCCGCCACGCCGCTTAATCCAGGGCATGTTCGCAATAAAGCGAAGGCGGCCGGGCCGGGGCCTAAATTGGATGAAAATTGTCCTTGAGCGGCGGCAATAAAGGGGGCGTCGGGGGCGGGCCTGGCTCAGGGGGAGACTGGGGCCGGGCGGGGGGCGGCCCTCCCTTGGGACCCCCGGCCGGAGGTGAGCAAACAAGGCAGGCCCCCCGACGGGGGAGCAGCCCGGGCTGAACCGAAATGAAAATTGACTCGCTGGCCGGGATTACGGCGCGTGGCCCGGAACGCGCCGGGAGTAATAGATTTGTTAGCATAATAGAGCCCGGCGCTGGGAGCTGTTAGTGTCACGGCTGGGTGGACTCATACAGCACAAACCGGGCCCCAAGGGCTGCCGTCAACAACGCCGCCAGCCTGCCGCTGAGCCGCCAGCCAAGAGGGGTGCTGGCAGCCAAGGGGGGCGGCTCCGGGAGGGCTAGCTGGGAGGGGGTGCTTGGGGTGATGCTCGACAAGTTTTAGGGGCTCATAAAACGACCTGGAGGCTGAAAGGGGGAGCGCGTGCAAGCCGCGTGCAAACCACGTGCAAGCCGCGTGCGCCGTGTGCGCGCCCCCGTCGGCTAGCGCTGTCCAGGGGTGGGGCTGCCCCTCCGGGCTGGGCACTGCCTGGCAGCTCTCTGCACCCCATCCTGGATCCTCACCCCCAAGTCCAGCCAGACCCCACCCCACCCCATCCCTTCGCCAAGACGCTCCTCTGCATCGTTACCCCCACCCCCCATCAGTGCCCGCTCTCCCATCCGCCTTGCCCCACGGGCAGGCCCCTGTTCCAGCCTCTCCCGGGCCGCTCCATATCAATTAAAGCGCAGCCCCTAATTGGTGATCAGGAGCCGGGGCTCCCCGGAGGTGCCCGGGGTAATTAGCAGCGTCCGCGCTGCGCCGGGGCTCCCCCGCCCCCGGCTCCTGCCCGCTGGGCCTGGCGCTCGGCCCGCGCGCTCTGTGTTTGCCCCCCCGCCCCGTTCGGGGAGGTTTCTCTTTATTAAGGGCTCCCAAGGAGCAGGCAGGTCCCTGAGCTGTCAGGCCGGCCCCTCTTTACAGTCTCCTCACGGCCGAGAAAGCAATTTAAAGAGTGTCAGGGCGAGCAGCTGACTCCCGGGGCAAAGGGGCGGCTGAGCCGGCTGCCTGACAGCGGGGTCGATGGTGAGCAGCGCCCTGGCACGGAGCAGCTGGGGCTCCCCCTGACCCGGCACGTCTCCTCCCCCACCCCTACCCCATTGCAAGTGCCCCCTGCTGGGAGCTCCCCCCACCGCCAGCACTCCTGCCCCCGTCCCCACACCGCCCCCTTCTGGACACACACGGGAGTGCACAGGTCGCCCTCTGCCCCTGCTGTTGACTGAGGTTCGAGGCTGCTGCCCGGCCGTTCCCTGCAGGTGCGGCAGGTTCCCCCGCGGGGCCGCCGGGTGCTGGCTCCCAACTCTCTGAGAGGCCCCCTCACAGTGCAGGGGGCCCCTGGGGGCAGCTTTTCCCGCCGGGCCTCACGCTGCTCCCGGCGTTTCCCGGCAGGGGCGGTTGCTGCCGGTACGAGGCGGCCGAAATCTCCGCCTGTCACCCAGCTGGGGCGGCTGAACTGAGCGGGGGCCGGAGAGATGGGAGAGCAGGACACCGGGCCTGGCTCTGCTCCCTGGAAGGGAAATGAGAGCGCCCCACCCAGGCCTAAACCCCCCGTCCGCATGCACCCCGGTGCTGGGTGCTAGGGGGCGCCATGCTGCAGGGCGGGGGGACTTGGTAGGGGCGCTGTGCTGCAGGGCCGGGGGGGGCTCAGTGTGGGGCGCTGTGCCGCAGGGTGGGGGCTCGGTAGGGGGCGCTGTGCCGCAGGGCGGGGGGGGGGCTCAGTGGGGGGCGCTGCGCCGCAGGGTGGGGGGCTTGGTGGGGGCGCTGTGCCGCAGGGCGGGGGCTCAGTAGGGGGCGCTGTGCCGCAGGGCGGGGGGGCTCGGTAGGGGGCGCTGTGCCGCAGGGTGGGGGCTCGGTAGGGGGCGCTGTGCCGCAGGGCGGGGGGGCTCAGTGTGGGGCGCTGTGCCGCAGGGATGGGGCTCGGTAGGGGGCGCTGTGCCGCAGGGCGGGGGCTCGGTGGGGGGCGCTGTGCCGCAGGGCGGGGGCTCGGTAGGGGGCGCTGTGCCGCAGGGCGGGGGGGCTCGGTAGGGGGCGCTGTGCCGCAGGGCGGGGGGGCTCAGTGGGGGGCGCTGTGCCGCAGGGATGGGGCTCGGTAGGGGGCGCTGTGCCGCAGGGCGGGGGCTCGGTGGGGGGCGCTGTGCCGCAGGGCGGGGGCTCGGTAGGGGGCGCTGTGCCGCAGGGCGGGGGCTCGGTGGGGGGCGCTGTGCCGCAGGGCGGGGGCTCGGTAGGGGGCGCTGTGCCGCAGGGCGGGGGGGCTCAGTGTGGGGCGCTGTGCCGCAGGGATGGGGCTCGGTAGGGGGCGCTGTGCCGCAGGGCGGGGGCTCGGTGGGGGGCGCTGTGCCGCAGGGCGGGGGCTCGGTAGGGGGCGCTGTGCCGCAGGGCGGGGGCTCGGTAGGGGGCGCTGTGCCGCAGGGCGGGGGGGCTCGGTAGGGGGCGCTGTGCCGCAGGGCGGGGGGGCTCGGTAGGGGGCGCTGTGCCGCAGGGTGGGGGCTCGGTAGGGGGCGCTGTGCCGCAGGGCGGGGGGGCTCAGTGTGGGGCGCTGTGCCGCAGGGCGGGGGCTCGGTAGGGGGCGCTGTGCCGCAGGGCGGGGGCTCGGTAGGGGGCGCTGTGCCGCAGGGCGGGGGGGCTCAGTGTGGGGCGCTGTGCCGCAGGGCGGGGGCTCGGTGGGGGGCGCTGTGCCGCAGGGCGGGGGCTCGGTAGGGGGCGCTGTGCCGCAGGGCGGGGGCTCGGTAGGGGGCGCTGTGCCGCAGGGCGGGGGGGCTCAGTGTGGGGCGCTGTGCCGCAGGGCGGGGGCTCGGTAGGGGGCGCTGTGCCGCAGGGCGGGGGGGGGGCTCAGTGTGGGCGCAGTGCTGCAGGGCGGGGGGGCTCGGTAGGGGGCACTGTGCCGCAGGGCGGGGGCTTGGTGTGGGGCGCAGTGCTGCAGGGCGGGGGGGGCTCGGTAGGGGGCACTGTGCCGCAGGGCGGGGGCTCAGTGTGGGGCGCTGTGCCCCAGGGCGGGGGCTCGGTAGGGGGCACTGTGCCGCAGGGCGGGGGCTCAGTGTGGGGCGCTGTGCCGCAGGGCGGGGGCTCGGTGGGGGGCGCTGTGCCGCAGGGCGGGGGCTCGGTAGGGGGCGCTGTGCCGCAGGGCGGGGGCTCAGTGTGGGGCGCTGTGCCGCAGGGCGGGGGGGCTCAGTGTGGGGCGCTGTGCCGCAGGGCGGGGGGGCTCAGTGTGGGGCGCTGTGCCGCAGGGCGGGGGCTCGGTAGGGGGCGCTGTGCCGCAGGGCGGGGGGGGGCTCAGTGTGGGGCGCAGTGCTGCAGGGCGGGGGGGCTCGGTAGGGGGCACTGTGCCGCAGGGCGGGGGCTCGGTGTGGGGCGCAGTGCTGCAGGGCGGGGGGCTCGGTAGGGGGCGCTGTGCCGCAGGGCGGGGGCTCGGTGGGGGGGCGCTGTGCCCCAGGGCGGGGGCTCGGTGGGGGGCGCTGTGCCGCAGGGCGGGGGTTGCCGTGGCCCACCCCAGAGGTGGCTGCATCTCAGTGCTGGGCAGAGAGATGCCTATGCAGCGTACTTGGCCTGCCCGCTTGCCGGGCTTGGCACTGCCCCTCCTGCCCCCCGGGGGAGTGCGGCTCCCCTGGGCGCTCCGGGCTGTCACTGCCAGCCAGGCAAAGGAGAGCGATAGCGACAGCCGGGGCGCGCAGCCGCATGAGAGGGGGGGGGAGATCCTCTCCCCCCGTCCCCCCCCCCCCCCCCGGCAGTCACCTTTCTCCTCTGCTTAATGAAATATTGAAGGGCCCTGCCGGTGACAGACAGCTGCCTGCCGCGGGCTCGGCGCGGGGACGGATATTGCATTCGGAGACAGACGGGGGCACCCGGGCCGGTGCCATTAGCCGCGGCAGGTCGTGGAAGGGGGTCCCGGGGCCTGGCGCTGGAGCTGGGGCGGGCGTCCCTGAGCTCCCGGGGGCTCCCCTGACTCTCAGCACCCCCCACTGTACAAATTATTCCAGCCCCCAGGGTGAGCTCCTGGCAAGCACTGGAGCAGCCCCCCCCCCCCCCCAGAGGCCAGGTGGGGGTGGCCGGAAGGACTCCTGTGTTCCCAGTGCCCGCTCTGCCCACGTGCCTGCCCCGTGCCTCAGTTTCCCTCTCTAGGCAGACAATACAGGGCCTGAGTCACCGTGTGCGGCCAGGGGTGTAAAACGCTCCCGCGTCGGACTGGCAACGCCTTGGCCTCGGGCGAGGGGCTGGGCGGGGGAGAATCGGGGCCGGGGGCCGGGGAGCAGAGACAAGGGGCTCCAGGAATGCTGAGCGAGATTTGGTTATTGACTCGTGGGGGAGCCCTCGCTGCCTCGGGTTTATCAAGCAAATTCCTGAGCCTCTGGGCTCCTTGGGATCCAAGTGTCCGAGACGGCCCTGAATGGGGCCCCGGAACAGCGGCCGTTCCATGAGATGAGCCAGCCGGTCTCAGGCCAGATCTGTACCCCTTGGGATCAGACTCCCCAGCCCCGAACCCCCATTCCCGGCACAGCAGAGGCACCGTGGGGGGAGCTGTCCTTGTCCTGCCGACGCAGGGCTCTCCAGGGCCCCTTTCCCAGCGGTGCTAGAGAGGTTGGTTCCAGGGGCAGGGGCGCACCTGGGCTAGGGGTTTATCAGCGCGTCTCTGGGGCTGGGGCTGGGCTCAGCACGTCTCTGTCTCCGGCATTGGGTTAGGGTTAGGGTCCCTAACCGTCCCTGCGGCGATGGGTCAGGGTGGAACCAGCCTACAGTGGCTGGGCCCCAGGAGACGTGGCTGGGGGTGGGACGGCTCCCCGGTGGGTGGCTAGGGGACGGAGAGGGATTGGCTGGGGGCGCCTGTACCCCGGCCGCTGCCCACAGGGGCCGGGACACCGCTTAGCGCATCCCACAGGCCCGCGCCCGCAGCCAGTTCAGCGGGTGATAGGACCCCCCTGCTCCCGCCGCAGGGTGAGTCAGTGGGATCGCCCTGCGTCCTGGCAGGGGGTCCTGCCGCCCCCTTTGTCCCCCCCAGCAGCACCCTCCCGAGGAAGGTGTAAGCTGTGGCCCGGTGAGGCCGTGCTCAGGGCGGGAGGGGCGTGCGCTGTCCCGACCCCACCCGGATTCAGCCTTTCTGAGCTCCTGGCAGGGCGGGGTGTTGACTGGCAAATGTTGGTAATAAACCCCCGGTGGAGAGACTCCCCCAGCATCGCTCCGAGCCGGGACAGGCCGCCTGCGCTCGCGTGTGTGTCATAGTCCCCGTACTGCTAGCAGCTGCTGTGGATTCTCGTTTAGCTGGAGCAGCCGAGCAGAGGCCTGCGCTTGGAGGGCCTGGGGGACGTCCCCCAAGGTTCCCTCTTTGGTCGGTCACGCTGCGCCCCCCCCCTTTTCCCTGCTGGGTCTCCCCCTTCTGATATTTGCGGGGGGGGCTTTATGCCATTGTCCCTTTAACTGGCTGCACGGGGCGCGGGGGTGCCCCAGTCCCCCGGTATTTCCAGCTGGGAAACGCACAGTGCCCCTCCCGGTCAGATTCGTCATTTCCCAACCCCCGTCCTCCAAAGGTCAGCGCGGCAGTACATCACCGGCCTGCCAGCGCCGGGCGAGATGGATCTGGGCGGGGCTGCCGGGACTCATCCTCCGGACAAGCGGCATTTGTTAAGGATTCAGAGGCTGTCGGCCGGAGAAATCCATCCTGGCCTGCTGGCAACGCGGCGGCGTGCAAAGAGCCGGGCAGGTGGACTGAGGGCCCGGCGGGGCCTGGCTGCCCGGGTCGCAGCCCGGCCCTGGGTCGCGTTTCCGTGTCCTCTGGCAGCGGATTCTCCCGCCCCTGCCCCATAGCACGGAGCGTGTTTCCTATCAGTGCTCCTGCCCCCCAAACCTAGAGCGCCCCCAGCCACAGCTCCCCGCCCAGTGCGCCTGCCCCCAACCTAGAGCGCCCCCAGCCTCAGCCTCCCCGCCCAGCGCTCCTGCCTCCCAACCTAGAGCGCCCCCAGCCACAGCCCCCCACCCAGCGCTCCTGCCCCCAACCTAGAGCGCCCCCAGCCTCAGCCCCCCCCGCCCAGTGCGCCTGCCCCCAACCTAGAGCGCCCCCAGCCTCAGCCCCCCCGCCCAGCGTTCCTGCCCACCAACCTAGAGCGCCCCCAGCCGCAGCCCCCCACCCAGTGCGCCTGCTCCCAACCTAGAGCGCCCCCAGCCACAGCCCCCCGCCCAGCGCTCCTGCCCCCCAACCTAGAGCGCCCCCAGCCACAGCCCCCCACCCAGCGCTCCTGCCCCCCCGCCCTACAGCACCCCCTGCTGGGAGACCCTGGCGCTGGAGTCGCTGTCCCCTCGAGGTGTCTCTCCCTTTCCCTGGCACTGACACAGCTGAGAATAAAAGCGACCGTGTCTGTGCCATCGATCCCCCCCCCGTGCCGGTGAGCCCCACTCCCCTCGCCGCGACAGGCTCCGTGCCTCATTGCAGATTCGCCTCATGCCCACCTGAGCCGCGCGCTGACAAATAGACATTTAAATCAGACAATTAGCTGGCCTCCGCGGCTGACATTTTTAATGTATTAATGTGCATCACCAGCTAATACATATCCAATTCCCCTAATAGCGGCGCTGGGGGAGCAGGGCGGCTTTGCAGCGCCGGCTTTGGCATTGATAGACGAGTCCAGAGGGGCCGCAGCCCCCGAGTTCGCATTAATTACCAGCCAGCTGACAAGCCAACGTGACATGCCGAATTAGGCGACGGATTCCTTCCACCGGCCCGGCTGGAACTCCGGGAACCGCGCGCCGCGTGGGAACGGGCGCCGGGCGTGTCCCTGGACGCCGGAGTCCCCGTGCGCATGGTGCACATGGAGACCCAATCTGGGCGGGCGTCCGGCCTGGGCGTGGGGTGCCGGCGTAGCAGAGTGTGTCTTCACGCGCGTGTGTACACAGGCGGGTGTGCTGCGCCCCGCTGGGGCGAGACACTCACGGGGCGGCGGGGGCCGGCTCTGCCCTCCCTGCGCCTGTCCTGGGGCGCGGCCCCTCTGCCCTGCCTGGCCCAGGGACCCCGAGCAGAACTTCAGCGAGTCCCCGGCGCTGGGACGGGATCGGCCCAGTATTGACGCAAAAGTGACCGTGGGGCTGGGCTGGGGGTGCAGAGAGGGCCGCAGGGGGGGGGGCGCAGCTCTGGTCAGGCTCCTCTCTCCAATGATCCTTCATCTGCCCATGGAGTTCAAAGCCACTAAACCACCCACCCTCCTCCAGCAAGGAAACTGAGGCACGGGTCACGCTGGGTGTCTGTAGCAGAACCAGGGACAGAAACCCAGGAGTCCTGGCTCCCAACCCATTATAATTCTAGACTCCCCTCCCTCCCAGAGCTGGGAATGGAACCCAGGAGTCCTGGCTCCCAACCCATTAATATTCTAGACTCCCCCCCCCCCTTCCCCAGAGCTGGGAATGGAACCCAGGAGTCCTGGCTCCCAACCCATTATAATTCTAGACTCCGCTCCCTCCCAGAGCTGGAATGGAACCCAGGAGTCCTGGCTCCCAACCCATTAATATTCTAGACTCCCCCCCCTTCCCAGAGCTGGGAATGGAACCCAGGAGTCCTGGCTCCCAACCCATTATAATTCTAGACTCCCCTGCCTCCGAGAGCTGGGAATGGAACCCAGGAGTCCTGGCTCCCACCCATTATAATTCTAGACTCCCCTCCCTCCCAGAGCTGGGAATGGAACCAGGAGTCCTGGCTCCCAACCCATTATAATTCTAGACTCCCCCGCTCCCAGAGCTGGGAATGGAACCCAGGAGTCCTGGCTCCCAACCCATTATAATTCTAGACTCCCCTCCCTCCCAGAGCTGGGAATGGAACCCAGGAGTCCTGGCTCCCGACCCATTATAATTCTAGACTCCCCTCCCTCCGAGAGCTGGGAATGGAACCCAGGAGTCCTGGCTCCCGACCCATTATAATTCTAGACTCCCCTCCCTCCCAGAGCTGGGAATGGAACCCAGGAGTCCTGGCTCCCAACCCATTATAATTCTAGACTCCCCCGCCTCCCAGAGCTGGGAATGGAACCCAGGAGTCCTGGCTCCCGACCCATTATAATTCTAGACTCCCCCGCCTCCCAGAGCTGGGAATGGAACCCAGGAGTCCTGGCTCCCGACCCATTATAATTCTAGACTCCCCCGCCTCCCAGAGCTGGGAATGGAACCCAGGAGTCCTGGCTCCCGACCCATTATAATTCTAGACTCCCCTCCCTCCCAGAGCTGGGAATGGAACCCAGGAGTTCTGGCTCCCAACCCATTATAATTCTAGACTCCCCTCCCTCCGAGAGCTGGGAATGGAACCCAGGAGTCCTGGCTCCCGACCCATTATAATTCTAGACTCCCCTCCCTCCCAGAGCTGGGAATGGAACCCAGGAGTCCTGGCTCCCAACCCATTATAATTCTAGACTCCCCCGCCTCCCAGAGCTGGGAATGGAACCCAGGAGTCCTGGCTCCCGACCCATTATAATTCTAGACTCCCCCGCCTCCCAGAGCTGGGAATGGAACCCAGGAGTCCTGGCTCCCGACCCATTATAATTCTAGACTCCCCCGCCTCCCAGAGCTGGGAATGGAACCCAGGAGTCCTGGCTCCCGACCCATTATAATTCTAGACTCCCCTCCCTCCCAGAGCTGGGAATGGAACCCAGGAGTCCTGGCTCCCAACCCATTATAATTCTAGACTCCCCTCCCTCCGAGAGCTGGGAATGGAACCCAGGAGTCCTGGCTCCCGACCCATTATAATTCTAGACTCCCCTCCCTCCCAGAGCTGGGAATGGAACCCAGGAGTCCTGGCTCCCAACCCATTATAATTCTAGACTCCCCCGCCTCCCAGAGCTGGGAATGGAACCCAGGAGTCCTGGCTCCCGACCCATTATAATTCTAGACTCCCCGCCTCCCAGAGCTGGGAATGGAACCCAGGAGTCCTGGCTCCCGACCCATTATAATTCTAGACTCCCCCGCCTCCCAGAGCTGGGAATGGAACCCAGGAGTCCTGGCTCCCGACCCATTATAATTCTAGACTCCCCTCCCTCCCAGAGCTGGGAATGGAACCCAGGAGTTCTGGCTCCCAACCCATTATAATTCTAGACTCCCCCGCCTCCCAGAGCTGGGAATGGAACCCAGGAGTCCTGGCTCCCGACCCATTATAATTCTAGACTCCCCTCCCTCCCAGAGCTGGGAATGGAACCCAGGAGTCCTGGCTCCCAACCCATTATAATTCTAGACTCCCCCGCCTCCCAGAGCTGGGAATGGAACCCAGGAGTCCTGGCTCCCGACCCATTATAATTCTAGACTCCCCCGCCTCCCAGAGCTGTGAATGGAACCCAGGAGTCCTGGCTCCCAGATTCCGCCCCCCCCCCGTCCCCTCCTCTGACCCGCTGCCCTCCCAGAGCCGGGTCCCCCCCACCCGGTGTGTCTGTGATGCTGGGTCCCCCTTTCCCCAGGCTGCTCCCCGCCGCGGGGCCGTGGGTGGGTCCCGTCTCTGGTGGGGACGGGCCCCGTGGAACAGGGAGGTGACAAATGCTGCAATTAGCAGGAAGGTTCCAAAGATCGATGCCGTAAGTGCTGGTGGCCAGCACTGATCAATGGCTCCAATTATGGCTTGGAGCAGGCGTCTGACCGGTGTCGGGAGCCGCGCGCCCGGCCACCGCAACCTTCCCTCGCCGGGGCCCTGGCAGCTCGGGGGCGGGGAGAGCCCCGCCGCTGGCTCCAGGGGCGGGCGGATGGGTGGGAGGCGCGGCTGTCCCAGCAGACCATAATCCAGGTCACCTTTCCTGGAGTCAGGCGAGCCTAGTGGTTAGAGCAGGAGCCAGGATGCCTGAGTTCTCTCCCTGGCTCTAGGAGGGGAGTTGGGTCTAGTAATTAGAGCAGGGGGGCTGGGACAGCCCCTGTACCCCCAAATTACACCCCGTCT
Source organism: Chelydra serpentina (assembly GCA_037349315.1). Classification (NCBI taxonomy): domain Eukaryota; kingdom Metazoa; phylum Chordata; order Testudines; family Chelydridae; genus Chelydra; species Chelydra serpentina. Next base: position 151,241 of record JBAIAC010000500.1, on the reverse strand, counting down.
CTCCCCCTGGACAGACCCTGTACCCCCAAATTACACCCCATCTCTCCCCCTGGGACAGCCCCTGTACCCCCAAATTACACCCCATCTCTCCCCCTGGGACAGACCCTGTACCCCAAAATTACACCCCGTTTCTCCCCCAGGACAGACCCTGTACCCCCAAATTACACCCCATCTCTCCCCCTGGGACACCCCCTGTACCCCCAAATTACACCTCGTCTCTCCCCCTGTACAGACCCTGTACCCCCAAATTACACCCCGTCTCTCCCCCTGGGACAGCCCCTGTACCCCCAAATTACACCCCATCTCTCCCCCTGGGACAGCCCCTGTACCCCCAAATTACACCCCATCTCTCCCCCTGGACAGACCCTGTACCCCCAAATTACACCCCATCTCTCCCCCTGGGACAGACCATGTACCCCCAAATTACACCCCATCTCTCCCCCAGGACAGCCTCTGTACCCCCAAATTACACCCCATCTCTCCCCCTGGGACAGCCCCTGTACCCCCAAATTACGCCATCTCTCCCCCCTAGAACAGACCCTGTACCCCAAATAATTCCCCCCTGGCTCTGACCCATTGCTTTGATCGGGGTGGGGTGGGAGCCCAGCCCTCGCCAGCCCCCGTCGCATTGCGGTCTGGGTGGGGAGAGGCGCCGGGGGTCCCAGGCTGCGCCCACGGCCCATCACTGTCAGGCACCTGTCTGCGGGCAGCGGAGAAATGCCAAATCCGCGTTTCCCTGACAACTCACCAACCATGCCTGGGATAAAGGGCTGGAGCGGCCCTGGGGGGGGGTGGGGGGTGCAGGGGGGGGAGGTTAACCCACTGTGTGCTGGGCCGGCCGGCTGCACCGCCAGGGTTGGCAACTATGTGCCAGCCAGCTCCCATCCCCCAATTAGAGCAGGGGGCTGGGAGCCAGGGACTCCTGGGTTCTGTCCCAGCTCTGGGAGAGAAGTGGGGTCTAGTGGTTAGAGTGGGGGGCTGGGAGCCAGGACTCCTGGGTTCTATCCCCGGCTCTATGGAGTGTTTGGCTGGTAGGGTGCTGGGGGTGGGCAGCTCGTCGGGGGGGGGGGCCTTTAGGGGGGGCGCTAGTGCAGTCCAAACAGGCCTTTCTCATTCTGGGCACAGCTCCATCGATCCCTTCGCCTTCCACTCCCAGACGCTAGATCTGGCCCCGCATGGAAACGGCAAATTTGACATTTTTAAATCCAGATACTTAAAAGAATCAATAGGGACACAGGAAACCTGCCCCCCCCCCCCCCCCCCCCCAGCAATCGATCCGCCTGAGTGCGCAGCCGCAGCCGGCCTGGACATCTGTTACAGGCTGTGTGTGTGTGTGTGTGTGTGTTACAGGCTGAGTGTGTGTGTGTGTGTGTAACAGGCTCTATGTGTGTGTGTGTTAGAGGCTCTGTGTGTGTGTGTGTGTGTGTGTGTGTTACAGGCTCTATGTGTGTGTGTGTTACAGGCTCTGTGTGTGTGTGTGTGAAAATAACCATCCAGGGGGGCTAGCCCTGAATGGGACCCACTGTAATTGACTCGGGGGGGGGGGGAATGATATTTTGGGAGTGAGGGGCCCGGCAGAGCGGGGGGGGAGCCCAGAGCTGGGCTAGCAGGGGCTGCGGGTCGGGAGTGAGGGGCAGAATCCAGCCACCCGCGCCCCTCTTCCAGCCTCCCCCCACCCCCCCGGCTCCGTTCACAGGCAGCGGCTCCCCCGGCCCAGCTCCGCCTGGCTCCATCCTTGGCTGCTCCCCGGGAGCCCCCCGGGGCGGCTGAGCTCGGAGCCAGCCAAGCGTTGGGCCGTGGCGCTGGAAGCTTCTCGGCCGCGCTGCCCGTGGGACTTGCCGCGCCGACGCTGCTGTCATGGAATAAGACAGGCTGGGGGGGGCAGGGGCCGGGGGGGCGGGGCAGCCAGAGCCCTGGCAGGCAGCCAGGGAACTCCTGCCCCGATGGACAGACGGATGGACAGAGAGACCCAGACACTGGGGCCCCCAGGATCAAAGGATCCAACCCTCTGACTGGTAATCCCGCCCCCACTCAGGAGCCCCCCAAACTGGTAACCCCTGTGCACCCCCTGCCGCATGACTCCCCCCACTGGTCACCCCCCTACACCCACCCCACAGCCTCCCTCTGCTCCCAATGGCCAACCCTGAACGCAGATCTGGGGCAAGATTGTGCAGAGGGCAGGGCCCAGCCACCCGGGGTCGGGGGTGGGGGGGGATTCACCATGGCTGGGAGCTCAGGACTCTGACACCTAGTTCCTGCTCTAACCCATACCCTGCCCTGCCTGAACCGGGAACCGCGCCCGGGGGCCCTGACTCCCCGCTGGGCCGTGGCTCCCTGGCACCCCGCTGCCTCCATGGGGGGCTGCAGCCCAGCCGTGCCCTCGCTCTCCCTGATGGCAGCTGTGACGGAGTGGGGGAGTTTCCTGTTTTCCTTGTTTCCTATGGGGGGGGGTTTCTTGGTTTCCTAGGGGCTGCATGCAGAGGGGCTGGGACTCAGTTTCCCCGGGTGTTACGGGTTTAACGAGGTGATGGGAGAGGGACCGGCGAGGGGACTGGGGACCCCGGCCAATGGCCTGGAGAATGGAGACCCCAGCGACTGGTGACCTGGTGACCCGGAGGCCCAGCTCGGGAGTCACAGCCGGGTCTGGCCAGTGGGAGGACAATGGGCTGCGGGGAGAGGACCCCGGTGACCAGACCAGCCGGTTCCAGCCACAGGGGGCCAGAGGCAAGAAGGGGCCCAGGCGACCCTGTTTACGACCCTGTTTACCTGGAGAGACGACAATGGACAGAGGCGGGGCTTGGGGCCGGTGATCTCAGCTGCAGGGGGGGCTCTGGGCTGGGGAGGGGGAGCAGGCAGACCTTCAAAGGTCCCTTCCAACCCTGATATTCTATGATTCTATGATGACCGCACGGGGCCAAGAGTGGGCACGACCTGTGAGTCCGTGACAGCAGCACTTGGGGTGGGGAGTCCTCGCTAATCCCTGTTCTCTGCTCCCCTGGCACCGGCCGCGCCGGCTCCCCTTGAATATTCATCTGCCCTTTACGTTTGCCCCCTTGAGCCAGCCGCCCCCCACCCCAGCGTCTGACTCCCCCCCAACCCCCAGCTCTGAACAGCCGCTAAATCCCACTAAGCCTGCCCCCTTTTGGAGACTGGGGGGGCAGAATTAAATCCAAGAATTCATAGCGAGAGCCCCCGCCTGCCGCGGGCGAAGGACGCATCCCATTTGCATGGGGGAGAGCGGCAGGCAGCTAAGTCAACAGCGCGGGAAGAGGCTGGAGATTGGGCTGATTAATAATGAATTAGAGGAAATTGGCGGCCTGCTCCCTGCTAATCTGTGTCAATAAAGGGGAGGCTGGGGCGGGGGTGCGGCGGGACGGGGTGCAGGGAGACGTCGCTATGAGATGAGAGACCCCGTCGGATCCGCCCGACGTGACCACTGGCCACACGAACGAAGAGGCTGGACTCGGATTCAGCACTTGCGGGGCCCAGAAGGGGCTGATGGATTGATTGGCGGGGGACCCCCCCCAGAGCCTGATTCCCAGCCCAGCTGCATGTGGGGTTCAGTGGGAGCTGTCTTCCCCCCGCCCCGGGGTGGGAATGGCTCCCCCTCCTGCAATCTGGGGTGCTCAGCGCTTTGCAGGATTGGGTCCCATATGTGGGGCCATGGGGTCCACATGCCCCAGAGTCTCTCTCCCCTACTGGCTAGAACCGAGGGGCTCTTGGCCCTTCGTAGGATCAGGCCCCAGGGGGAGGCCTCCCTCCCCCCGCCTCCCACCATATCTAGCAGCCTGTCCCCCTGGCGCCCCTCGGCGTGGCTGGGCCCCCGGGAGGCTGGGGCCAGGCCCTCGGCTCGGGGAACTCTGCCCTGCTCCAGGCTCTAGCCAGGAAATGTCTCGGCCCACTCCAGCCTCCTGCTCCAGTCTCTCGTTGGGCCGCCCAGGGCAGCCAGGGCCCCCTCTCGAGCTCCGCCTGCCCTTCCCACTGGCTGGGGACGTCCCCTGCTGGGATGCAGCACTGGGACTCGGGACACCTGGCTCTGCCCCTGACCTTGACCCTGGGCCAGTCACTTTCCCTCTCTGTGTCTGTGCAGCTTGGCCCCTCTAGACGCCCCGGTAGCAATACAGCTGCCTAGCTGCACCCAGAGGTGGCTGCATTTCAGTGGCGGGGGCAGCCACGCACGGGCAGGACGCTGCGGGTGGACGGTGCTGTAGGAACATCTGGATCGGCTGCTGGTTAGCACCGGCCGAGGGCTGAAGAGCCTGTGCTGGGAATGGTTCCCCCTCCGCCGTCTCTGATCTGGGGTGCGGGGCCTGAGGGTACCCTGCCCCCGCTGTTCCAGGGCCCTGCTCCGGAGGGGAGCAGATGGAGAGCAGAGGGGGCGCGCGCCCGGCTTTGGCTGGAAGGCAAAGAGCTCCATCTGCTGCTTCCCAGCTGCAGCAGGGGCTGGGGATTTCCCTGGGCCCACGGGGCAGATGGCTCCCGGAGCCGGGGCACAGCGTAGGGGAGCCCAGTGCTTAGAGGTCAGGGTCTTAGTTAGACCCCTGAATCCTGCCCCGACTGGCCCATGGGGCAGGGGCGCCCCAGCACAGGGCCCCACGAGACCAGGGCTCAGGGCCCCAGTGTGGAAAATCCGGGTGATGGGAGGAACCGAACCTCACGGGCGCCGGGGCTTAGAGCCAGCTCAGAGCCGGGGTCAGCAGTGACCAGAGGGGACGGGGGGACGTGCTGGCCCCACAGCTCAGGCCCTGGGGCAGGGCCGCAGCGAGAGCGGGCGCCTAGCGGAGGAGTGAGGGTCTTTCTGTCTTTCCACCAGACATTTCCGGGGGGCCTCATTGGGGCCCGCTCCCCTCGCCCAACAGAGCTCCCCCGCCCAGGCCCCCAGGGCAGCAGAGGCTGCTGGGAAGGCCGGTGCCCTTTGACCAATGGGTGTTAGGTGCAGTCCTCGCTGAGCCCCACTGAGTCAGCGCCCGGACGCCTGGGACGTGGGCAAAGTCTAACCCGGTGTGGGGAGCAGGGGAGCAAAGTCCTGGTGGCCCAGCCCCCTCCCCGCCCTGCCGCCTGCGTCCGGGGGCTGGGTGGTAGGTGCAGAGAGGTATGTGATCCAGGCTGCAGGGATGTTGGGGGGTGGGTGGATTCTGCTCACTGTCCTTGTTCTCCGGGTGCCCCTGCCCCAGGTCACTCTGCCCCTGGCTCCAGAGGGGGGGGGGGGAGGTATCTAGGTGTCTCCACAGCCCCGCCGGCCCCGAACCCGGGCGGGACGAGGACTCCCAGGGCCCGGGGGCATATGGGGTGGAGAGGGGCCTGGTCTGGTGACAGCGAATGCCGGGGCATTGAGCACACCCGGATGGGGGGCAGGGGGCGTCTCTAGTTACTGTGCGGTGGGGAGGGTGCCCGGCTATGGAGGGAGTCAAGGGCACAGAGCCCCTCTCCCTTGTCTCCCCTCTTGGCATAGGGGGCAGTTGTGCAACATGGGAGGGGGGATTTTTGCCCCCGTCCCCCATGCCGTGCAATGATCTCTTCCACCCCCCTCCTTTAGGGTGACAGGTCGCCTGCAGCACTCCCAGCCGCCAGCAGGGGGCATCGCCGTGGGATGATGTCCCACCCCCCCAGCCCAGCGTTGGAGCCCATGTGAGCCACCCCCCCCTGCGGTCCCCCCCCAACAATGGCCAAGCGGCTCCTGGTGACCTACGCCCTGTGGGCACTGGGGGGCCCCGTGGGGCTGCACCACGTCTACCTGGGCCGGGACAGCCACGCCCTGCTGTGGATGCTGACCCTGGGGGGCTTTGGGGTGGGCTGGCTCTGGGAGTTCTGGCGGCTCCCTGGCTGGGTGGCACGCGCCAACGCTGGCCGGGAGCCGCAGCCCCGCGGCCCAGAGCCCCCGGCCCTCAGCCTCGTGCGCTTCTTCGGCCAGGTCCTGGTGGGGGTGTACTTCGGGCTGGCGGCGCTGATCGGCCTCTCCTCCCTGGCCGGCTTCTACCTGCTGGCCCTGCCGCTGGCCGTGGGCCTGGGGGTGCACGTGGTGTCCAGCGTGGGCGACCAGACCTCGGATCTCGGGAGGACCCTGGCGGCGGCCTTCCTCACCTCCCCCGTCTTCTACGGCCGCGCCCTGGCCGTCCTGCCCGTCAGCCTGACGGCCAGCGTGACCGCCCAGCAGTGCCGGCACTACAAACCCTGCCGGGGCCCCCGCCAGACGCTGCGCGCCCGGCTCTACCACCTGGGCCTGGCCTACCTGGCCTTCACCGCCCCGCTGGCTTACTGCGCCTTCTGCAACACCGCCGCCACCGCCCGCTACACGGCCGACACCATCAGCGCTGTCTTGGGTTGGCTCCGTGTCTTCCCCTCCCTGGGCAGCTTCCTGGAGCAGCTGCTCCTCCTGCCCTACCGCGCCTGGAGGCTGCTGACGGAGGGTGCGGGCTTCGGGGCCGGCTCCTTCCAGGAGTGGGAGAAGGTCTATGAGTTTGTGCAGAGCTTCCAGAGCGAGCGGCAGCAGCTGGCGTACAAGGTGGGGAGCTGCCGGCTCCGGGGGTGAGTCGGGGGGGTGTCCGCGGGGACGTCAGCTCACAGCACGAGGGTGCGGCCGAGCATTAACGGGGACAAAGGAAAGGTGTCAGAGAGGGGGTGGGGGCTAGTGAGCGGAGCCAGGGCCTGAGGGCCAGGACGCCTGGGTTCCATTCCTCGCTCTGTGCTGGGGGTTAGCGGTTAGAGCAGCGGGGAAAGCGGGGGCCTGGGATCCATCCCCAGAGCTCGGAGACCCACTGCTGCATCCCTCCCCGGCTGCCAGCCCAGTGGGGTCATTTCTCTTTGCAACCCCTCAGGTCTTGGGCCTCTGGGACGGCGCCCCCATGGAGGAGATTCACAAGAGTTACCGGGAGCTGGTGAAGCTTTGGCACCCGGATCACAACCGCCACCGGGCGGAGGAGGCCGAGAGACGGTTCATCGAGGTGCAGGCGGCCTACGAGAGCCTCGTGCAGCCGAGGAAAGCCAAGCCCGCATGACGGGCAGCAGCCTTTGTGGGGGAGGCCACGCTGGCGCGCCCCTCCCACCGCTTTGCAATAGAGTCTTTCCTGCCTGCTGTCTCCTCCCACCCCCCCAGTACCTCTTGGGGAAGGGCTTGAGAACCAGGAAGTGAAACTGACCAGGCTAGGTTTGCTCTCACAAGCCATGGGAAATGCAAAACCGTGAGCCAGGTGCAAAGGAAACGGCCCGGCTGAGTGGCAGTAACCTCGCCTGTTCCTTTCAATCCTCACGTTGCAGCTGGACAGGGCACCGGGCTGGCACATGGCACAGGGCAGCAAGAGAGAGGCTGTCATAGCGTGCCTTTCCCCTCCCCCTTCCTGAGCGGGGGGCAGAGGCAGGGGGCTCGCTGGATGGCAACTCATTGCCTATGCGAGGGGGGACTGGCCATCAGCCCTCCTGGGTGCCGTTCCTAGCTCTGCTGCTGAGTCGTCGTGTGACATGGTCTCACGGAGTCTCCGCTCCGTGTCTCAGTTAGTCCGTCTGTAAAAGGGGCTAGTGCCCGGTCCCCAGGTGGGGTTTGAGGTGACTGGTTTCAAAGTGCTTTGAGATCCAGGGATGGCAGGTGGCCGGGATGGGCAGGGGGCTCGTCAGAAACCAGGGACGGGGGGTGGGGGGAATTATCAGAAGAGCCTCAGTGAAATGGCAAAAAGTGCTCAGGATCGGGCCCAGCTGGGTTTTTCCTTGGTGATTTTTGAGGGTTGTCGCTTAGTCTAGTGGCTGGAGCACTGGCCTGGGAGCCAGGAACAGGGGTTCTAGTCCTTGCTCTGCCACTGAACTTCTTGGGCAAGTCACTTGATCCCTGTTTCCCTTCCCACTCGGTGTCTGTTTAGACTGCAGGGCAGGGACCGAGAACGCTGTATGTCGCTGCTGACACCCCTCCCTGCTGGGCTGCGCATTCTCAGGGCCGGCCTGATGGCTCGCACGTAGCGGGCGAAGCTGGAGCTGCACCAGCGTGTTTTATAACTGACCGGGCAAATGTGCCCCTGCTTTTGATTTGCCACCCGCTCCTGGGCCCTTCTGAACTGTTCCAACGGGCCAGGGCCCATGTGCAGCCGGGGCCAACGAGCGGCTCCCACGCCTGGCTGGGCCCAAAGATCGACAACCTCACGCCTGGCTGACGACTGCCCTCAGACCGACCTTGGTGGTGGCCTGGGGGCTCTGCCCTTCACTGCCACTAGCCCCGCAGCTGAGAAGAAGGGCGGGGAGCCGGGGACGGTCTTTTACCCTATGTTTGGACAGCGCTGAGCTCTGCTCCGGGCTGGGCCCGCCGGCCGCTGGTCCTACAAATAAACACCAGCCACAAAGCGCTTTGGATTGAATGGGGGAACGGTACATTGATATTTGACGTCGTTGTGATGCCCTGGGTGCCCAGTAGATGTCGGCATCAGGCTGTAGGTGGAAAGAGGAGAACCAAAAGTAAAGGAAATAAAGCCCGAAGCTGGATGGAGGCAGCTCCCAGAAATAAGAGGAGAGATCCCGAGCAGAGAAGCGGGAGAAGGGAGGAGTGTGGGGCTTGGGTTGGCCTGTGTTGGGATGCGTCGAGGGCAGAGATTACAAAGGCCGGGCTGGGTCTGACCTTCTGGGAAGGGGTGATGGGCTCCAGGGGAGGAAGGGGTCACCAGTTCCCATCCAGCCCAGGTCAGGAAGGGCCTGCTGTTGTCCAGATCTGGCAGCGTCGAGGAGGGCGGCGGTGGGGCCTTGTGGGTGGAAAGTCTGGGCAGAACGTGGCGCTGGGGATGCTATTTGGGACGTGGGACCCTGGCGTTGACAGAACAGAGACGCCGGAGCCAAAATTGCCCAGATGGGAGCTGGGTGGGGACCAGGCCCTCTGCATGGGACATAGAGAAGGGTGGCCAGCAACCCCAGAGCCAGGAGCCCCCCATGGGAGTAGGCACCATGCATGGGACAGTCTGGGACCCTGGAGGTGGGGAAGCAGTGACCTCAGGACCCCCAGACCTCAGGGCCGCTCAGACCAGAGACCCCAGAGCTCAGGCCCCCCACACCAGTGACCCCAGAGCCCAGGGGCCCCCAGACCAGTGACCCCAGGGACCCCCAGACCAGTGACCCCAGGGACCCCCAGACCAGTGACCCCTGAGTCCCCTGTAGCCGGGGGCCCCCCCACTGGCTCCCCACCAGGCTCCAGCCTGGGCACATCAGTGCTGAGGCCAGCTCCCAGCTTCGGCACTTTCCGGAACCAGGTCGGCTCTTTCCGCCAGGTCCGCGGCGGCAGCTTCGGCAATTTTCGGCTAAGCTCGGCTCGCTCCGCCTTCGGCGTTAGCCGGCGAGAGAAGGGGGTGGAGCCAGGTATCTCCTGGACGCTGTTGGATTGGTCCCCGACCGCCTCTAGCCGCGCCCCTCTCCTGGGGCGTCCTCGCTACCCGCATTGGCTCGAGCGCTCTGCTCGCCCATTGGCTGCGGCGCGCAGGAGGCTCCGCGAGGGAGCCTCTCCTTGTCCTATTGGCCGGTGGGACTCGGCTCGGCCCCTCGCCGCTCCTTATTGGCTGGCGGGGCTCGGTGTCCCGTGCCGCCATTGGTTGGCCTCGCTGTCCACGCCCTGGGTTTCCGTCTCCAGCGCTCGCCATTGGCTGAGCGGCCCCTGAGCCCTTTTCCCGTTGGTTGGGCTCGATGGCCCTTGCCGGGGTCGGTGCGGGCCCCTGCCCCCCCCTCCCCCGGTGCCTGGCAGCGGCGGCGGCCTGAGGAGACGGTGAGGGGGGTTGTCGCGGCGGCGGCGTCTGGCTCCCTGCGCGTGCGGCCAGGGCCCGCCCCCGCCAGCGGGGCTGAGGGGAGCAGCCCGGGCCCGGGGGGCGCGGGTGAGTGCGGCGGGGGGGCGAAAGGAGGAGCAGTGAGGCAGGTGTGGGGGTCGGGGAGGCAGTAAGGAGTAAAGCCGGTGGGGTGCCGCTGTGGGGGGGCTGGGAAGGTGGAAGGGAGCTGGGGGGCCCAGGGGGTGGGCATAGGGGCTTGGGGGATTTGGAGGGGGCAGGGGGCTGATGGAGGAGGGGGGTGAATGAAGGGGGGACGGGGGGCGATGGGAGTGGTGCTGGGGGGAGCAGGCAGAGCAGTGTGGGGGGGAAGGTCTAGGGGGGTGAATGAAGGGGGGCGGGGGGGCAATGGGAGTGGTGCTGGGGGGAGAGCAGGCAGAGCAGTGTGGGGGGGAAGGTCTAGGGGGGTGAATGAAGGGGGGCGGGGGGGCAATGGGAGTGGTGCTGGGGGGAGAGCAGGCAGAGCAGTGTGGGGGGGAAGGTCTAGGGGGGTGAATGAAGGGGGGACGGGAGGGCGATGGGAGTGGTGCTGGGGGGAGAGCAGGCAGAGCGGGGGGGGAAGGTCTAGGGGGGTGAATGAAGGGGGGTGGGGGGGCAATGGAAGTGGTGCTGGGGGGAGAGCAGGCAGAGCAGTGTGGGGGGAAGGTCTAGGGGGGTGAATGAAGGGGGGTGGGGGGGCAATGGAAGTGGTGCTGGGGGGAAAGCAGGCAGAGCGGGCGGGGAAGGTCTAGGGGGGTGAATGAAGGGGGGGCGGGGGGGCAATGGGAGTGGTGCTGGGGGGAGAGCAGGCAGAGCAGTGTGGGGGGAAGGTCTAGGGGGGTGAATGAAGGGGGGACGGGGGCGATGGGAGTGGTGCTGGGGGAGAGCAGGCAGAGCGGAGGGGGAAGGTCTAGGGGGGTGAATGAGGGGGGGTGGGGGGGCAATGGGAGTGGTGCTGGGGGGAGAGCAGGCAGAGCGGGCGGGGAAGGTCTAGGGGGGTGAATGAAGGGGGGCGGGGGGGCAATGGGAGTGGTGCTGGGGGGAGAGCAGGCAGAGCGGAGGGGGAAGGTCTAGGGGGGTGAATGAAAGGGGGGCGGGGGGGCAATGGGAGTGGTGCTGGGGGGAGAGCAGGCAGAGCAGTGTGGGGGGGAAGGTCTAGGGGGGTGAATGAAGGGGGGTGGGGGGGCAATGGGAGTGGTGCTGGGGGGAGAGCAGGCAGAGCGGGCGGGGAAGGTCTAGGGGGGTGAATGAAGGGGGGCGGGGGGGCAATGGGAGTGGTGCTGGGGGGAGAGCAGGCAGAGCAGTGTGGGGGGAAGGTCTAGGGGGGGTGAATGAAGGGGGGACGGGGGCGATGGGAGTGGTGGTGGGGGGAGAGCAGGCAGAGCAGTGTGGGGGAAGGTCTGGGAGGTGAATGAAGGGGGGACGGGGGGCGATGGGAGTGGTGCTGGGGGGAGAGCAGGCAGAGCAGTGTGGGGGAAGGTCTAGGGGGGTGAATGAAGGGGGGACGGGGGGGCGATGGGAGTGGTGCTGGGGGAGAGCAGGCGGAGCGGTGCTGTGGGGGAAGGTCGGGGGGGTTAAAGGAGAGGGGATGGTGGGGGGCGATGGGAGTGGTGCTGGGGGGAGAGCAGGCAGAGCAGTGTGGGGGAAGGTCTAGGGGGGTGAATGAAGGGGGGACAGTGGGGGCGATGGGAGTGGTGCTGGTGGAGAGCAGGCGGTACGGTGCTGTGGGGGAAGGTCGGGGGTGTTAAAGGATAGGGGACGATGGGGGGGCGATGGGAGTGGTGCTGGGGGGAGTAGGCGGAGCGGGGCGGGGGAAGGTGTGAGGGGGTTAAAGGAGAGGGGGCGATGGGAGTGGTGCTGTGGGGAGAGCAGGCGGAGCGGTGCGGGGGAAGGTCTGGGGGGGTGAAAGGAGAGGGGATGGTGGGAGTGGTGCTGGGGGAGAGCAGGCGGAGCAGTGCTGTGGGGGAAGGTCTGGGGGGGTCTTGGAGGCTAATGATAGAGCAGCGAGAAGTGGTGGGGGACATGGAAGACAACCGAGCGAGGAGTTGAGGAGAACGGATGAACGGGGGTTATGAAGATGTACAATCAGAGGGGTAGCCGTGTTAGTCTGGGTCTGTAAAAGCGGCAGAGTCCTGTGGCACCTTATAGACTAACCGACAATAAGGACTCTGCCACAATGGCAGGTGGGAGAACATCAAAGGGGAGACTCAAGGTCACTGGTGTCAACTGTGTCAGTGGGAAAGGACTCCTGAGGGCGTTAATAGGTGTGATTTATACGCACATGGGGCACATCCACAACCAAGTGTCCTGCTGCTCTCACCATCTTCCCCCTACTCCCTGTGTCTGTATATTACACCCACTTGTTACATCCTGGCCTGTAAACTCTTTGTGGGTAGGGACGGTGTCTTGTGTTTATACGACAACCACTTCAATGGGGGCCCGATTCCCATTGGGGCCTGCAGGCATTACTATCGTACAAATGATGACGGGAATCAGACAGCAGGAATATGTCTGATGAAAGGCAGGTAACACTGTGAGGAGGAAAATGTGCCCGGACAGTGCTTGGAAACAGCCTTGGTTTTTGCCTTGGTTTCCCTGACAATTCAAACATTTAACATGGAACATTTAATGAAGAATCTGTTGGGCAGCGGGGCGGGGGGAAATGTTTTACAGGCTGGTTTAGTAACTTTTAGCACTGGCTGTAAAATGTTTTGGTTTTGGTTGAAAACTTCAACAAAATCAAAATGTTTTGGTTTTGTCTAAATTTACAACTGAAAAAATGAAGTTTTCAGTTTTCTGATGAAAAGTCATTTAGTCGGAAAACAGAGAACTTTTTTCCCAATAAAAAATTTTTTTTGTCAAGGAAGTCATACTTTCCACTCAAATTTTTGTTTAGTCAAAAACTCAATTTTGATGGAAAACATTTGATCCAGTCCACACAGAAGTAATACATATCTGTCAGCTAATTTGTCCTGCATCACAAATGTACAGCAGTGTAGTGGTGGTTGCTGGAGCCACTGTAGTTAAGGGTTTGCCAGCACATACCTCTGTTTTGAGGGAGAGCTGAATTGTATGTTGGATTGTAGATTACTTTTCAAGTGGCTTTCAATTATTTTATGATTTTGCTGAACAATTGCAGTATAGTCCCTAAGCGAAAGGGGCTGATTAGATTCAAGACAAAGGAAGAGGTGACCTGCAAAGAGTGGGGATAGAGACTTGTTTTTTATAAACTTTTTTTTAGTACAAAGAAGGTGTGAAGTTTTTAAAATTGCTTGGTTTTAAGTTTAAAATATCAAGCCCTGTTTGTTTTGGATGACTCTTTGATTGACTTGGACCACTCAAACTGACATCACAAGAGCCAGGAGAGTGAAAGTTGAGCAACTGAGAGAGAGGAACTTTCAGTGGGACTTCTTAAAATTCATCATTTGTTTGTTATTAATCCCTATTTAATTTAGGAGACTTTAAAGATTCAACACCTTTGCCCCTTCAGTTAAGGCGGGAGATCTAAAAGCATACATTTTCGGAGACTTCCAGTAAGTACTCTTTGGATGTCTTCCATACATTTTTTTTCTTCTGATGCTATCTGAACTTTTTAAAAGAAATCTTTTACAGATTTATGTTGAAAGAATAGCCAAAAAGACACCAGCTCATTTAAAAAAAAATTCCTTCTATAGGCCACCGTCGAACCAAAATCTTATTTTTGTCTTTCAAACGCAGAAAGCTGTTTGAAAGTAATCATGATGGTTTAACAACAAACAAAAGAGAGAAACTCGTATGTGTATGTATATGGACAAGCTGCATCTAAAGAGCAAACAGCTCATATCCATTAGTACTTCTTGGGGGACAGTCTTGACGTTTGTTTAATGTTTGCAAAGTGCTGTGAGATCTCTAATGGAAGGGTTTATAGAATTAAGAGGTAAGAAATGTTTGCAATAGGGAAGTAAGAATTTTGATAAAGCGAGGGTGGTGGCAATGCACTTAGACATGGCCTAGAACACCTTACAGACTATGCACACAGCTGCAGTCCAAAGTACGCCTTAAAGGTTCACAGCTGGTTGTAAGAGACACTAAAATACCATCAGGACAAGAATATCTGTCGTTTTCTTTCCTTCTACATTTTCTACCAGGGACCTGGAGACAGGGACTTCGGCTAGTCTCTGCTCCCTTTACTCAACTCCTCCTTATCTGTTCTTGTCTCCTCTTCTCACATGAATATGCAATGTCTTTGTCTCCTCTGATTTGGCTAAATTGTTTTTCTGACCAAGCTGGGCTGGATGCAGGCCCATCCAGAATGGCTGTTAGATCATGAGAGGTTCTCTTTCTGTACAGGGCCTGATTACACTGTCTGTGTGGCTCACGTATGTCCCTCAGGACCAAAGAGCTTGGAACGAAGCAGTTGAAGACCAGAGTAATAGCACTTTACACCAATACAGACACTTTGCAACAGATGTGAATTATCTCCACATTACAGTAGGCGCATGGAAGTGAAGTGACTTTCCCAAGGCCACATAGCACATTAGTGGTAGCGCAGGGATTGGATTTGGGAGTTCTTGCTTCCAGTTCTGTGACTAGTCACTAGACCACAGCAATTTTTTTAAATATTGAAAGTCTTATAAGAACAATCCTGCATTGGATGGTATCCATTCACTATACAGTTGTGTAAAACCTGGTATAATCTGGCATTAACGGTATAATCCGGCATGAACTAATACAGTCTACTGGTGGGTGGTGTGCTGATCTGAAATTTGTGGAAAAGTAAAAAGGTTGTCTCTTGCTTTTTACCGCTATATACTGCATCTACATGTGCACGCATGTTGTGTGTTTGTGCAACAAATAATCAGTGTGGTCTGAGCAGTGTTTGCATTTTCACTTCTCTGAGGTGCAAGACCATATAAAACTAGATTGTAAGAGGTATGTATGTTCTAGAATGTCTAATGCTTAGCTTGTGCTCTTCATAATGCTTTCATTGAAAGAACAATACAGGTGTGGATTTAAGGAGACCATAGACAGCAACATCTCTGTATTTAAATATTCACTTAATTCTTGTACAAAATAATTAACTGGTTAGCGCAAGATATGTTCAATATGGGAAAAATCCTGAATAAACGTTTGAATGGAATAGTAGGAAATTAATGTTTCTAAGGAGTAAAAAGATTGTTTTTTACAAAATGATTTTTCTATCCTCTCCTGGAAACATCAAAGGATTAGTCTGGGGCAGGGAAAAAAGCTACTTTATACAAACAGAGATTCCCCTGGGGCCATTGGTATTGGCGACACTTTCAGACCTGTGCTCAGAAAACCAAGGAGGCCAGAGTGCATAAAAATTCCCCTCTGCCTCTCCCCTCCTCCTCGTGTCAGGTTGTTAGTAGCACTGTGCATTAAATGTGCCTTTTTTCTCTGATACGCTTCTGGAATCTGATTGTATAGATTCAAAAATCAGTTCCTGTCATGCTTTTCTAATAGCTTTTAGCGCTGTATGACATATTCATGGGTGCTGAAACCGGGGGTGCTCCTGCACCTCTGGCTTGAAGCAGTTTCCATATGTGGGTTTACAGCTTAGTCCAGTGGCTCTCAGTACCTCCACTATACAAATTGTTCCAGCACCCCTGGGCATATTCTGTTCCCTCTTCTGACAGAAGATCCCAAAGCCAACCTGCCATTATCAAAACATTGAGCACGTTCAGTTTAGCATGTGATGAGGGCCTAGCCTGTGAACCAGGTTTAAATCTCTTCTGGAGCAGAAAAGCTAAAAGTCTTCGAAGAGGAATGATGGAGGCCTGGGTCAAGCTTTAATGATGCTGGCAGTTGGAATTGTATGGCTTTTGGGGCTTTTGCTTAAAGAGGAGGTGTCAGAGGTCCAGTGCAGGCCGACAAAGTGAATGCTCTCAGTTTTGCGGGGACACGGCAAAAAAGAAAACTTTAAGGTTTTTTTTTTTAGTATTCTTTATTATTCTCGGTATTCCTACCCCTGGCAGGTATATGAAACCTGTTACTGCTCTAAGAATTGTTTGTGGTAAGACAAAATACGATACTTTGGATTCCTAGGTTAATTTGGGGGCACTTCTAGTACATGGTATTTAACTGATCTTTAATCCAGTGTCCATGTGTATGTGTTACAAAGGCAGGGTGCATAATATTTTGGATAAACATCTTTGAGTTTTGGGGCCTCTGCTGATTGTGGTTGGCCTGGTATCTTGGAAATAGTTTCTTTTTGTGAATGATTATAAATTACAAATTGAAAGATTTATCCTAGTGAAATGGTATTGTGTGTAGAATCACAGAGACTTCCGTGTGCTTGATCAACAAGATTAAAATAGCTTAGTAAGGGACTACTTTACTCAAAAGCCAATTAGCCAGCTGCTCCTATATAGCACGAATTATGTTGTTTAAACTCAAGAGGGAAAAAAACAACACTACTTGCTTGAAATCCCAGCATGAAAATGGTAAAAATCCTTCTTAGGCTAGGTCTACACTACCCCCCCCTATCGAACTAAGGTACGCAACTTCAGCTACGTGAATAACGTAGCTGAAGTCGCAGTACCTTAGTTCGAATGAAAAAGCACTTACCCGGGGTCCACACGCGGCGCGCAGGCTCCCCCGTCGACTCCGCCTACTCCGTTCGTCGAGCTGGAGTACCAGCGTCGACAACGGAGCACTTCCTGGTTCGATTTATCGCGTCTTGACAAGACGCGATAAATCGAACCCAGAACATCGATCCGACGCGTTCGACAGACGCGTAAGTATAGACGTACCCTAAGTAGCAGATTTGTCCTTCAGGCTTCAGGATAGCAGCAGCAGAAGCAACTTTTGTAGTTTGTTTATTATAACCCACACAAAGCTTTCACCAGGTAGATACTTTTTCTCCCAGCAAACATTAGATAGCTAGTGAGTTTAAATATTGACTAATTATCATCCTAGACTACTATTATAGTATTCTTAAAAAAGACTATGGATGAGTATATTTTTAAGTTGCTACTTCCTACAATAAAGGCATAAAGAAGCTTGGAAATATATCCCTGCTCATCTTGTTATTCTGTTTGGAAAACATTGTGGTTTTTTACTTCTAAATTTCAAGCTACTTTAGAAACACTAATTTCTTTCTTTCTTCACATCCTATTTTATGTAATCAGCTAAGTGACTGCACAGCTCTGGGAATAGCTTAATGGCTGCAGAGCCAGCAAAAGAAGCACAGATTATTGTGGTTTTTCCTTTGTAGGTCCTATATAATGTGTGGATTTAAATTTAACAATGGAGTTATTTAAAATCCAACAAATCAGATATTAAATTTTTAAAAATTGTTTCTTACTGTTTTTAAAGGTTAATATTTGTTTTTATACAGATTTGTATTGAAATATACCATACCTAATGTCTTAGATGTTGGGATATCTTTTCTGACTAAATACACTATCCTTTGCAAAAAAAATTTAACTTGTACTACCCTTTGGTTATTTTACCAGTCTTGAAATTTAAAGAGATGCTTCCACTTTGTTTTTAACAACAAAAGTGATTTATCTAAGCTTTTCATCTAACAACCATGTTGCAATTTCCCTGCTGGTCAGTTATTTACAAGGCATCTGGTTGTGAATGTTGCATAACTTTATGAAACTGAATATTAACATAAGCTGAAGTTGCTTCCGATTGTCCAAGTTATGTTTCCACCCTGGCAGTTTCATTTGATAATGTACTATTGATTCCATCCTCAAGAATATAATGGCCAGCCATTTAATGCTTATCAGATTTATCAATGGCTATATTCCTTTGATCCATTACTAGAGTATCATTTATATGATATTGTCAGGCTTCATAAAGAATAACTTATAATTGCTGGTAAATGCCTTTGTTTTTTCCAAGACTTAATTACTGCAATTATTTTTATTTTCTCTTTGAAATGAAGGCATCACTTACCTCACAGTTGGAGAGGCTTAACTTTTGCAAAGTGCTTTGAGATCCTCAGATAAAAGGCCTTAGAGAAGAGCAACATATAATACATTAGGCTATTTAAATGTATTGCTGCCATATTTTGTCTGAATGAGGCATCTCTCTAGATATTTACTGTCCAGGAATTTGCATTCATAGAAAACCCAGTCAAAAGTACTGTTAAAAAAAAAATAATCAAGGTTAAGACAATCCCATAAAGCAAGGGGATTCAGTTAAAGGGACTGTCAGGTGCAGTGGCAGATTAACCAGGGGCCCCAGCCAATTGGTGGGCCCTTGGAAAAATGGGTGCCCCAGCGCCCATACGCGCTCTGCCCGCCTGGCGCTCCTTCCAGGGAGCCGGGTTGTGGTGCGGGGGCTTGCCCTGCTCTCTCCGCCTACCCGGTGCTCCTGCCGGGCAGCAGGGGAAGCCCCCACACCTCGACCCTGCTCCCTGGCTGGAGAGCCAGGCAGGAGTCGACCGGGCAAGCCCCCGCTCCCCAGCAGGAGCAAGGGGGAGGGGCATGGAGGGGACTGCAGGCGGAAGGGGTGCTGAGGGGCTCCTATTTGCTTTGGCCCAGGGCCCCACAAACCCCTAATTCGCCTCTGGTCCAGTGTTGTAGATAAAATGTTGCTTCTGTATTTAAAATTGCCTGTATACTTTCACGCACTACTCTGAATCACAGAAGGTGTTTTGTTTTCTAAAAAATAAATGTTGCAGAAGACCTTACATTATAGTTCTGTTCCTGAAAGATCCTACAAAAATAGACTTCTGGGTACTAGTTCTGTGATCACAAGTGTGTACATAGACAGTGTTCCTTCTCCTGAACAGGTATTATCTTGAAATCCACAGCAATTCAGTTCAAGCATTTCCAACAGCAGGATCCTAGTATCATTTAGAGTGTACTGCCTGCTCACAGCCAGGGAGCAGCAGGAGGGTGGGGAAATGAAACTTACACGTACTCTATGATCTAGAGCACATCTGTTTTGAGCATTGACGGATTTTCTGAAGGGCCTGGCAGTAGGAAAAAGTTGAGCTGGTTCCCTTGTTCTATCCAAATACTGAAGATTTAGTCCTTCACTAAGTTTCCTGGCATTTGTGGGGATCTCGTTTTATTTTCTGAATTTCATTTGATACACACCAAGTTTTAATGGGTAGGGTGTGCCTTCGGAGATCGGAACCTAACCAATTGCGTTATTTAATTCCAAGAGCTGAAGGCAGCAAGACAGGAGTTTGAATTCCTTCCTTTCTTCCTTCAGGAGCTTTGCTGAAAGGTAAAAGGGCTGTCTTATGCATGCAGCTTTCAAAATACACTGAGCCTTTATTGTATTCTAGCGGCTTCCTCTATCTCAGAGCGTATGTTTCGTGATTGTAAAAAGTATGTTTGGATTCTGTGACTAGAAGTAAAAAGTGTTTTGAACACTTGTATAATTTAGCTTGGAAAGTTTTAGTTATAACAAATACAGTACTTCATTTATAAATCAAATACATTTGCATAAGCACCTGTGTTGTAGGAATTTGCTAACGTCAGTTGGCCAGTGTTACTAATTTCTTGTATTATGTTAGTGTTGCTGTGTTCCCTAGATGTGTAAACCATATCCCGGGAATGTCTTTAGCACACGTGCCTAAGCAGGGGTTTACTGTCAGCTCTTCATTGAGTTTTTACATTTCCTTCTGAATGTGGCTGTAAGGTTTTAGTGGGCCAATTTACAGTAGCAGAGAATTCCTT
Organism: Chelydra serpentina; assembly: GCA_037349315.1. NCBI lineage: Eukaryota > Metazoa > Chordata > Testudines > Chelydridae > Chelydra > Chelydra serpentina. The sequence goes on along the minus strand of JBAIAC010000500.1, from coordinate 131,842 downwards.
ATTAGTCCCTACCTTGTTCTTTGTTTTGCCTGTCACGCCTGACTGTGGTGACTGCTATCAAGGCTCCTGCACTAATTAATGGGAGCAAGAACAATAACATACGTGAGCTCTTCAGTTCTTCAACTTAAAAAAAATGCAATGCAGAGAGAGAACTATTCCTGCTTCAGTCAATTGCTGTCATGTTCTTTGCTGAAATAAACCAACAGAAACTATGGGTGTGGTTAGAGATAAACCAAAGCAAAGTAATTTTGTGCCTTGCTCAAATTGAACATGCTAGCACTACTTAATATTAAGAGAGATTCCTGAATGAAAGTTCTGCTAAATTTTATTGTCTACTATAGGAATTCTGGCTCTTAGTCCCTTGCATAATGAACCCTGCATGCAGAAATGTAATCTTCATGCTAGTATCAGTTTAGACAGCTGTTTTTATAATGGGTCATAAATTGGCCGTAATGCTTTTGTGCTTCAATAAAATTGTCTTGTAAAGACTACACTAACTCTGAATTCCAGAACTGCAAGATTGCTGAAACGCAAGGCAAAGTCTTTAGAGATCTTGCTGCTTTGTGTTTAGATTTATTTATTTTTTACTGGTAGTTTTACAGTGCCCTTTAAGCAACATAAATTTTATTTTAAAAAAGCATTGCCCAGAAGAGCCCAGTACCCTGTGAGAGTTCCTGCGCAGACATGGCTGATACAGCAGGAGTTTTCTAACTTAATTCCTTTCTTTTCTTTTTTCTTTTTTTTTTATTTTCAGAATCTGTGGGAAGGACGATGTGAGCTGCTACTTCAGGCATCCTGATAAGTTGGTGTTGAGAGGAAGGAGCCTAGAGTTCTTTGCTGTTCAGACTCTAGCTCCCATTTGCCATCCCAACCAGATATTTGCCATTTCCTGTTTGATACAAGACAACGTGTGAATTGCAGCTGTCAGCCACATTATTCAAGGGAGAGGACTATTTTTTCCCCTCATATAATTAATTGACCATAAAAACAAATCTGCAGGGATGTCTAAGAAACAAAATCAGAAAGGTAAGATTACGTGTGAATGAGGCGTGCTTGGCTGGATCATGCATCAGTTAATATGGTTATTGGTTCTGAAGCGATCAGTTTGGAAAAACTTTGACAACTTTTGACGATAATTGCTCTCCCTGAACCCTTCCAAATCTGATAACAGAACTTGTGAGCTTGTCCCCACTACTTTAGTGGATTCCATATAGTTCCTGCTTCTGTCTTGCTTCCATTAGTGCTTCAGTTGTTCATCCAGATAGCATCTGATTCCAGGCAGTTCCAGTGCAATGTGAATGTTGCACCGTATTTGCAATCAGCCTGTATGGAAATAAGATCAGAGAATTGGGTTGATAGTTGTGATCTTCTAGAACCAAAGTAATCTCTTGTGGGGACACTGTTTTGCTGTTGCATGTGTGAGTTTCCATATCACACATTGGACTACTTGAACTTATGGGCATTCTCTGGTCCATTAGCATTTGTAGGATCGTTCTTTCACTCCAGAAGTGATGACCAAGTTTGCTTCCTTTCAAAAGTGGTGTGGCGGTGTCTTTGTCACCTTTGTCAATTTAACTGCTCTGTGTGCAGTTAAATTCCTCCTGAAGAATGACTCTATCTGCATAATAACATCTCAGAGTTAAAGGGATACTATCAAGTTGGAATCTAGTACGTTAAAAAAAATATATTAAAATTCATCTCGGGTACTACAGCTGCCTCCAAGTCATCCTGACAGTTTTTGTCTTTAAAATTGCTGCCCTATTTTTTAAAATGTTTCTCTTGCTCTGTGAAAGACAACAGGGAAACTGTGGGATTGACTAGCCACAGCATGCTGTCAAATGCACAAAGTAAACAAGCTGAAATCCTAGAGGAACATAACTTTGTCTCTAATCTGTTTCAGTCATAACAATCTTAGACCCTGATCCTTCAGTGGGATGCACACGGGTCCACCCTGAGAAAAAGTTTGACAACTTCTGACCTAGGCCTAAGCGTTAGTTCTAGAGTACATGATGTTTCCAGGGTGTTTTAAATGCTAATACAGCCTTAATTATGGTCACATTAGTAGGCTCTGCTGTAATGTCTGGAAATAGATACCACACCGGAATAGTTTATAGTAGTGAGTGACATCTCATTTGCAATGATTAGCCCACTTGCCATTCTGCGGCTGTATAGGTTTGTATTTCTGTAACAGGATTTGTTTATATCCCTGACAAAGGTCAGTGGAGAAATAGATGACTAACAGGCGCAGGGTAAAGTCAGCGTTAATTTATGAAGATATTAAAATCAGTTGGTGATGAGCTGGTGTGTGTTGTTTTTTTATATTTTAATGGATTTTTATGCCATTCCCACAATTTATGGAAGCGTAACTCCTGCTGTTCTTCATTTGAGTGTCTTATTGCAAAATAATAGTGCCAAATTTTTACTCAGGGAAATGAAGCTTTTATTCTGTCTCTGAAATTTATATAAACCTATCTGGTTTTCCTATTCATTTACTGTTTTACCTGAGCTGCCAATCTTAAACAAACAAACAATTGGCAAAATTGAGTACCTAATTTCTCCCTGACAAAGAAAATAATTACTAGCTTTATCATGGTGGTTGAAACTGATATTTGTTTTAATTAAAGCCCTGATCCTACAAACACTTACGCAAGTACTTAATTTTGATCTCATTGGGACTACTGTCATCTATTAAACCTTTCTTTAAGAAAATCTTTTTTATGTATGTTATGGGTTTTGTTTGCTCCTCGTATCTCAAATGAATATTTATGAACAGTATCATACTGTAACCCCCACCACCATCCTGCGTCCTTACCAAGTCCAGATCAGAGACTTGCTGGTGTGTTGGGCAACCTTCTTTGGGCACAACCGTCACATAATCGTTAATCTAGTATCCAACTATACTTAGGTGAGCTAGGAACTGAGTGAAGTAGCTTTACATTCGACACATGCACTTTTTGACCAGCCAGTTGTATCTGCCTCTCCAAATGACACTAAAACAGGTTTTTGTTGCCTACATTTAATATGCCTTTTGCACAACATGTAACATCTATAATAGCCACAAAATGTACACAAGTTCATTTCTTTCACAGACCACAGAAATATGCAAATAGCCATCTGGCTTAGTTTCACACCCAGCTGGCCACACTTGATATTCTCACATCCTGTGTTCCAATGTATGTAACAGTTACCTCTAGCAAACTGATATTGCCTTGGGCGCTGCTGGAGCTATTTGGCGTGGAGAGGTATTCAGTATATACATATAGGATCGTTTAGAATAACAGATATGGTGTTAGGTCCATTTCTTCTTTTGAATTAGCCGTCATCTTTTTTGCTTACATACTTTGACTCCTCATTGTAACTAAGTAATTTTATTCCAGATGATAACTATTCCTGGTGGAAATAAACTTCCTCCTTTATTCCTTTTCTCTCTAGTCCTTGCTTTCCTTGTATCTATCTTATGTTTTCCTCTTTATTGTAGTAGATACACTTCCGAGGTAATTGTTAATTATTGAGACTTTTGGTGGATGGATTGGTAGCAGTTTTATAGTTAAGGCTGTAATAAGATTTTGATTGTAAGCCTTGTGGATACTCTTCAGACTTTCTTTAAAAGAAATCCTTGTGATTTGAATCTTAATAAATTTTCTGAACAGTTGAAGGAAATTGGTCAAGGAATTTTGGGTTTACAGCTAATATTTTTCCTCAAACCTTTTGCAAACTGTACTGTTTTGGAGAGAGAGTAGTTATAACTCAAATTGCTTGAACAATAGAACTTCAAAATATTGTTACCCAAAGTTCTTAAACGTTTATGTAACACTTTCAAAAGTGCCTAATGCCCATCTTTAAAAGTGATGTAGGCACTGAAGAGCCAAAGTGACTTAGGCACTGAAGAGCCAACTTTCAGTGCAATTTAGGCTCAAGTGCCTAAACTTTGGTCACTTTTGAAAATCAGACGTAGGCTCCTTAAGGCACTTGCGCCCTTTTGACAAATTTACCTCTTATCTTTGAAACATCCTGTCAGTTTTCTAAGTATTTATTTTGAGCTGACTTGTCTGCTGCCGTAGAATCATTTTATCAATAAACATTTTAATGTGAGTGGATTTCACAATGAAAGCTTTTTACTTGAAGAAAGGAATTCTTGTTCTCCAAGGATTTTCCTGGGAGCTTCTACATCGACATGGTCTTCTGCTGGAAGGATCTGATCCTTAAGTCAGGATTTATCTATAGAAAGACTCGGAGAGGTTAGCATTCTTGGGGAAGATTACTGCATAGGATAATGTTGGATAACTTTAAAATGCTGTATCAAAATGATAGACATTCAGGGGCTGAAATACTGAGTCATGAATGATTTAACTACTAATTTTCGCCACTAGCAACAACGTCGTACAATTAAACTGATGAACAAACTTGAAGAGGAAAATGCATCTGGAGATAGCTGAGGGAAATTAACCCAGCTAGATGGGGAGCCTGCCTGGGAAATGTATAAGGGAACATTGGAAAGGGGCAGGGAAAGCAGTTATCTGTGAGAAACTTTAATTGTGGGGATCTGCTGGTCCCTTCCTGAATGTGGGAAGCCTGCTTCAGTTGTCTATATGAGGAGCCCCTGCTGAGTTTGTAGCAGGTAGTCATGTGGAGAGCCTACAGAGGAGTATTGGGGACACACCAAGTGCCTACAGAGGAGTAAAGGAATCGGGAACATACATGTGGACAGCAAGCAGGGATACAGGGTCAGAGTCAATAGAGCTGTTTGAACCTGGACTGAATTTTCAATCAGATCTTTAATTGTTTCATTTTATAGCCTTAACTTAGTCAACAGAAATTTTAACTGCTTTGTTTAAAAAACCGGGCTAGTGAAGGAATATTTCTATTCTCGGATATTTTGATGTATCTTTTCCCTCAAAAAGCCACCTCTGCTTTATAACAAAGCCTCAGCGAGAGCTATTGAAAGATTGGTAAGACGAGCTGTAACTATTTTTAATAACGCAGCAGTTTTGAAACCAAATCATGGGTCCATCTGTTTCTCCTCATCGAAGCACCAGAGAGTAGAATTGTCCTCTGAACTATTCAGAAGGATATTTTTAAAATCTTTTGAAAGTTTGCATGCAAAGTATTGGCATATATTCACTTTGTATCTTTTGCATAATGCTGTTTTAATTATAACTTTTTACTGAAAGATCTGTACTGCAAAGAAACCACTGCACTCTAACGCAGTCCTAGAATCTCCATTTGAAATGTGGTTTCTTGAGTCCAGATGTAGGACTGTATCTGGGTTACACCGAATGTTTCATTTAAACTTGTGACTAACTTACTCCCTATGGAACTGCTTAGAGATTCAAAGGAAAGGCACTCTCAGTGGTGCTAATTGAGTAAATATTTTGGGTAGTTTGGTGGTTCTGCTGATTCATTGCTGCCTGAAATAATGGCATCATTATTTGCATTGCCAAGCTCTTTCCTTCACCTTCGTTTTCCAGCCGGCCCCCACTAGTGCACATTACCCTGCTGTTTCCTGTCGGGTTGGGAGTAGAGAGAAACGGAGGCTGCTGCTTGGCACGAGAGCCAATGGCAGACGTGTCAGCAAAGCTGCCGCACTCTGGAAAGAGTTCAAAGTTTATGCAGGAAATTGACAATCAAATTAGGGGGGACTCCTATTAATTTTCTCTTGGTGACCTTCATTAGCAATACTTTTCAATTTATAAATCAAGACCACTTTTTAAACTGCCCATTCTGCGAATTTGAACGGATCAGAATAATTCAGCAGAGTTCTTTCTGCCTCTGACATAGGCAGTAGATTCTGCAGCTCAGAACTTTGCTGGTAGCTTTGTTGATAATACACAAGGCATATAAGTTTCCAACGTGCTCCTCTGTCATTGATAGGAGTCAAAACTTGGCTTGTAAGTAAAGTCAACAGATTTGACATGGAGAGATGCTGCACAGAGGGGAAAGGTGGAGTAAGAAGTTGCTGGATATTTTTATACCATAACACTCGGTGTGTTGGAGTATTAACAGTTTTGTCTTTAGAAAAGTAGCTGGAAATGTGCAGTTGTAACTTAATTTGCTGTCATTTTCCAGCTGCAGATGGGAACTACATGGGGTGAAGTGAAAATTCTGCTGGTTAAATTAGGGTTTATTTCTTGGGTTTCAGCCAGCTGAAGGCAGCAAGGTTTTCCCTCTTCTCTTGCTGCATTACTTGGTAATTCAGAACAGTGTGCAGAGCTTGGGCTAAAATTGCCAGCTGTGATTACTGTCACTTGTAAGTTGTAGAGAGCCAGTGACTGCTAAACTGAATCAGTAGGTAATAACTGGATGAGTAATTAGAGCTGCTTTGGAATGGTTTCCACCTGTCTCCTGGAAAGGAAGTGCTATGCTCTTAAGGGCACTGTCTTCATGCCATCAACTTTCCCTACTCTTATGGGAGGAGTTTTACCTTGGGACTAAACTGTGTCGGGTTTGAAATGTCTGGCTTTAGAGTCGAAACGCCGTCTTCGCATATTTGGGTAGGCCTCGGCTGTCTGCAATGGCTAACATTGTAGGCACTCCGGCAGCACTAATTAGTGTACAGAGATTCTCTACTCTGTTTCTTCGTAGCTAGATTATTGGGGAGAACATGACACCTTTTAAAATATTAATTTTTTTAGTGCAGTTCTCTTCCAACCCCTCAGCCTCCAAATGACCGTGTGTCTGTACACTGGAAATGCCTGCCGCCTGCTGCCCAGTTAAAAGCTCAGTGTGTTCCTCGAGAAGAGGATTCCATTCCCGTCTCACAGGTCTCAGACTCGAGGATCCTATAGCAGGCAGGTTTAATCTGCTCACCTGTGAAGGAATCACAACACGCAGCGTTTCATGGTGGTAGACAGTATAAGACTGTCAGTGAGAGTTTTTAATTAAAATGTGATGAGCTGACAACCTTCAAATACAATGTTTCTTATTTCTGACTTTATCGAGGCCGTATCCTACTTGGAGATGTATTTAAAAGGTTGCTTGAGGAAGGTAAATGATATTTTTGTCTAGACAGACTCCTTGCGTGCAGCTGCCACTTTTTTCCCCCCTGGCTGACAATACAGTGAGATCACAACAGGGCCCTTGTGCTGTTAAAAATAACTTCCATAGAAACAGATTGAGGCCTCAAGCCTGGATTTCTTTATCTGAGCAGGCTGTACACAAGTGATTTGGGGCGGGAGGAGGAGTTTAAAATACAGGTTTATCAACCAACCTGTCTTTTAAAATCCTAGCGAAGCGTTTTCATTTGTGTGTCAATAGATGTGTGCATGAAAAAGACGTTCTTCCCCAGGGACCACGAAGAAAGGTACAAGTTGCCATTTCAGAGCAAAAACCATGCAGGGATTTTAACTTGCCTTCTCCACAACCTGAAATGCCATGGTTCAGCTACACGGTGTGAACCTGATGTATATTCAGTCTTGAGAAAGTGTGAATTTTTATAATGTTGCTCTCTACTTTTATTCTGGTGCTGTATGATCGGTGATGGTGGGGAAACGTTGCTCTAGCCACGAGAGAGGGCAGTGCGGGGATCTGGGCTCTAGTCCCAACGTTGCCTTCGACTTGCTGTGTGACTTTGCGGAAGGCACTTCACATCTGTGGCTCCATTCTCTTGTCTGTAGAACAGAAGCAATACTTCTACAAAGGTGGGGAGCACAGCAAGATACTCTGCTAAAATTCACAAACCGCTATAAATGTGGTATACAACATGTATCGACTCTTTTAAAATAGACTTGTCGCACTGTGCGTGCATTCACGCATGATGCCTCGAGTCCTGGTGCCAGTGAAGCCACGACAACTTTTGGTATTTAAGGCTTAGAGAATAGCTTTATGTAGCATTTTTTTGCAAGGAATTTTGAGATGTTAATTTCTGCATAGCTCTTCCATGTCTTTCAGGGACCCCAGGAGGGAGTAGAAAATCAATGGTAAAGTAATACTAGTTTATCAGCCTAATCCCATTGAGACATTCACCTTGTCCTAGGAAAATAGTGCTTAGTGATAATTCAGGTTTGGCCTTCTCTGCAATATCCACCATCGACTTTTAGTGATCGCTGTGATCCAGAAACAGCTGAAGAGAACTTGTAATTAGAGCAAATTCAAGCTGCTCTTAGCCTGCAGTAAAATTCCATTTCTTAAATAGCTTTTTATTTCATATTAACTAAGGTCTCGTGTGTTATCCCAGAGAGAGTGAGAGCAGTTACCACTGACCTGAAAAGCCACCGTGACTATAAATGTTTCACAGTTTAGCTGAAGTTTTATTGGTGGGATTTCAGGCATCTATGCTACATAATTCCCCATAGTCAGCCAGTTGCTAGGCTCTTTACTAGGACAAGCAGAAGAATCTGCCATTTGTCTGGAACATGATTTTAGTCACTAGGCAGGGAACAGAAACGAAAGGGAGCTTTGTCCTCTTGCCTGCCTAACTGAAAAATGTATGCTACTTCTAACTGGGCTTTCAATGAGCTCTCGTAAGAGTGGGATATAGGCCGTCTTGATGCCAGTGTTGACTTAGTGTGCCACACCAGGCAGTAGGTAATGTCACATGATCATCTACCGCAGGGCAAGACGGTAACCAGACAAGCCATGTGAAGGAAGATTTTGACTAAGAACGTTCACCACTCTACTTTGTAGACAAGACAGGTCTCCATGTTCAGAACGTGTTTGATGTAATCTAATGTAGCATCTATTCGCTATCAAGTAAAATGTTCTGAGCTTTTATTTTGCCACAGTCCAACAGTGAAGGTACTTCAGTTCCCAGAATTTCAGAAGTACTTTTCTGTGAGGAAAATCTTTTCATTGAGTGTGTCATGGTCTTATAACTTCTGTCTTGACCAGATGGGTTGTTTTAAGGAAAGTGTCATTTTTGTCCCAAGTGTTTTTGTGAGGATAGAAAGGCTAGAATTGTGTGACAAGCTAAAGAAATATCTGAACTGGTTCACAGCCTCTTCCAAGGATTCTGGAAATCAAGAGAATTCTTTTTTCAATCTTATGTTGTTGATGCTGGATCATTCTACTTGCTAAAATTATTCTAGAAACTAGCATTTTTCTCACAATGGACACCCTTTAAAGTGAATTATAGTCAGTAAAGGGATTGTAAAAATGATTATATTTTCGTTCTTCAATGAATCCAGGGCTGATAATCTTAGCCTACAAGTTAAAATATTATTTTTCTAGCTGCTGGGGCTACAAACTCTGTGGAATCTGAAAATCCACCGGTGTTGATTTGTCACTGCAGCCATTACACGTGCGAATTTGACTTCTAGCTAGTGATGTTGCTCAAACCAGACTGTAACCCAGCTCAATCTCCCAGTGCTGTATTGTCTCTGCAGGGCTAATGGGAAACAAGAACTTGGCTTCATAGGTCAAGTGAGCAGCTGTGGCTTCAGTCCGCACTAGGAGCAGATATGTTGAGTAAGGCGTTTAAAACTGGACAATACAGGTCTGTGTTACCTTGTGAGTCTTTAATGGGCTATAGCTCCAGCACAGGGCTATGGTCAACTTTGTTAATGAGGTGTTAGATGAAGGTATTAGACCTTCACATATGTAGAGAGAGTGAAGATTCTGTTTACCTTCACCAATGCTAACTGAAGGAGTCTGACTTGCGATCAGGTTGTTGCTTTAATTGTTGGCACTTTTCTGTGTCCTCGTTCGAAAGCTTGCACACTGAGACACTACTGCTGTAGATAATATGCCTTGTGTTTTTCCACTGGAGAGACTTGTTTAGTTTGAAGGGGTCTCTCAGTTGCATAAATATCCTAGTGTTTATCTAACATTTCAGGTGCACTTAAGCAATGATATTGAATAGATAATTGAGAGCGTTAGAGGGAGTGTTGAGTAGTGTGAGACATCCTTGCGGAATGTCGCCAAACGTGGCTGATCATAGTCTCCGGGATGTAGTTTGACATGAATGAGGATTACTGCACAGCTCTTATAGCTCCTGGTGTGTGCACAAAGAGAAAGTTGGACAGGAAACGACTGTATTTGAATTTAAACTGGAAAGATGCATATCTACTGGTGCAGCAGCTCATCCGCTAACCTTTTTGTTGAATGCGGTTGACTTTTCTTCTATATCAGCTCTGATGTGTGTGCCATGCATTGAAGGGACTAATCACTGGAGTTGTAAGAGTGGATTCTCTTTCTGATCTCTTCAGTGCAGCTGTTTAAAGAAGCCAGCTTTAACTTGTATGATAAATAATGGTATAATACAAGCATGGAACTAGATTTGTGATGACCTCTTCCTTATTGATTTGCCCCTCTGGAGGCGACAAGGTTACGAACAAAGAAACAATGTAGGTGGTTAGCATTGTCTCTGGAGAAGCGACAAAGAGTTCTGTGGCACCTTATAGACTAACAGACGTATTGGAGCATAAGCTTTCATGGGTGAATCCCCACTTCTTCGGATGCATGCACTTGTCTCTGGAGTTTGTCACATGAAATCAATGGGATAGCTGCAGCGTGGTTTACATTTCAACACTTCGGAGATCTGGCCTAACTTATTCTGCACTAAATGACTTGTATTATATTTGTACTTGGAACTCAAGCTTTGGAAAAGAGCGTGTCTTCTCATGAGAGTAAGGCATACATCGATGTGGTAAGAATAAAATCCTGACTCCCATTAAAAATGTTAAGGGTATAGAGCTGAGTAATTTAACTGCTGTCCCTTCTCTGATGCATTTCAACCATATCAAGCCAGCTCAGCGCAAACAAGTGGCCAAACTTACTGCTTCTCCAAGCTGCGTACAACAATCTTCAGGAGTTCAAGAGCCAGGGTGTGCCTGATGGAGCTTGGGGCTTCAGCCTTGCTCCTGCTGAAGCCCCAAGCCCTGTCCGGTTCGCCCTGTTGGGCAGAAGTCCTGAGACTCCCCTCTCCACTGGGCAGAAGCCCCTACCCAGCCACCCCGCTGCAAGGCAGAGGTCCCAAGCTTCCCCCCAGTCTGGTAGGCAGAGAATGGGGGTGGGGGCACCGCGAGCCACACTTTAACAGTAAAAGAGCCACAATTGTGCCACCCCTGCTCTGTAACAACACTTGGAATTGCTACCCTGCAATAACAAGTGTATACAGCATGGTTCAAGCAAAGGAAATTCTCCAGGGTCCTTTGCAAGAAATATTGAAACACAAAGAGGGCTTAATCCATTGAGGAGGAACTGGATTCTAGACATGTGAACCCAGGTGACGTCTGTACAGATTAATTCTCGCTGCATTTTAACTCCACGTGAGCAAGCCACACATTAGCTGACGTACAATAGGTAAGGCGTGTTCTGCGTAGGGGAACCCTTATTTACACCGGTGCAACCTAACTTCAGTGGCGTTGCACAGGTATTGCCTGAGGGCAGGATCTGGTCTGATGTCTTTAGCTGGTATTTTGGGAAATCACATAGTCTGGCTTCATGTGAGATAATGAGGCTTTTATAGAGAAAACCACTGTAATAAATATGTAGATCCCAAACTGCACACAGTCTTCTCAATTAAGAGCAGTCTTATAATGAATTTGGTACTTGGAAAGCCATTGTAATCCTTCAAAGTGAACTGCAAAGCATTTTAAGGAGAAAAGTTGAAGATCCCAAATTTGTAATAGACTGTGCAAATGGGGTTACTAATACATTGGCATTTAGCAATCGCTGCTCTCCAGTTCCCTGATTCCCCTGGCAGTTTAATTTCACTCCAGCAAATCTCCTCATGCTCTCCCTACTCTGTTTTAGGCTAGACAAACACATCTTCTTGAATTTTATGTTCTGTTTATGCCTTGCATTCATTAAATGTAAACTGATTTAAAGCAAGCGCTGAGAGTAAGCAGGTTAGACATAAGATCAGTATATTGTAATCTGCTGTTCCAGGACTGTGCAGCATGAATTCTTTGGGGGAGTGTGGGGGGGAGGGTGCACGGAGGTAAGGAGGACTTCTTTGCAAAGAAGAGTTAGAGGGGGAATTGGTAACCTTGGTTTTTATAATCAACCAGCTTTTTTCAGTGGTATGAACCATAAGACTGTTAAAGGTTTAACAGCAGGAAGTTAGTGGCTCTTGTCTCCGAGGCCTGGAAATCTGGGAAAATTTGCTCATGAGGCTGGAACGGGAAGAGAAACCGAGTGAGGCAGGATTTAACCGTTCATCCGTATCCTTAATAAGCAGCTGCCCTTTCCATCAAACATTGGTTCTGTCCGGTACTTCCTCCGTTTAAATGCTACATCAGTGTCTGAGAATTAGTGAAGTCAATGTGGTGTCTCAAAATCTAGTGCGAGTTATTTAGAGAGGGCGAGGGAGAGGTTAAGTTAGCAACTTGGAATTCAGTTGAACTAAAACCTAGAGGCCAATGCCAGACTTGATTCTAGCTCTTCTAGCAGATTGTGCCTCACTCCTAAGTAGTGTTGCCCTCGAAAGATCCAGCCAGCAAAGCTGTCTGGCTGTGAAGGTCTGAGGCTTCGCAAAGGAAATCAGCAGCCTGCTGGTACAGTGTGCTCCGGGTCAGTCCTTGTAGGGATGAATTGCACAGGAGCAAATCTCCTCCGTAAAAGCTTCATGCTTTTAAAAAAGAAAAAGGCAAAAGGTCCCTGAAGATGCAAAGGTGGTGCTGGCTAGGGGAGGAAAGCGCAGTCTCACTTGGTCTCCGTGAAGTCTGACTTCCTCCACAGTCCATGCAGCTGACACTTGAGTTGAAATAAAGCGTTCGAGCACAGTTAATGTCACTAACAGCTGCTGCTGAGCTGCTTGTTCTCGCCGAGACAAAATGCGCTAAAACGTAGACATGAAATATGCAATATGAAAGTGGAACAAATCTATGAAACTACCTGTTCCCTGTCCCCAGAAGACTTGATACTTAGACCATTCAGACCACCACGTGTGGGCTCACGCAGTCATTCATAGGGATGTGTCTAGGTAAAATGGCAGGTTTTGCAGTTTTGCAGTGGAGATGAGACAGTGCTTTAATTGCTTGCCTGCAACAAATCAGCTCCTTTGTAGCCAGACGTAAGTCATCTTTGTCAAGATGGAGTCAACAGCTGCAAACTTGTTTTTAGGTCTGCACTTTGAAGTGTCGGCACTAGGGTAGAAGACGTAAGAGTCCTGGTGAAGAGTTTGTTTCCAACACAGGGTGGAGAAGTGGAAATGTTTTCAGGATAGCTGATTGATGGAAGGCAGAAAATAAGCGTTTAATTGGAAGTTAGAGTAGCACTGAAGAGAAGCTATTGGATGTTTATCGAAGTGTCTGCAGTTTGTATTTGCAGATCGGTGAAATTGCTAAATATAGAGCAAAGGGCTACAATGCTGAGGTTACTGGTAGTTCCTTATTACTGAGCCCAATAAAAGCACATTGTCCTAAGGTTAGTACAGAAATACAAAAGATGCATTGGGCCGCTTGGATTAACTTAATTTAGTGCGTCAGACAAACCCTGTTGGTGGTTAAAGTTGCTGGCTTGCTGCTGTGATCTACAGTGCTTTTTTCTTTATTTCGGTTGGCCCGGAGCTGAGGAATTAATCAGAATTTCAATGACTTGTTAAAGGCTGTCATACAAACTGATTCACTGCACATTTAGTGAAAGATGTAGCCAGCTGACAGAGTTTGCTTTTTTAACATGTTAGATCATTTTTATTTTTTCAGGAAAGTGAAACAGTTCTCCTTTTTTAAAATAATATTGTACCTGGGGCAAGGAAGGGAGCAGCCTTTGCCTTGACCCGTTGGACATTGAAAAGGGTTTATTTAGCAAAATTCATTTTATGAAAATGTTACCAAAGAACAGGTGCCAACTTCCTGATGTTGGAAGCCCATGTTCTTTGTTGCATGAAGAAAATGTACTGTTCATGATAGCCAGTCCACAGGCAATTCTTAATTTGGCTGAGTATTCCAGATGTTAGAGCTGTTCTTATTGGTGGCAGGATGGAGGTCCCTTCAGCGCTGCTCCTGTTCGCAAGCTTACATGATGAGATTACAATTGACCTATCTGGGTTTGTGAGGACACAACTAACCAGCCAAGTCTATCTTCCCACTGACCTTATCGCTTTGGTTGACCCTACCATGGCTTTTCATTCCAGACAGGATCATTTGGAGGCCTTTAGATTTGTCCCACTGCCTCTTTGGTTGGAAGGTAGGGTCTAGTGTGCCAGATCGATCTGCTATTGCCTCACGGTCTGAGGTTGGGCTATAATGTATCTGAGTCCGTGCTGCTATTCATCCTCATTGATTGCATGATAGAATTAGCCAGTTAATATTGTATTTTTGCAGGTGATAAAGTAAGAGCAATCATATTGGGTCAGACCAATGGTCCATCTAGCTCAGTATCTTGACAGTGGCCAGTACCAGAGCTTTAAGGGAGTGTACAGAACAGGGCAGTTCCGGTGATCCACCCCCTCTTCCTCTCCAGGCCTCTGTATGCTCTGAGCATAGAGGTGCATCCTTGACCATTTTGGCTAATAGCCACTGATGGACCTGTCCTCCATGAACTTACCCAGTTCTCTTTTGAACCCAGTTATATTTTTGGCCTTTACAACATCCCCTGGCAACACGGTTCCACTGGTTAATAGTGCGTTGTATGAAACCTGCTGCCTATTCATTTCATTGGGTGACTGCTGGCTTTTGTAATGTGGAAAAGGGTAAATAACCCTTCCCTATTCACTTTTTCCATACCATTCATGATTTTACAGACCTCTGTGGTATCCCACCTTAGTCATCTCTTTTCTTACCTGACCAGCCTTAATCTTTTTAGTCTCTCCTCACACAGGGGCCATTCCATACCCTTGATCATTTCTGTTGCCCTCTTCTGAACCTTTTCCAGCTCCACTATATCCTCTTTGAGATGGGGTGACCAGAAGTGGACGCAGTATTCCAGGTGTGGGCATACCATGGATTTATAGAGTGGCCTTATGAGATCTTCGGTCTTATTTTCTATCCCTTTCCTAGTAGTCCCTAGCACTGTTAGCCTTTTTCTTCACTGCTGCACATTCAGCAGAAGCTTCAGAAAACTCTCTCCTGCTTTCCGTTGCAAGGCAAGCATCTGAGCTAACCTGTTGCCTTAGGTCAGAGCTTTCCAAACTGTGTGTCGCGACACGTTAGTGTGTCGGCGGCAGTGTGTAGGTGTGTCGCGGGGCGGCAGGCGTCCTCCGCGTCCCGGCCGGGGCGGCGGCCGTCCTCTGTGCCCCGGCCGGGGCGGCGTTTTGGCGGGGCGGCATCGTTGGGTGGGGGGAGTGTTTCGGCCGGCGTTGTTGGGTGGGGGGGGGCGGCACTTGGGGTGTTTTTGTTTTTTGGTTTTTTGCTTGGGGCAGCCGGCCCTGGGTACTGCGCATGCGCAGTATGTGTAATCCGGGCGGAATTGATTCCGCGTCGCTTCCGGTGTGTCGCGAAATGATGCATGTCTAAAAAGTGTGTCACCAACATGAAAAGTTTGGAAAGCTCTGCCTTAGGTTATTCTGAATGTCTCTTCCTGATGTCTACCATTCACAGCACAGCCTTTTGCCCTCTTTACAGATCCAACAGGGTTTATTTTTGATGTGCAGTCCAACACCGTGATGGCCCAAGGAGGAACCTTTGAAAACATGAAGGAGAAGGTAATTGTTACTATGGACAATTCTGTAGCTTTTCGTTGGCAGTGGAAGTGCTAGTGAAGGTGAATCTCTTGGCTGTCAACTGAGACATGGGGGAAAAACATTCACTGACTAAAGTTTTGTTGTGACAGTTTCACTCTCCAAGATGCATTGTCCTGTCCGATTAAAACCATACCCAAGTGATCCCACGTTCCCTGCAGTAGAATACCCTTTAGTGCAAGCTTAGCAGTTACAGTGATGGTACAAAGAAGGTAAGCAAGTGGCAACGATGTGACTCCTTGTTCCTCTCTTCCAGATCAGTGCAGTACGTGCGGTGGTCCCCAACAGGAGCAACAATGAAATCATCCTGGTGCTGCAGCACTTTGATAACTGTGTGGATAGAACGGTGCAGGCCTTTATGGAAGGTAACGACCTCTAGTTTCGTGATCTTGGTAACTGGGCTTTAGCTATAGTGTTCATGGTGGGTTTCGTTTAGAAATACCATGTCTTTTCAGCAGGCGCTGTGCAGCTTTCAGGAAAGGGCCATACGCTTTTTTTATACAGTATGTGTACTTTGTGACTGGGGACTCTCTCTCAGACCTTCTCTGCAAAGCATCCAAGTACAGACTCTTCCCAGATTGGCTTTCCTGAAAGATGGTCCTCTCGGCCTTCCCATCATTGTATTCAGAATCCGCCCCATTAGGTTTTAAGAGAAAAAAAGACTGTTACTTTGTACCAAAAGATACCTAATCCAGGAGATACCAAGTATTTCACCATTGTATTTCTTGCTCATGTGCACAAGAAAAGGAATGTCTGCATCAACCTTGGGGTAGTTCTCTCCTCCCTTTTGAAACATGGTCGCATATTGCATCTGATCGAGTTCCTACCGTGTAGGACAGGAGGTGTTCACCAATGAAACTTTTTGCACTTCTTGTGTGTTTCTTGTACTAACCCTCACTCACAACCAGAGGCAAAGCACCGTGTTAAGAGTACATATGGGTTGTGCAACTACTGAAACAACTTTATATAATTTGTCCTTGGGAAGAGAGAGCCATATAAACCCTCTGACCTGGACTGAACCCCTGTTTAGTCCAAGTTCCAACATGGCCAAAATCTTTAGCATGACAGTGCCAATAGGGGGGTTGTTACCTGGAAGCAGCCAGCACAGAACATTATATGGGAGGAGTCATTCTGATCACTGGGATGTTCCCAAAGCAAAAATGAAACCGATCCTTTCGTTTAATCAGCTAAGAGAATTGAAACGTAACTTCTGTACGTCATTAGCTGCAGGACACATTCCAGCTGGCTCTAGATATGGCGACGCCCTGGTTTTTGTATGGCACAGGTGTAGGAGAGTGCGAATCATTTTCCAGTGCTTATCTTAAGTTTCATTTCAGGCAATGCCAGTGAAGTATTGAAAGAATGGACAATAACAGGCAAGAAAAAGGTAACCTTTAAAATGTGCTTTAACTTACTTTGCTAGTGTCCATATCACCCTGGCATTTTCTTCTTTAAAGGCTCCAAGGCATGTTAGAGACCCAGCATCCTTTCTAATTCCATGCTAAATCATGAAGAACAAGGAAAGGAACCACAGGGCAAAAATATATGTATTGCTGTGGGCAGAATTGCCTCACGTGAGGTAGTCACCAGTCTGGCTAGTCTAACTCACAGCTGAGGTGAAATGCTTTATCTGGCGACTTCAAAAGAAGGTTTGAAGCCCCCCCCCCCCCCCCCCCCTCCAAAAAAACCACCACCACCACCATAATGTAATTAGTTCAGTTCTACGGTGTAATATTGATGACACTGCCTGGCAGAATCACCATAAATTTACTACCTTGGCCACAAATTCTCCTCCCCTGTCCTTTGCCATGATGATGAAAACACTGATACGTGCTGGTCTTCCTCCCTCCCATCCCACCCCCAGGCTGTGAGGCTCTCATCTTCTGTGGGAGAAGTTGTCATTCGCTTTCCAGGTGTTCAGCCTCTTGTGTGTGTCCCGTCATGAACCCTGGGAGCTGGGCAGCCTCTTTTCTGAAGCCTCTGCTTTGATGCCCTTTTTCTTTGCAACGCATGTTTTGCTCATTGACGGTTTTGCCTGCTAGTTTGTTCAGAGCCCTACACAAACAGTTAACTTAGGGGGTTTTCACTTACGTTTTCCAGTGATTAATGCCCTCATATCGAAGTACACTGCAGTATAAGAATTTAAGTGATGATTATACCAAACTACTCTCTCTCCATAACCAACAAGCACGAAGGAGCAAAACAAAATACTATAGCTCTGCTACGTGGGGGAAGAGAGATGGGGTGTGTGAGGGGTCCCGTCCAGGGGCTGACAGTGGGTAGAGCAGCCTCTAGAACAGTGCTCAGTCAGCAGTGGGCATGGTATCACCTCATGGGTCACGCTGTGTAACTGAGAGGAAAGGCAGCATTCATCTGGTAAGGGGGCATGGCTCCCCCCACGCCCCACTGCAGGGAATAGTGCACTCACACCTCATTAACACCAGGATACCTCGTCCCATTATTGAATAAATCCCTCCTGCAGTTATAGGACCAACAGCTGGGATTGGCTGAAAAAGCGTTTAATTCAGTGACTCCTGGGCAGTAAGCACAAGATGAATTTTCCCTTCCGGAATTAAGCTTAACCTGGTTTGTTTGCGGGATGGGTATGTAATCCTTAGAACAAAAAGAAGAAAACGAAACCCAAACCTCCAGCTGAAGCAAGCCCGGGCCTCCCAGATCCTGCTAAACTGGCATCCGCTGAAGGGGAACAGTCTGCAGCTTCCTCTGAGAAGGGCGGGATTAATGGTTACCATGTCAACGGCTCAGCCAACGATACGGAGTCTGTGGATTCGCTCAGTGAAGGCTTGGATACGCTTTCAATAGATGCCAGAGAGTTAGAGGATTGCGAATCTGCCACAGCTGACATGCCCGATGGACCAGGTTAGACTTTCTCAAGTATTGTAGGAATTGAACAGCTCAGTAAGTTTTCAAACAGCTACTTTCTCCCGTCTGTTACTGCTGCCTTTCCCTGTGCCAGTGCCGAATACGGAGCTTTTTTTAAACTAGCATAAACTCTTTGGCTGCGTGAATACTCAGTTTGCTTTCCACTCTTCGGCAGTTGTCACAGAGCGAAGGGCTGCTGGCCCTGTTGATTGAAGTTTTGGTGGGAAGGGGGCTGTTGAGCATTGGGTACTTTCTATGCTGCCTGTTTCAGCTTTGTTTGTTTGTTTGTTTTCCCTGAACTCACTTGCTTTTCTACAGCAGTGTCTGAGCTAGACAGTGGAATAGTGGACTTTGAGCCAAAGTCACCCATAATGCCCTCTTCCCAGAACCCTCCTTCTGTCAGGCCGCAGCCAGAGCAGAGGAATGCCGGCAAGTCTCTGTTTAGATCCACGGCAAGCAACCAGACATCTGCTTCCTTGTCTCCAGCGATGCTGGAAGATGTTCCAGTTTCTTCTTCAAACAAGAAGTTAGGTAAGGCCTCAGGGACTTGCGTGGGCTTGAGTTACAAAGCTGGTTACCTCCAGCAGGGTTCTGTGGGCCACCTCTCTGGTTGTACTGCCCAGCTTTAGCTGGTTGCTGGTGGATGGAGAGGAACACTAGACTTTGATTGTAAGGCAAACTCACATGCTTTTTATTATCCGGTCAGTAACTGGTAGTGGACTCTCCTCTCTGTGCACAGCTGGAGTCTTGACGGCAGTTCAGCTGTAATGCCTAAAGCACCAAACCCATCTGTGCAACAGGGGTAGTAGATAAGCAGTCAGTCACACTGCATGTGCTTAGCCTGTTTCTCTGTGTGCCCCGTCCTAGAGCCTTGAGCCTGTGTGCTCTTTCTCCTCCTCTAGGAGCCAAAGCTTCCCAGAGACCCAGTTACAAGAAACCGCTTCTGGTTATTTTTCCTTCCTTCTGCTTTCCCCACCTCTGTTCTCTTGTCTTGTCAGCAGGAAGGACCTCTGAGACCCCAATTTTAAACACCATCGTTATCCTCTGCTTTAGTGAGATGAGAACATCCGGCCCCTAGTGCTGGTAGTTCACCTTCTTGCTGTAACGAGGACCATAATGAGCCGTTGCTAATTTAGCTTGTCAGGGGGTGTTGGCAGTCAGGGAGCTGCAGAGACGCACGTAGGCATGGTGATCTGCTCTGCTGGAGATCTGAAGTGTAGAGACAAACTTTTGTAACAAATAGCCAAGCCTTTCATCTCTCTTTCTTTCAGAGGAAATAGCTCTCTGCATGGATTTGATTTAGCTTCTAAAAGTTTTCTCTTCCCCAGTAAACTTTATTCACAACTGGACAATTTTTCCATATGATTCAGTGCTTCTGCTTGTTATTCCTTGAGGTGAGCTTCCCTTCAGTGGTCCCCAATCTGTAGCAAAGGAGCAACACACATGAGATGCATTAGACTTTTCCTGTGTATGAAAATCCAGTGACACATCTGTGTTCTCAGCTGTAAGGAGGAGATTTTTAAGCCCAGAAAAACTTCCACATATGGAAAACTCCGCAGCTGTCCAGACTAAATCCAATGTTTTTGTAACAGGAAAAGGCAGAGGGGAGTTTAAAGCCAAGCAGTCTGTGGTTTTGAAATGAACTGAAAGACTCCTCTATGATTTATCACAATCTGGAAGATTTTATAAGCTAACATGCTTGGCTGTTGTTTGTTTTTTGTTTATTTTCTGTGGATAGGTTCAAATATTGAAAAATCAGTGAAGGACCTCCAGCGCTGCACAGTCTCACTGGCACGGTATCGGGTTGTGGTTAAAGAGGAGATGGATGCCTCCATTAAGAAAATGAAGCAGGCCTTTGCTGAACTGCAGAGTTGGTAAGTAGAATAGGGAGAGATCCAGCCATTAGGAATTGGGATCAGCAAACTGAGTAAATAGGAAACCTAATGTTTTCGCTCACGGATCGCTCATTTGTGTTTTCCCCTTGCCCTGAACACTGCATGCACATCAACCTTGTTAAGGAATAAACACGAATTCTAGGTGCTGGCATCTGCCACATCTGTATCCGCTTAGGGCCTGCTGTGCCTTAGCACACCTGCCCTCCCAGGCTACAGCCGTCATGAGGCCCACATTGGAGCCACTGTACCTTACAGGTACCGTGTACCTTAGAACCATCACAGCCGTAGGCAAGGCTTCAGTCTGTCTGTTTTAAGCCATGACTCTCTGGTGCTGGAATTGACAACATCAGCACCCTGTCAGTACTACCCTGATGGCCAGGTCAACACGCACACTCTTTTAGACACTGATAATCTGAGGAAATTCACAGGCAAAATATTGAAGGTATTTATCATTTTAATCCTACCGATTATTGCAGGGAAACGTGGTAAGAGAATGCTGTAGTTTTCTTTAAAAATATAAATGTTAAGGCTTGGTAATAATTCCATGTTAAGGGCAGCATGACGGGGGTAGAGGGAAGAAAGGGAAGGGAAGAAACTCACGTGAGAGATCATCCCACACAACCTTAACTTTGCCCACTTCCACACTGTAGAACTGCTGCACCTTGTATGTATCATAGAGATGTTGTTGAAGGACTTATTTTAAGATGATGCCCTTTTAAGATGATAGTCCCTATTACATTAGGTGTCTGTGCTGAGTCTGTCATAAATTTTTGAGGAATTGCCCTACCTGATGATCCCAAATAGCGTCAGTTTTGGTGAAGAAATGTTAAAAACTCACTGGAGTGAAGTAACGTCGTTTGACAGGCAGCTAAATATAACTCTTGTGATAAGGGATGAGAGTATATTTCTGTGGCAGATTTGCAGATCTGTTAAAACCTGTCTGGTGACTGAGCTGGCCATAATAAGGAGTGAGGGGTTTGCTGTAATGATGGAAAGACATTTGTAACTCAGTTCCAATGCTGTAGTGGTGTGCGATCAGTATGTCCTCAATCCTGTAAACATGCACATGCTTAACTTTGCTACTGTGAGACATTCCATGGATTTCAATGGAACTACTGCCAGGAGTAAAATTAAGCATGTGCGTAAATGATTGCAGGGATGGGGCCTGTATCAGCAAGTGTGTAGATTCCATAAACTGTGGTGTCATCTAAAGACTGTAGTGTTTGAAGCAGATCTGTGAGGCATCCTTAATCTGCACCCAGCTGTGGGGCAGAGTTAAGGCTGTTTGGGTGACGTTACCTTCGTTGCCAGGCTTTCTAATTGTTTGGGATGTCTTGGTGTAACCTTAACTTGGAATTTCTGGTCTTTCCAATATTTTGAGAGAAGCATATTCTCAAGATATTTTCCCTATAAATAACCGAGATATATATACAATCTTAACTCGGGTTAATGTTTTTATGGATGGGAATTAATACTATTTATTATTTATGACCTGTTTCATTCAGTAGATGAACTAATATTAATTATTACTATGACCTCTTTCTGTCAGCAGCTTTATCCTCTGCCTCTCTGTGTGGACAAAATCTCTGAAAAACCTCTCGTTAGAATGGAAGGCTTTAAGTCTTAGCTAAAATGTCTGGTTCTGTATCAGTAATTCCTTGCCCTTTGGATTAGAGTCCATGAAACACTCGTGTCATTTTCAGAAAGGGGAAAGATTCAAGTCCCGTTTAGCAGCATTGCTCGATAAGCTCTGATTGCTGAGAGACAGAGCCAGCACGAACCAGGAAACACAGTTCCGTGTCTGGAATGCAGCCAGTGGGAGCCTCCTTCAGTAAATGCCAAATGAGCTGCCTTCCTGCTGGGAGGCTGTGTCTATAGGATTGATAAGCCATGGCTCTGCAACCGGGTCAATTTAACTTTAGAGAGAAGATGACCTGCCCTTCCCCGAAAGTGACGCACTTGCCACTCAGTTGGGAAGCAGGTTTGTTCCTTCGAGTATCATTTCAACGCCCTTTATGCTCCATGCTTCAAAGAGCAGTCGGTATGTTTAACTCCTGTTGGCACAAAACGAGCTCTTGGCACTAATGGTGCTCACTGAGCCATCTCTCCCGCTGGTTTTCGGCTGAAGAGTACTTGCCCCAGTGCTGGTGTAACAAGCAGTCGGTGCTTTGGGGGCAGGGCGTTGAGTGAGAGGCGAAGTTTGGACTCTTGACTTTAGAGGCCGTGCAGGTGGGCTGCAGAACAGCTGCCGGGGCTGTAGTCATCAAAGCTGTATTCAGACGACTGCCATTTGATTGGCTGTTTCGTGCCCTCTTACACGTTTGTCACAGACCCGGATCTTACACTTGCTGACACCAAACATAGGCGCTGACCTATGCGTGTAACTTGACTTGCTCCCGTCCGTGCGGACTGACACTCCCCGGAATGTCAGGCCTGTCTCTGCGTGGGAATAGCCAAAGGCATCCTTCTGCACTCAGACGTCCTCTTCAGCCTGTGACGTTTGCACTGTTCGGAGCCTTCCCCAGCCTGGGCTCTGCTGAGGTGGTAAAGCAGTGAAGTGGGCTAGTCAGTCGGGGGCCCTGCCTGGTCCTCTGCTTCTCAGATCCCTCCCTCTGCTCTTCCTGGCTTTGGGTTGGCACTCGGGCTGGCAGTATTGACTGGGGAACATATAGGATAACCAGAATGTTTCACTACATTGTATAGGGGAGAACGCCCCAAATCTTCTGCTTTGCGCACATGGCGTTGAGCTTTGTGGGGTACATGGTTCAAGTCACAGATTACCACCACCACCACCACCCCCCCGTTGGACATTGGCTGTGCATTGGGCGCTGGATCCGGGAGCTCCACCTCCGCTTATGCGTGTCACATGCTATAGGTTGCCTTCATTGTCTTGTGGAGGCGCTGCCAGGCAACCTCCAGGCTTTCAGAGACTGTTCTATTTAAGCCTGAAATAAACCTGGCCCCAAACCCTTTGTGTGCATGTGGAAAGGCAGGCAGCTGTTTCACTTCGCTAATGCAGGTGCTGTTGCCAGAGTTTGGGTGCAGCTGAAGTCAGCCCTTCTAACGCTGGGCTGGGCGGTGTGGTCAGCATGATGTCACCTTCCTCCTTTTCCCCTGAATTTCAGCAGCAGCAGCCAGCTGGCTGGGTTTTCCCCCTCTCCTAAACCGGCTTTCTCAGGAGCTGCACTTCAGATCTCTGCTGTGAACTGCTCCCCCTCCCCCCACATAGATTTGCCCCCGAGGCAGAGCCGTCAAAAAATGAAAGGACCTGGCACAAGGAGCTTGGTTCTTTAACTAGAAGCCAAGCAGGCTGGATTGTTCAGCAGGATTCGGATGGGAGAGTCGCTCGCTCAGTGTGTGAACCCCAGACAAAGCCACTTGACCTTTGTCCCTTCGTCAGCCCAGCTGTAAAATTGCGTAAAAGGCTCCAGCTGAGCTTCCCTGGGTAAAGTAAATTACAAACTCGAGCAAGCCTGAGTCTGCACAGGCTACCCGGCCTGCTTTGGGGTTTGCCCATCACCTATAGGGACGGACGCCTGGAGTGCTAAGCCAGGAATGTCTGATAGAAACAGGCGGCTGCTTGAGAGAGAGAGCGCGAGAGCGCGCGCAGCACAGGGCTTGTTCTCTGGGGTGGTCACACGGTGCACAGCACAGCAAGGCTGCTTCTACCCCTGGAGATAGGCCAGGGTGGTTCAGGCCCCGCACCTATGGCTGGATAGTCATTGCTATGCTCTGTCGAGGAATCCTTCCTGGTACACGGTGTGGGACAGCGCTAGCAGAGTGCAGTCATGGGGTACTGTCTGCCTGTCCCCTTGCTCTCTGTATCACACGGTCTGTCTGAACTGGTTCTGGTGTGGATGGAATCTGTGTCAACCGGGCAAGGTTAAATCGCTTCTGGATCTTGTTAATTTTGTGCTCGTTCATTACTAGCCACTTTTGTGTTTGTATTCTGGTAGTGCCCAGAGCGCCCCAGCCAGGGTCAGCGTCCTACTGTACTGGGCACAGAGACACTGTCTGCTCTGAATAGCTCCCAGCCCTAGGAATGTAGGGCAGAAGAGGTCACCCAGCACATCCCCCCGCACTGAGGCAGGACCAAGTAACCCTAGACCATCCCTGACAGCCGTCTAACTTGTTCTTAAACACCACCAATGATGGGGATTCCACACCTCTCTCAGAAGCCAATTCAGTACCCAGCTATCCTTCTAGTTAGTTTTTCCTAAGATCTGACCTAAATCTCCCTTGTTACAGATTAAGCCCATTACCTCATGTCCTACCTTCAGTGGACATGGAGAACAACTGATCGCTGTCCTCTTTCTAACAGCCCTGAACATAGCTGAAGACTTCTCAGGTGTCCTCCCCGTCCCTCCCCTCCCCCCCGGTTTCCTTTACTCAAGACTAAACATACCTAGGTTTTTAAACCTTTTCTCCTAGGTCAGGTTTTCGGAATCTTTTATCACGATTGAGCTCTCCTCTGGGCTCTCTCCAGTTTGTCATCAACACCAGAAGCAAGTAGCGTGGGACAGTTACCTCCCGTGTCTTACGTCCAATGCTCCTGTTAACGTTGGCCTTTTTAGCTTGTTGGCTCCTCCTCAAATTGTGGTCCACTCTCACCCCCAGATCCTTTTGTGCAGTACTAACGTGTAGCCACTTATTCCCCCACCCCATTTTGTATTTGTGCATTTGTTTTTTTCCCTCCTAAGCGCAAAGTACTTCACTTGTCATTATCGAATTTCATCTAATTAGGCAACACAGACACAGTGATAAGTAAACAGAGAAGCACAAGGTGTAGTTCGAAATAGAACTTGCCTCCCTCCCCCCGAGCCAGGGGAGAGCAGGAGCGTTTCAGAGGTACTGTGCTCTACGCCCACTTCCAGATGGGCAGAAGAATAAAGACCCTTCCCATCTGATGGGAGTAAGTCACTGTCAATGAGGAGCACTAAGCAGGGGATCGATGGCTCTGATCCTCTGGGCACTGTAACTGCAGAGATGCCCTGTAACGTGCTGTGACGTCAAACCTAGAATGCAGCGAGAAGCCGCCCTTTTGTACTGAGGAAATACCAGAAACTGAAATGAGCCTAAGTTAATGAACTGGCTGGTAAACGTATTCGTAACACGCTGGCTGCCACGCTCGGCAGCTTGGTGTGTCACAGGGTGCGAACCGCGCCACTATGGACAGCTGAGGCGGAAGAGTGAGAGAGGCGGGCTCCAGGAGAGAATGAGTGCAAAGCTGGGGGGGGTACGGGACCTATAGAGGAGGGAGCAGAATGGAGACCTGAGCTTTGGCTCTCACACAGGAGGAGGCCCCCGCCCCATACGTATCTGAATCCAGAATGTGGGCATTGGCCTTTCCTCCTCTGCCTCCACCAAGTCTGAGTAACGCACCGCATGGCCGGCTCCTTTGAGCAGCAGCCTCCTTGCCTGCTCTTCAGTGGCTGAGCTGAGCAACTAAACGAGGGAAGTGCAGAGCCCTTGCGCTGGTCGTCTCCTCCTCCTCCTGGGGAATTTTCATCTCCTAGCAACAGATACGCATCCAAGTCACAGTGCAACTTACAGGCAAACGAGGGAGCTTCATTGTGATCCTCTTGGTTTCTCCTTTGCTGGAAAGTTGCTACAGTCACAAAGGGCTTTGGAGGGGTCATGCCGTGTACTCTGACTTCTGTGTGTGGTGACAACTGGAGACCAGAGTGGTGTCTTAGCTGTTAAAATCTTGAATGTCACACCTGTGTGTGTGAAATCCTGAGCTTGTCGCTTCGTGTGTAAGGTGTGTTCAGCTATTAAAATGCCTCTGTGATGTGAGCAGAAGCATCAGCGTTCAGCCTTTGTGAGTAGAGGAGAAAATCCCTCTCCCCAATGCCTGCTGCTTTGCCATCGCGAAGGCTGGCGGGTTGGTTTGAAGTGCCAGAGCATCACAGCCAACTGTTAGCTTTGGGGCTTTGCTGAGATTCCTTAGTCGTCTTTCCGTTGCTGTAGAAAAGCCACGTTCGTACCTTCTCTGCAGCCTCTCCAAGGTCTTCCCTCAAGCCTGCCGTGTGGCTAGCCAGAACAGAGGGAATTTGCTTTTTAACATCGTGTTTCATAACCAGCCCAGTGAACTTTGCCTGTGCGTCTGCCCCCCCTCCCGGTGAGAGCGCGAACACACGGCACCTCTGTAACGAGGCTTGTTTCCGACACCATCCACATAGAACGAGATGGGACAAGGAGAGACCCCTGCTCTGTCATTCTGCAGCTGTCGTCCCAGAGCTCAGCTCCTGCTGACAGACGGTTCTGGAGGGAGTGTTGCCTAGTGGCAAGGTCGGGGCTCTGGGTTCTGCTCCTGTGCTGCCCCAGACTCAGCCTGTGACTTGAGCAAGTCACTGAACCTCTGTGGCCTCGTTTCCTCGTCTGTGAAAAGCGGGTTTGGCTGATGCAGGTCTCCAGAGCCCAGCTTCGTGCAGCAGCTTTACCAGTCTCCCCTCCCTTGTCACACGGGGATTGTACCGGCACCCAGTGGGCTGCCCTGGCAACGAGCACAGTCCTTTGTGTGGGCCAAAGTGGCATTGGGTTTTGTAATGCTAAAAACATTCACACAAGCTCTGGAACTTCCAGACCAAACAGTAACATGAGAACGTTAAGGTGCCTGCTAGACTTCCAGTGTCTGCTCCAGGCCGGGACAGTTTGCGGTATAGGAACCCCGGCTTTCTGCTGCCATCTGCTGGCCTGTTCTCTGCCGATTCTGACCAACATCTAACTGAAGAGCTTCCTGGTGCTGTACCGTATGCAGCTGGCCACGTAAAGGGAGGGGTGGTTTTGCTGTCTGTTTCCCCCCCAAATAATCCTTTGGTAACTTGCTTTGAATTCTGGCTTATTTGTTTGTGAACTCAGGCTCTTGATCAGACCTTTTGATTCCTGTCCCCTTCTCTTCTTAGCCTCATGGACCGAGAGGTAGCGCTACTGGCCGAAATGGACAAAGTGAAAGCAGAAGCAAGTAAGACATGTTTTGTTTTTTAAAAGTGGCTCATCTTAAAAGCTGGTGCTGTTCCACTCTGACAGCAAAACTGAACAGACCCTGCTCGAGTGAGAGCAGTGTGGGTAGTACAGCATCATTCCCAGGTAAACTAAACACACACACACACACACACACACACACACACACACACACACTCTCTCTCACGCTCTCACACACACACACACACACACTCTCTCACGCTCTCTCTCGACAGGTTAGAATGACATTTAGCTGTTAAAGGGACACAAATCAAAGTTGGTCACAAGCTACATTTGTTTTAAGTTTGTTGGGTTTCAATGCTGTATAAATTCCCATGGAAAGTTTCTTTTAAACAAACATCCTTTTGTAGTGGTTGCAATCTGACCATTGTGTAAGAGCATTACAAGAATAAAGTGAAATTCACTAGCCTGTTTTTATGTTCCAGTGAGAGAAATGAGCAACATAAACGGTGAACAGTCAAGTGGATAGAAGATCCTTTCGATTTTAATAATCTGGGGTGTTACAAAGCTCAGGAAATATTTTTAACCTGATGAAGTCTCTAAATATTTATCCCTTTCTTTATATAACCACTATTTTTTGTACTGGGTCTTAATGTACTAGGTTTGTTTTTAATCTGGCTGAAACTTGCAGTGCCACCAAGACTTGACCTTATCTGGTAACAGGAAGTTTTAGTTAACTAGTCTAACACACTTGCCAAAAGGCAGAATATCTGGCTTGTGGTTGGGTATTAAACAATTTCTCCAGATCGTTGCTTTCTCTGCGATGCACCAGTTCCAAAGACTGTTTTGTGCTAGGAAGTAGGACCCTGGCTGCATGGAAAATGTAGGCTGAAGCGGAGGGCATAAATTCCTCTTGGATGTCCTCTGTCTCAGTTCCTGGTATCGTACTGAAAATCAGCTCAGCAGCTGCCCGTCAGTGCAGGCGGTCGGTCTGGGGCGATCCGGAAGGAAATGGAATTGGAAGAGCGACAAGCTCTGTTTTCGTGTGCATGCTAGTGAAGATGTTGGTGCTATTGACCCTCAGACGTGCTTGGGATTTAATAGAAAGAAAACCCAGATCTGTTCTTAAACTCACTTTCCAATGGCTTCCCTCGCAAGGCGCTCTTGTGGTCAGAAACAGTTAAAATCTGGACAGCGTAGTTAACTTATAGATTACAAAACGGTATTGTGGTAGTGCTTGAATGTTCCATTTCTCGACCCAGCCCCCTACTGTGCTTAGCTGTCCGTTTGGGTGCTCGGTTAAACCTTGTGTACCAGTGAGATGCTTTGCAGACTGACTCTTCCTTCAGCATTAATTCTGCATAAGCTTGAGTTTCCCTTTCGTTACATTTCAGTGGAAATCCTGGTCAGCCGACAAAAGAAAGCCGGGGCGCTAAAGAAGATGACTGATGTTGCCGTGCGCATGTCAGAGGAGCAGTTGGTAGAGCTTAGAGCTGACATAAAGGTGAATTTTTCTCCTCCTCCGTCCTATTACAACAGGGCACTGGCATGAGAGCTCTGACTCCCGCGCATCCCCAGGCGTGTGTGGAATGAATGTCCTTTGGCATAGAATG
This sequence comes from Chelydra serpentina, assembly GCA_037349315.1. Classification (NCBI taxonomy): domain Eukaryota; kingdom Metazoa; phylum Chordata; order Testudines; family Chelydridae; genus Chelydra; species Chelydra serpentina. The sequence goes on along the minus strand of JBAIAC010000500.1, from coordinate 102,968 downwards.
TCATCAAATGTTGGTTATGTCCAGTGAGTCAGGTGAGTGCTAGCTTCATCTTACTGACCCAGAAGTGAAGTGACCATTGAAGGGGACAGATGTAAAATGGAGCCAAGGTGAATATTTGGGTGTTCTCAGCTCCAGTCCGGTGTATACATAAAATCACACTGCTCGTCTTGTGCAGAAGCACATTCAGTGCAGCACCCATGCCTGTAAATCTTCCATTTCTTGTCAGCGAGAAAGAGTAGTTCCCAAAATACATTCACTCCTAGTGGGGCGCATGCACATTGCCCACCACGGTGTAGTAAGCTTCAGGACGCTTTGTCCCGCGTATTTTCTTATAGCATTTGGTTGGCAAAATACTGACTTCAGCAAACAAAGGGCCTTTTGGTCCTTAACACCACTTAGCTTAGTTCAGCTTTTAACCCTTTTGAATTGGCCCAGAACAGGGCTTCTGGCACCTCGTGAGCTTTGTCCGCGTGGGTTTGCCTGGCAATCTCCTGCCGGGGCTGTCAGCACAAGGTGCGCGGATGTAGGCTGGCTGCTGATGGTTTTGGGTTGGTGTCACTTCCACCAGTATCAGCAGGCACCCAACCACTGAGTCCCGGTGCATTCAGACACAGGCACTTATTTTTACCACCAGAGGTCAGTAAAATGTTATCTACAGGCTGAATTAAAATCCAGTCTGAAAGTCGGATCACCGGGTTCGCTGTGTTCTCCCAGGAGCAGTCAGTCATAGAATCATAGAATACCAGGGTTGGAAGGGACCTCAGGAGGTTCTAGTCCCACCCCCTGCTCAAAGCAGGACCAACCCCAACTAAATCACCCCAGCCCGGGCTTTGTCAAGCCGGGCCTTAGAAACCTCTAAGGAAGGAGATTCCACCACCTCCCTAGGTAACCCATTCCAGTGCTTCACCACCCTACTAGTGAAAAAGTGTTTCCTAATATCCAACCTAAACCTCCCCCTCTGCAACTTGAGACCATTACTCCTTGTTCTGTCATCTGCCACCACTGAGAACAGTCTAGATTCTTCCTCTTTGGAACCCCCTTTCAGGTAGTTGAAAGCAGCTATCAAATCCCCCCGTCACTCTTCTCTTCTGCAGACTAATCCCAGTTCCCTCAGCCTCTCCTCATAAATCATGTGCTCCAGCCCCCTAATCATTTTTGTTGCCCTCCACTGGACTCTTTCCAATTTTTCCACATCCTTCTTGTAGTGTGGGGCCCAAAACTGGACACAATACTCCAGATGAGGCCTCACCAGTACCCTCGTGGTAATTTGAGTTTGAGACCCCTGCTCCAGATCATTAGTGAAGATATTGAACAAAACCAGCCCCAGAACTGACCCCTGGGCCACTACACCAACTAGACATGGAGCCATTGATCACTACCCGTTGAGCCCGACGATCTAGCCCGCTTTCTGTCCACCTTATAGTTCATTCATCCAGCCCATACTTCTTTACCTTGCTGGCAAGAACACTGTGGGAGACTGTATCAAAAGCTTTGCTAAAATCAAGAAATAACATGTCCACTGCTTTCCCCTCATCCACAGAGCCAGTTATCTCATCATAGAAGGCAATTAGGTTAGTCAGGCATGACTTGCCCTTGGTGAATCCATGCTGACTGTTCCTGATCACTTTCCTCTCCTTTAAGTGCTTCAAAATTAATTCCTTGAGAAACCTGCTCATGATTTTTCCAGGGACTGAGGTGACGCTGACTGGCCTGTAGTTCCCCGGATCCTCCTCCTTCCCTTTTTTAAAGATGGGCAGTACATTAGTCTTTTTCCAGTCATCCGGGACCTCCCCCGATTGCCATGATTTGTCAAAGATAATGGCCAATGGCTCTGCAATCACATCGGCCAACTCCTTTAGCACCCTCGGATGCAGTGCATCCGGCCCCATGGACGTGTGCTCGTCCAGCTTTTCTAAATAGTCCTGAACCACTTCTTTCTCCACAGAGGGCTGGTCACCTCCTCCCCATACTAGTGCAGTAGTCTGGGAGCTGACCTTGTTCGTGAGGACAAAGGCGAAAAAAGCATTGAGTACATTAGCTTTTTCCACATCCTCTGTCACTAGGCCGCCTCCCCCATTCAGTAAGGGGCCCTCACTTTCTCTGACTTTCTTGTTGCTAACATACCTAAGGAAACCCTTCTTGTTACTCTTAACATCCATTGCTAGCTGCAACTCCAAGTGTGATTTGGCCTTCCTGATTTCACTCCTGCATGCCTGAGCAATATTTTTATACTCCTCGCTGGTCATTTTGTCCAATCTTGCACTTGTAAGCGTCTCTTTTGTGTTTAAGATCAGCAAGGATTTCACTGTTAAGCCAAGCTGGTCACCTGCCATATTTACTTTTCTTCCTACACATCGGGATGGTTTGTTCCTGCAACCTCAATAAGGATTCTTTAAAATACAGCCAGCTCTCCTGGCCTCCTTTTCCCCCTCATGTTGTTCTCCCAGGGGATCCTGCCCATCAGTGTGCGTGGCAGAGAGCTTTGTTTTCCCCCCCAGTTGGACTATTGCTGCCGATAGCATCCAAAGCAGATTCGCGAGCCACCCTGATTTCCTTGGGGTGGAGAGCAGCAGATTGAGTTACCTGGAAATGTTAACTTCTGGTGGGAGGCTGCAGACCCTTGTTTGGTGGCACGTGTGTAGGTGGAACTGATGCAGCCGAACCCAGAGTAACTCGTGGGATTAACTGTCACCTTTCTAGGCCAGGCTGTCAGAGCCGTGCCTGACCTGAGGCGCTGTTACCAGACGAGGGAGAAGGCTCTTATCTCGATTTCCCCTCTTACGCGCCAGTTTGTCACCCGGCATTAGCATAAAGATTGTGTTAACTTGCAAGCGTTTTCTTTCCCATGAAGCACTTTGTCAGCGAACGCAAATATGATGAAGACCTGGGCAGAGTGGCGCGATTCACCTGTGACCTGGACGTAGTGAAGAAGAGCATCAGCTCGTTTGGGCAAGGTGAGCTGGTCTGAGGCTGCGGGTGAGAAGGTGTGCATGGCAGAGAGCGGGCAGGTACTGGTGCAGAGGAGAGAGTTCAGAGGGGCCCCCGGATTTAAACAAGGGACCAGTGATGTAGTGGTGTCTGCTCTGGAAGAAGCTTCCCCTCTGTTCAGAATAGCTGGAGTCTGTTGACTTTCTGGGCATGTATCTTCACCCAGTGCGGTGAGCTTTGGGGCAAGGCCGGATTAGTGGGGTGGGGGAGGATTGTGGTCTGCCGGCCATTTAACGTTTCGTTTAACTTATGGTGCGAGAGCACCTTTGGCAGGGACCCCTTGCAGCCGTAAGTATACATGTGAATACATGAATAGCATTGACAATGTGGTGTATTACCAGTCTGTCCAGATCCTATTGAAACCCCACAATGGCTCTTCGAAGGCTGGTCAATTCTCTCAGGTTAAAGTCCTGGTCTCCTCCTTCAGGAATTTGCTTAGTGTGGGGAAGGAGGGACACGTCTAGTGATGAAAGCGGGACAGGATCTTGTCAGCTTTCGCTGGAGTGTGCACTGCTTTCTGGGTCCAGCCCCTCCAGTGCCAGTCAGGGGCCTTTCCCGGGGCGGTCTAACGCCAAGGTGCTGACCCCGGCCAGCCGAGCTTTGGCACAGATCGTAGGTCACTCAGCAGGTGAAGAGGTAGTAACTACACCGGAACATCCGCTCCTCCGTTCATGTCATGGAGTGAACAGCGCGGCCGTGCTGTAGCCCCCAGTAGGCGAGATTCAGGGGGCGAGTGTGTGCGTGTGGAGGGGCGTGGAATTCCTCGACGCTGTCCTTCATCGTGTTTCCATTTCAGTTTCCCATCCCAAGAACAGTTACTCAACCAGATCGCGGTGCAGCTCCGTCACGTCCGTGTCCTTGAGCCCGAGCGAGCCGCCCACCCTGGAGAGCGCCTCTGCTCCCAGCCTTCCCACAGCAAGCAGGAAGCCCCCGTCCTCGGCAGAAACGCCCGGAGCCAGTGCTGGCAGCCGGCCAGGCCAGCCTCACCGAGAGGTAGGTGACGACTTCACAAGAGACGCGTTTAAATACGGCATGGCCCGTTTCCTCTCTATCGAGTGGGTCCCTCCTGCCAAGTGCCGTGTCCGAGGGCGTTTGTCTTGCCTGATGCACGCTGGGCAGTGGCAGTGTGCCCTGCTCGCAAGGCAAGAGGGCACGATAAAAGTCCAGAGCATCAGAGCACGGCACCCAGAGAGCAGCACCCCCTACTTCTGCAATGGCAGCTGTTGGTCTGAAGTCAGCCACAGCTGCACCATCTCCTGGGGAGGCGCACATCTAACCCACCACAACACCCTCCTGTCTTCTGAGACAATCCCTTGAGATGCCCCTGGTCTAGGGGGCTTCCAGGGTGGCTGGAGAGGGGACCGTAATCAGCTTGAGGATCATCCAGGGCCTTGGCACAAGTGGTTCATAGATCTCTGCTGCATGTAGCTCTTTGCAGCTGCTGGCTCTGCTAGTCTCTTCTCTCCAGCCCTTCTTTCTGTTTCAGGTCTTCCAGGGTAACCGGAGACAAGGCCAGGGCTACCGGCCCCAAGGCCAGCGCCATAACGGCCCCTCCAATCCAGGGAGACACGACGGTACGAACCGGTACAGAAATGGGCCTTGGTATCAGTCCAGTTCCAGGTCTCAGAACGCCCAGTTCCGACCTCCAGGGATTGCTACTGACCCTGGCCAGACTCATTCCCCAGGAACCAGTGGAACTGGTGCCGCCTCCCTGGCGAGCCAGCCCGTCCCCTCAGCACAGGTGCGTCCAGGCGCCCCCAGCACAGACACCAAGGGGCTCCCACAACGTAAGCCAAGGTCAAGCCAGCCTGAGGCGGCGAATTCCTGAGATCTCCATTCCCTCCAGAGATTCGGCTTGCTAACTGGACTGTAGGACACTCCTAGCTAGAGCTATTAACAAAGGAACGTTTACACTCCTCTCTTGTGCCATGTTTTTCTCTCCTCCCTTGTATGTTTCCTTCATTTTCCTCTCTCTGTGGAAGCTACTTAATGCGTCTCCGTACACGCTACTGCCATGTGACGGGTTCATGCTTTACTGGGGACGCCCTCGGCTGCTGCCAGACCTGCGGCTTCCCCCGGAGCTCCAGGGATCTCGATGGCTCCTTTTCCTTCAGCGTTAGCCGCAGAACCCCAGGCAGAACCCGGTGGTGGTCCTTGGGGAGCCAGCCTGTGGGCGGAGCCCCACCCCCAGCCAGCGCTCACTGGTAACAGCCCACGGTTCATGCTGGCAATGAAGAGGGTGGTTGTGAAAAGTGAGTGCTGGGGCTTTCACTAGGGTAGCTGCTCAGTGTGGAGGGCGCCATGCGGAGTCTGCCTCCTTTTCCTTGGCGCTAATCGGCTTCCCGGCAGTGAAACTGGTCACCAGAGTCCCGACCCCTTTGCTAACGGAGGCAAGCGGCAGTTGTAAAGGCCACGCACATTTCCTGTGTACATGTAGCTGTTCCCTATTTTTAATGGGTTTTTTGGGGGGGGTCTCTTTATTTTATTCACCCCCTGCCCGTCCCTACCCCATCTTGTCCCTAACTAAATTTATACCAGTAACAATTAGCAGTGCTAATCCTAGGTACCACCAGTCCGAGATTGCTCCCGGCATTCTGGATAGCTGTACAAATAAAGACGATGCGGACGATGGGCATGTTGAACGGTTTGTGCTTTCCTGCAGCGGGGGCTGTGCAGTCGGTCCCGAGCTCTGCAAGGACGGGATAATGAGCCTTCTCTTCTGGGGTGAGTGGTGGGGACTGAAATCCCGTCTCTGATCCTGTGCTCTCAGGCTTACGCAAAATGAGTTGGAGAAACTGATGTGGCTGAAATTCCACATGGGTGATTCTGTAGCGGCCTGTTTGTAGGGACAGTGGAAACCCCCCTGGCTTTGCAGTGACTGCAGCATAATCCCACAGCGGGCATGTCCGCTCGGGATTGCACCATCCCAGCGCTGGCCAGGGTCATGAGCAGGTCTGAGGCGAAGTGCCTAGAACTTCATGAAGACTGAAAATGCCTCACCTGTTTGTGGCAAATTCTGAGCCTTGGCATTGCAGATCAGACAGCGAATAGGAACTCCCGGCCTCCTTCCGGCTGGAGATCTCTGCTGGGTTGGAGGAGGCTGGGCACTGTGGAAGGAGGAATAGTTTGACTCTTGAAATGGGGACTTCCTGTGGAGTCCACATCGGGGTACCTTGACAGCCCCTCCCCCCCGCCCCAAAGGGAAATCCTGATAGCAGCAAACTCTCTGTGCAAATTGGTGCACGAATTACAGCGTTGTGGTTGTGATTGCACCAGGGGAAGTGATTTTCTTCCGAGTCCTTATTTCTGGGTGTCTAGAAGATCCTCAGACATTCCTGCGGCAGGGGAATGTCTTATGCCCGGCAATTAAGTCCTGTCAGGGTTTTGAGGCTGGCGAATAGTTTTATTCAATAAACCCCCTACTTGGTTGGCTTCCGGCTAGTCAGTGCGCCGTCACTTGGTGACGTTTGAAAGCGTGTCGTTAAAAAACCCAGGGAAATGGCTGTAAATGGAACACAGCTGCAGCCCTTTGGCATGCCACAAGCTGCTATGTTTTACCTGGCTTTGCACTGTCTACACGTGTTTAAAAACGTGCCGCCTTTCCTCGTGTAGACATGGCCTCTTGGCCTGACCTCTGCAGCCTTCTCCACCCAAAGACACAGGGTTGTTAGTTACCGCCTGCTTCTGCTGCTCGCTCTCTGTGCAGCCGAATGCAAGGCATCGGGAGAAACCAGGGAGGGGTTCGGTGACGGAAGGCAGCATCTTTTGGGGTCAGCCACATAGTGCCTGGGTTACCGGCGCTAATCATCCAAGTAGTTGAATAGAGACGTTCCCACTCCCAAATATGTGATGGGGACGGGGTCCCCTGAGCGCCAGTAAGTTTGAGAGACGCTGATGAAAAGCTCTGTGCAAATGGAAACCTATTTGCCTTCTGCCCCCTTGCCTGTCTCCAAGGCCTGATCCCTCCCCGAATCCGTTTCCCTCCCCCTTGCCCCCAGGAGCTTTCATCAATCAAATCCCAGGCATGCAAACCCAAAACACTCGCTCTGTGCTTCGCCCTCTCCTGGGTTAACGCTGCTGTTCGCTTGCGGCTGCTTTACTGGCCTTTTGGAGCAAATCAACCTGACAGCCCCACCCTCCCCTTCTCTCCCATCCCTGAGTCACTGCAAGGGGGAGGGAGCAGCTGGAAAGGGATTTCGAATGACTCTCTTCGGGCCTGCGCTGAGGGACCTAGCTGAGAGGCAGTGTGTCTGATCTAGTACAGCCTCGGTACTAGGCTCCTTGGTTCTATTTCCTGCTCCCCCCGACTCAGCGGGGCCTCAGCCACCTCCCTTCGCTCCTGCTTCCCTACCAGTTCAAAAGCAGGTAACCTGTCGCCATTTGTGCAGCACTCCTCCCTTGTCCGCTCGAAGCCACTCGGAATGTGTGGAGCCGGCAGCACGTGGAACTGTCGACAGCTGAAGGCCTTTTGGTTCTGCCCAGGAAACCCCTGCGTGCAAAATCTTTATATAAAAAGCAATTCCAAGTGTTAAGGTTTCCCCCTGGTTTCTAAGACAGAGCGGTCTTTCCGGTCATCAATAAAAGCCATTAAACCAGCCCTGGGTCTGCACCGCTGTCGCAGGTACAAGTTACAGCTTCGTGCACTTTGCTGCAATAGAAAAGTTGGCTTGAGGGGGGTCCTGAGACATTGGAGAGAAACGTACATCTCTAATAAAGCCCCTGTGGGCTCCTCCAGGCACGGGACCAGGAAGATGGAGCACTGTTAAATACAGAGCTAGATTCTCCTAGCCGCGCTCAACTGGCACCAAGGGCATTGCTAAATACGTTGCTTTTAAGTGCAGATTTTTTTTGCAATTATTTTTCACTCTTGTGTCTAATCACAAAAATAATCGTAGCTGCATCAGGCTTTCAAAACCTGAGCATAAAGCCCCTCCCAGCACTTAAAAGCCCCCAAATACTCCTGGGGTTTCTGCAACATGTTAGGGTTTTAATTTTTTAAATCCATGATTTTTGTGTGTTGTGAAAGGAGGAGAGATTCCCTTCACAGGGACCGAGCTAGAAATCCCACTTCATAGCTGTCCTATAGGCTGGTCAGCCGCTGGCCTCAAAGCACTTCACAGAGGGTGGTGTCGTTATTCCCATTTCAAGGATGGGAAAACTGAGGCAAAGTCCATGTGACTTGCCCAGGAGTCCGAGGTAGAGCCTGGAATAGCCCCGAGCACTCCTGAGTCCCAGTGGAAAGCCCCATTCCCTTCGTTAAGGGGGTTTAAACCGGCCTTTCTTGTTACTAATCCCACCTTTGGTTACTGGAACTGCAAGGCCTGTACAAAATCGCACTTTTTGTCCCTTTGGGGTTTGCCCTCAAGGCACCAGCTGAAGACAGAGAGACTGGGCTGGCCCATGTCTCTTCCTGGCTGGTTTCCAAAGAAATTCTGCATCTCTGCTCCTAGCCAGGTTTGTACAATTTTTTTCAAGCCACCAGCAATGTGGGCTCTGCTCCTCCTGGGCCCAGCCCCGCTTGGCCGGCGGGGCCCAGCACGCGGTGTGCAAAGAGCTGGGCGAGGGCACTGTGGTAACGTCCGCTCGCCCCAACCCACATTTGTCCCCCTGGGGCCAGGGGCTGCACAGACACTAGCCCGCGAAAGCTGATGCCCAAGTAAAGGTGTTTGGCTCTAGGGTGCCCCAGGGACTCCTCGTTGTTTTTGCGGATACAGACTAACAGGGCTGCCCCTTGGAAACCTGCCCTGAGGGTTTCATGGTCTGACTAGACAAGGGGCAGGAGGGGAAGTGACTTGGCCAAGGGCACGTGCAAGTTCAGTGGCAGAGCCAGGTGTAGACTCCAGTGCCCTGCTCACAGGCCTGCTGTGTTCTGAGCGCAGGCCCAGACCCTGCTCCTGAGGCTAGTGCCTGGACTGAGCTCCGTCCTGGGAACGTGGAAATCTCCCTCCTGCCTGGGTTCTTATTCCACCCCCATGTGAGCGCTGCCCCCCACTTCTCCCTCCAGCATCCACCCCGGGACGCTAAGCTCCCTGCCCTGCCTCTGACACGGGCTGGTTTCTTCGCTCCCGTTTCACGGCCTGGCCCCCGCAGCGCGCTCAGGGCTGTACCCTGCGCTGGCTGACACAGGCTCTCTGCAAAGGTTGGGGGCCTGCCCATGCCGGGGTGGGGGGGCACGGGGAGCAGGTGCCCCCCTCCCTGTTGTGATCCCTGGAATTGTAAAGGGGGCAGATTAGGGACCCTCAGCGCTGTTAACCTGCCCCCCCTTAACCCTCTCTCTGCAGCACTCCCTTTGACCCCCACAGGCCAGGGACTGGGCCCACACCCTGACCCCAGCAAGCCAGCCCGGATTGGTCGCGACCTTTACAATTCCAGGGATCACAACAGCGGAGGCTGCGGTACAGCCCGGAGACAGATCTTTGCTCAAGCCGGAAGTGCCAGGCTGCTCCCAGCCGGGCCCATCTAGCCCGGTATGCCCTGACTGGGCTGACCTACCCCGGGGGCAGTTCTTCCTACCCCCCCAGGAGTGACGTAGGAGGGGACAGACGCTGGGGCCGTTCAATCCTGTCTGATGTCCCAGGGGATGTTCTCCAGATCCGCCTCTCAGCCTAGGTTGTTGGGTTTTTTTGCCTCCTGCTACGCTCTTGCCATCTTGTGGCAGTGAGTTCCACAGGCCCGCGGTGGGCAGATTATTCCATAACACGGCGTCTGGGGTTTCTTATGGCTTCCTCCGAAGCTGCTGGTGCGAGGGACCGGCTCTCCTCCCGTCCTACAGTAGAGAGACCCGACGGCCTCGCAGCTAGCCCGGGTGGGGGGGGTCCCCGCTGTCCCAGTGAGGGCTCAGGCCAGAGCGCGAGGGGCAGGGCCCGAGCCGGGGCTCCGTGTGCGGCGTCCCTGGAGCTTCCAGGGGGCCGGAGCTGGCACCGCGCCCAGCCGGGGCAGGAGGCTCCTTTCTCCCGGGATCGCCTGGGTAACATGTTGCCAGGAAACCGCCTTGGGCTGGATACATCTCCTGGGGAAGCCGCCTGGGGTGTGGGGCTGCCCCGGGCGGGTTAGAGCAGCCCTGGGCCGCACTTCCAGCCCCCCCGCCCCCTCCCCGGAGCCCGATGGTGTAACGCCTCCTGCCAGGCCCTACACCAGCTCCCTGCGCCATGGGGCGGCCCCCCTTCGCCGCCAGGGCCCAGGTGTAGCAGAGAGTCGGGCCGGGCTGTGTGTGCTCGGCGCTGCAGCACGAAGCCCCCGGGAGGCCGGATTTGATTCGCCCCCTGCAGCCTGGGCAGAGCCGCTTATCCTGGGCAAACCCCCCAGCCCCAGCCTGCTCCGGCTGCGTGTGCTCGGCGCTGCAGGGAGCCCGGGGAAGGCGGGGTCCCGCCCGCAGGAGTCCGGTCCGTCTGAACGCCCGGTCACCGCTGGGCCGGGCCGGCTGTGGCGCTCGCTCGGGGAACCCCGGCCCCTCCGCAGACGGGCTCCCGGGGCCGCCGAGCGGCCACGCGGAGCAACTTCGGCGGCGAGCCCCGCCCGGGGGCGTCTCCACGCGGCTCCGGAGCCGGGGCGGCGCGGCGGGACTGACCGGCCCGGGGCAGCCGCCGGGGAGCGGGCGCGGGGCTGGCCGGGGGCGGCGCCCCGGGCGGGACCGACCGGCGGGCGGAGGCGGGGTGCGCTGAGCTGCGCCCCGGCCGGGGGCTCGGGAAGAGCTCGCTGGGGCCCGGGAGTATCTGCTCGCCGCGGGGCCGGGCCGGTGCGGCGGGGCGCGGCCCCTTCCCGGGGCGCTGGACGGCGCGGCCGGCGGCTCTGCTCCGGGACACCCCGGCTCCGGCAGGACAGCGACTCGCCCCTCCCCCGCCAGCACCGCCCGGGGGGGTCGGGTTATTTGCAGCTTTAATCCGAACCCCCCCCCCGGCGGCGCGGCGGCTCCGCGGCTCGGATCCCGGCAGGATGGAGGGAGCCTTCCCCGCGTCCTGACATGCCCGCGGCCATGCGGGGGCTGCTGGCGCCCCAGAACACCTTCCTGGACACCATCGCCACCCGCTTCGACGGGACACGTGAGTGACCCCCGCGCCCATCACCCGCGCGTCCGGGCGGCCTGCGGGGAGAGGAGGCAACGGGCTGAGCCGGGCTCCCGCCTGTCCCGTGGAGAGACCGGGGGTTCGGCCCGCGAGGGGGATTCACGGACACTGGCCCCGGGGGCACCGTGGCAAAGGGCGAGGAATCGCCACCGACCCGGGTCTGATCTTCCACCCGCCGCCCCGATCTCAGCCCCCGGGCCGCGCTGGGGAATGAACCGCTCTGGCCCCCGGTGGCCGCCAGGCCCCTGTGAGAGTCTCCCCCGGACCCGGGGCTCGTTGGTTGATCCGGGGGGTTGTTTTCAGTGGGACCTTCCGACCCCCAAACTCCCCAGCGCTCCTGCCGGCTGGGCCTGTCCGGGGGCGGGGGAGGCATTTGGGGCCAGATCCAAAGTCTGGTGAAATCCACCGGAGTCATCTGGTCATTTCGAGTGTCCCCCCCGAGTGACGTAAGTTACATCGACCCAGGCGGGAGCGCCCAGTGTGGACAGCCGGCGCCTCCCGGGGGGTTTGGCTCTGCAGGACACAGGACTGAGAACTGGCCGGACCCCAGGGGGCTCCCCTTGCCGGGGGGTGGGGAGAGAGCCCGGGTCTCGCTGGCTGGCGCTAGGGGGACTTCCAGGCCAGTTTCATTTGCTGGAAGGGTCTAAAACCGCCCTTGGCCTGGCGGCCACCTCTGCTGGCGAGGGTCGGGCCCGAGGCCGGGCCCCTCAGGGGCGCCAGTGGCAAGTGGTTTCCTGGCTCCTTTGAGAGCTGGTCTGGCCCCCCAGTATTTGGAGTAGCCAAGTCCGGGGGGCGGGAGAGGAGGGGGATTGAATTCACCCCCGGCGGAACGGGCTGACAATGTCCTTAGATCCTGTGTCTTTCCAGGGGCTTTTAAACTGGAGACGCAAAGAAAAATGTCTGGGGGGGCGGGGGGAGGGAGGGGACCCACTCCCTGCGATAATCTATAAATACACCGTCCTCTTGTGTAACATCACAGCCGGGCTGATCGGCAATTTGAGCATTATCCCAACCAACCCAGGCAGATCTGTCCTATATATACACACACAGAGTGACACACACACACACAGTGATACACACATGGCCACACACACACCGACACAATGACACACACACACAGTGACACACACAGACACACACAGCGACACAGTGACACACACAGCGACACATACAGTGACACACACATGGCCACACACACAGCGACACATACAGTGACACACAGTGACACACACATGGCCACACACACAGCAACACATAGTGACACACAGTGACACACATACAGTGACACATACAGTGACACACAGTGACACACACATGGCCACACACACAGCAACACACAGTGACACACAGTGACACACACACAGCGACACACACAGCGACACATACAGTGACACACACACAGCGACACATACAGTGACACACACATGGCCACACACACAGTGACACACACAGCGACACATACAGTGACACACACATGGCCACACACACAGCGACACACAGTGACACACACAGTGACACACACAGCGACACATACAGCGACACACACACAGCGACACATACAGTGACACACACATGGCCACACACATGTGACACACACATGGCCACACACACAGCAACACACAGTGACACACATACAGTGACACATACAGTGACACACACACACAGTGAGCTGTTGTATTGGGCGCAATCCAAGAGGCAGCAAGGAACTTGCGATGTGAGTTACAAACTCCTGTGAGGGGTTTGGGCCCCCGGCTGCGGCCTAAGGAAAATCCCCAGGTCTGGCGTTTCCAGCCAAAGCAGCTGCGAGTTTCTCGTCGTTTTGGGGGACGTCGCTGAAGAGGAAAAGTCGCTTCGGTCCCTCCCCGGGATCCGACAGGCCGATCTCTCTGCTGGACGCCCAGAGACCGCGGGGGTCACTGACCTCCCTCGTGTGAGCGGAGCTGCACAAACAGCGTCTGCTCCTCTCCTCTGGGAAGAAAGGGCCGATTCTCTCGTCATGTCGGAGAGAAACTAGAAGCCAGGTCTGCAGAGCCCACAGGGTCCTGGGGGATTCTCCCGCCCGGAGCGGTTAGATCAAGACCGGCTGTTTTTCTAGATCTGCTCTGGGACTTTCTGGGGCAGGGCTCCAGCCTCTGCCCTGCAGGACAGACCAGAGCCCAATGGTTCCTTCCGGCCTTGAAATCTAAACCCAGGGAGCTGTAGTAACAGAATACATACACACACACACACATGCAGAAACACACACGCACAAACACATGCATGCACAAACATACACACACACACACGGTGCTGTGCAATGACACACCAACCAAATCCACAGCGCTGCTGCTGTCCATGTATGTGTGTAGAGTTCCCACCGCACCACCACTCTTGGGAGTGTACAGACAGCCTGCTGCTGGGGGGGTGTGAACAATATGTGATATTCACACTCGTGAGTAATTCCACAGCTCTGCTTTGTGCACAGGTGCGAATAGGGACCCTCTCCTACCTACCAGAGTGATGCTGTAACGCTGTGTGTGTGTTGTATCATAGCTACATGAGTGAGTGTGTCTGTGTATCAACACACAATGCAGCACCACTCTTGTCATTCTGTGTAATCGGCAGATACACACTTAGGGACACTCGTGCATGTAGGTTCTCGAGTTCCACAATGGGGTTTCTGTGTCGAGTGTGTGTAGTGTTCACCTGGAGAGGTGTCAATAGTTCCATAGACGCACACACAAATGTATGTACAGAGTATTCCCACTCCGGGTGTACTGGGGCGCCTGTATCGGGTATACAGAGTGTGTGTATGCACAGATACACACACACACAGTGTTCATGTGTATATGTGCGAGGTATAAACAACACACAAACCTGCATTGCACGCACATTGACAAAGCCAAGCATTCTGAAGTTCGGAAATGCCAGAGGCCAGTGCCCCCCCGCCCCGGCTCACTCCGTGTGCTGGCCGGCCCGTTGCTGGGCCCCGCGCAGGGCTAGGGAATGCATGGGGCCGTCTGTAAGGTCACCGGCCCTTGAGCCGGAAGGGCGGCCGCGGGTGAAGCCGGGGGCTGCAGGAAAGGAGGGCTTCATGGTTAAGGCAGCCGAACGCTGCCCTGGAGAGCTGGATTCTATCCCGGCCTCTGCCACCGAGTCCCTGGGCGGTGCTGGGCATGACACTGGCAGCAAAAATGGTGGTAGGTGCCTCCCCTCCCCCCGCAGACATCTCGGGTTCTGGGTGTCCAATCTGAGCCAGCGGGAGCCTGAGTTGTCCAGCGCTGAGTGCAGCGGAGGGAGCGTGGCCTGGCCTGGAGGAGCAAGCCCCAGGTTCGAAGTCACGCGGCCCTGAGGGCTGATTCTGCCCCGATTGGCTTTGCGGCCTGGGCAAGTCTCTGTTTCCCAGGCCTTTCCGGTGCACCGGGCGGCTGCTTCGGCCGGGGCCGAGCGCTGGGGAATGTTCGCATTCGATGCTGGGGGTTAAAAGTTGGTATCGCAGCCAGAGCGGGCTGGAGTCTCATGGGACGAAGGAAAGGCACTTCCCTGGCCCCAGGGCGCTCTTCCTGCTGCCCGGCCCCGGCCTGCTGCAAACAGCGGAGGTGTTTTTTCTAATGGAAGGGGTCAGGCAAACTAAACACAGGGGTCGCGTCCAGCTCCCTCGCAGTGGGGGTGTGAGAGGTCACGCCAGCACGGCTGCTGGGCATTGGCAGCTCACCCGCCAGTCCCTGGCCAGGGCCCCCCGGCCTGGCTCCAAACCCAGCCCCAAAGCACAGCGAATTAGTTCAGCACCTCGGCCAGCTCCCCGGGCTCCTTCCAGCCCCGCAGGGCCAGTCTGTGTTGCCTGAGGCCTTGGCCAGGGTCAGGCGCTTCCCAAATCCCCATTAGGATCAGAGCTTCTAGGGAGGGTCCCTGGCCTCAGTTTGCCAGAGCTGGGAATGGGCGACAGGGGATGGATCACTTGGTGATTCCCTGTTCTGGTCATTCCCTTGGGGGCCCTGGCAGTGGCCGTTGTCAGCAGACAGGACCCTGGTCTAGATGGACCTTGGCTCTGACCCGGTCTGGCCGTTCTTATGGTCTTAGCTTCTCTGTGGGGCTTGGAGCCCTCCGGACGCGGGTCTGGCCTGGAGTTCCTGGGGCCGGCAAACACCCAGCACTGGGCTCACGGTTCAGACTCTGAACTGGCCCCTGGGTTTGGTTCCCAGCTCTGCCACGGACACGTCGTCCCTCTGTACCTCAGTTTCCCCTCTCTAGGTTTCATAGATTCATAGATTCTAGGGCTGGAAGGGACCTCGAGAGGTCATCGAGTCCAGCCCCCTGCCCTCATGGCAGGACCAAATACTGTCTAGACCATCCCTGATAGACATTTATCTAACCTGCTCTTCAATATCTCCAGAGATGGAGATTCCACAACCTCCCTGGGCAGTTTATTCCAGTGTTTAACCACCCTGACAGGAACTTTTTCCTAATGTCCAACCTAAACCTCCCTTGCTGCAGTTTAAGCCCATTGCTTCTTGTTCTATCCTCAGCGGCTAAGATGAACAAGTTTTCTCCCTCCTCCTTATGACACCCTTTTAGATACCTGAAGACCGCTATCATGTCCCCTCTCAGTCTTCTCTTTTCCAAACTAAATAAACCCAATTCCTTCAGCCTTCCTTCATAGGTCATGTTCTCTAGACCCTTCATCATTCTTGTTGCTCTTCTCTGGACCCTCTCCAGTTTCAGTAAGAAAGGGCTCTTACTTTCTGCCCAACGGGGCTCCCTGAAACCCATGAACAACCTCCCTGAAACCAGAGAGGTCAGCTTGGGAGTGGGGGTCCCCCAGAGCCTGGGCCCCGGCCCCCCACCAGCGAGCGCTGCCCTGGGCGGTAGCTGGAGCCGGCCTGTGTCTGTGGACCGCAAAGCAGATGCCCCGTGGCGTGCGAGCTCAGGGGTGCGGTGCCAGGAGCTCCCCCTCTAGACTTATCCCTGGGGAAACCGAGGCAAAGGGAGGGGCTGAGACAGGCCCAAGGCGGCGCTGGGCCCCCCAGGCCTGTGGATTAGCTGCCAGCCCAGCTCGCCTCACTGTTCAGCTGCGGAAACCTCCGGACCCATCTCTGCTCATGGTCCCGATCTGGGCAGCAGCCCCAAAATACCAGCCTGGCATATGTGCCGCCCGTCTGTCTGCACAGCCGGTGCCCAGCTCCGCCCCTGCTTCTGCTCCGCCCACTGCCCAAGCTCCCTGCTCCCCCGCCATGCAGAGACGGGGAGGGGGCCCTTCCCCAGCCACGCTGCAGTGGGGACCCCCCTGTGCCCCAACCCCACAGCTGGCCTGGCTCCGAGGGCCCCCTGCTCCCCCCAGGGCCGGCCGGCCGGAGGCGGCCTCCTCCTGCTTCGGTGGGGAGCACGGGGGGGCTCACTAGGGGGCGCTCTCCCCTGGCAGTCAGCTCCGGGCCCAGGGCAGTGCTCGGGGGTCTGCGCTGCAGGAGGGGGCGGGGCTGACCCCCCGAAACCGGGTCTCGGGGAGGTGCCGGCTCAGCTCTGGTAGTTCCCGGTGCCCAGGGGGCTGGGTTTGGGAGCTGAATTCTGTGGCCTGTTCCCCGCTCCCCATGCCCGGGCTGGGGCATAGGGGTCCCCAGCCCCCGCTCTCCGCTGCGGGACGCAGGCCCGAGGGGAGCCCAGCCCGCGCCCCGAGGGGAGCTGCAGACAGACTACTTTCCCTGCGTGGGCGGAAGGATTCGGTTCTCGACGGCGGCACGTGGTGTCCCCGGGTATAAATAGCCCGCGCTGTGCGCAGAACAATAGCTACGCCACCTGGGCCGGGCCCGGGAGCTGGGGGGCGGGGGAGGCCGCGTGACTGTCCCCCGCCCCCCCACGCCGAGCCAGGGCCTCTGCGCGTGGGGCCGAGCGGGTTAATTGGAGCCGGGCCGGGAGCGGCCCCCGCCCTGACGCGCCGGGCAACTCCCAGCTCTCCCCTGCCTCAGTTTCCCTGTGCTCCGTGCTCCCTCCCCGGCTCGGTGCCCGGCGCGCTGCTAGGCTATAAATACCCGCGCCCCCTCCCCCCCCCCACAGTGAGTAACAGCGGCAGGCAAATGACAGAGCAGGGCCCGGGCTCCCACGCGGCCCTGAGCCGGCTGCCAGCCCGGGGCGAGCAGGGGGGTCGCGCCCTAACCCCCTTGGAATTGCCGAGCCCCTGTGACGAGCCTGGGGGCCCTCGGGCTGGGGTCAGACCCCCAGGGGCGGGGCCCGGGTGCAGAGACCCAGCGCGTGGCTCCGGGGCTCGCGCCGGCCCCGCGGGGCCTTTCCCCACCCCCGGTCTCAGCCCCGAGCCTGGGTGCCAAGGAGCAGGACAAGCGGCGGTTCAGTGGCCCCGGGCGCCGCCGCCCAGGGATTGCCCGGCGCTGAAATGCGGCTGCTTCTGGGGTGGGAGGCGGCAGCTGCTGAGCCGCATGTAACCAAGCGGCCCAGGGGGCTGCGGTTCAGGCTGGGGGAGGGGTTCTGAGCTCTCCCTGCTCGGGCATCTGCTCCTTCTGCAGCGCCCGGGGGCAGAGCCAGGCTGGGGAGGGGCAGGGGGCATGTTGGGGCTCCCGCCCCCGGCTGTTCCCATCGCCCCCGGCTGTTCCCATCCCCCACGGGGCCGGAGCGTGAGCTGGGCATTGGAATCCTCTTCCTGTGAGCAGCCCCACGGCCGAGCCCCGCGCGGGTCGGATCGCAGGGGTCGGAGCCCGGCCCAGCGCGGGTCGGATCGCAGGGCTCGGAGCCCGGCCCCGCGCGGGTCGGATCGCAGGGCTCGGAGCTCGGCCCCGCGCGGGTCGGATCGCAGGGCTCGGAGCTCGGCCCCGCGCGGGTCGGATCGCAGGGCTCGGAGCCCGGCCCCGCGCGGGTCGGATCGCAGGGCTCGGAGCCCGGCCCAGCGCGGGTCGGATCGCAGGGCTCGGAGCCCGGCCCCGCGCGGGTCAGGTTCCAGGGCTCGGAGCCCGGCCCCGCGCGGGTCGGATCGCAGGGGTCGGAGCCCGGCCCCGCGCGGGTCGGATCGCAGGGCTCGGAGCCCGGCCCCGCGCGGGTCAGGTTCCAGGGGTCAGAGCTCAGCCCCGCGCGGGTCGGATCGCAGGGCTCGGAGCCCGGTGCCCGGCTCTGCGGGGCAGGGGCAGGAGGCCGGGCCTGGCGCTCTCAGCTGTGGTGTTGTTTAAGCACCGGGCCCATCTGGGACCCCGCGCCCCCGGGATGCCCTTTGGGGCTCAGCCAGGCTGGGGTCTCGGGGGAGCCCCTCCTGCAGCTGAGCCCAATTAGCCGGTGGCGCGGCCCCCGGGGGCCCCGTTACCGGGGGTGATTTACAGCCGCGGCAGGAACAGCCTGGGGAACGGGCAGCGACTGGGCCGGGGGCGGGCTGGGCTCCGTGCTGAGCTGATCAGACCCGGGGGGGCTTCCCCCCAAATCCCCTTTAGTTTTGGGAACCCGTTTTACATTCCACAGCGGGGCAGAAACGCCCCCTCCCCCCCCGTGAGACAAGGTCCCAGGGGTCGGGGGGGCTCCAGGTTTGAAAACTCCCCGGGGGTCAGGCTGGGAGCAGCCGTTCTCTGCCCCCCGCCCCCCAGTGTCCACCCCCCCCCGGCTGCTGTTCGAATGCAAACGAGGCCGGGATGAGTAACCGGCGGAGCCGGGCCCCTGGCAAGATGGGGGGGGGGCAGTGGAAGGGCCCCTGGGCTGCTGTTTGTCTCAGCCCCCCCCCCCCCCCCCCCGGATCGCAGCAGGACCCGCCGGCCTGGCGCTCCCCACGCCCTGCCCCGGCCCGGCCGCCCCTCCCCTCACCCTGCCCCACGCCCTGCCCGGGCTCTGCCCCACGCCCTGCCCCGGCCCCCACGCCACACCCTGCCCGCCCCACACCCTGCCCGGGCTCTGCCCCCTGCCCGCCCCACACCCTGCCCCTGGCTGCCCCACGCCCTGCCCGCCCCACGCCCTGCCCCGGCCCGGCCGCCCCGCCCCACACCCTGCCCCCTGGCTGCCCCACGCCCTGCCCCGGCCCGGCCGCCCCTCCCCACACCCTGCCCGGGCTCTGCCCCCCCGCCCCACACCCTGCCCCCTGGCTGCCCCACGCCCTGCCCCGGCCCGGCCGCCCCTCCCCTCACCCTGCCCCCTGGCTGCCCCACGCCCTGCCCCGGCCCGGCCGCCCCTCCCCTCACCCTGCCCCCTGCCTGCCCCACGCCCTGGCCGGGCTCTGCCCCACGCCCTGCCCCGGCCCCCACGCCACACCCTGCCCGCCCCACACCCTGCCCGGGCTCTGCCCCCCCGCCCCACACCCTGCCCCTGGTTGCCCCACGCCCTGCCCGCCCCACGCCCTGCCCCGGCCCGGCCGCCCCTCCCCTCACCCTGCCCCCTGGCTGCCCCACGCCCTGCCCCGGCCCGGCCGCCCCTCCCCTCACCCTGCCCCCTGGCTGCCCCACACCCTGCCCCGGCCCGGCCGCCCCTCCCCACACCCTGCCCGGCCGCCCCGCCCCACACCCTGCCCGGGCTCTGCCCCCTGCCTGCCCCCGGCCCGGCCGCCTCTCCCCACACCCTGCCCCGGCCCGGCCGCCCCGCCCCACGCTGGCGCCTTGTCTCTTGCAGACAGTAACTTCGTGCTGGGCAGTGCCCAGGCCTGTAGCACCTTCCCGGTGGTTTATTGCTCCGACGGCTTCTGCGAGCTGACCGGCTTCTCGCGGGCCGAGGTCATGCAGCGTTGCTGCGCCTGCTCCTTCCTCGACGGGCCCGAGACCAGCGAGCTCGTCCGCCAGCGCGTCCGCCGGGCCCTGGACGAGCGGCAGGAGTGCGAGGCCGAGCTGCTGCTCTACAGGAAGAGCGGTGAGAGGCCGGGCCCGGCGGGGGCCCACGTGCCACCCGCCACCGGGACGCCTGGGTTCTCTCCCCGGCGCTGGGAGGGGGGTCTGGTGGGTTGGAGTGGGGGGGGAGCCTGGACGCCTGGGTTCTCTCCCTGGTGCTGGGGGGGGGGGTCTGGTGGGTTGGAGTGGGGGGGGGTTGGGAACCAGGACACCTGGGTTCTCTCCCTGGCGCTGGGAGGGGCGGGTCTGGTGGGTTGGAGTGGGGGGGGGGGGGAGCCAGGACGCCTGGGTTCTCTCCCCGGCGCTGGGCGGGGGGTCTGGTGGGTTGGAGTGTGGGGGGGTTGGGAACCAGGACGCCTGGGTTCTCTCCCCAGCGCTGGGAGGGGGGGGTCTGGTGGGTTGGAGTGTGGGGGGGTTGGGAGCCAGGACGCCTGGGTTCTCTCCCCGGCGCTGGGAGGGGGGGGTCTGGTGGGTTGGAGTGGGGGGGGGTTGGGAGCCAGGACGCCTGGGTTCTCTCCCCGGCGCTGGGAGGGGGGGGTCTGGTGGGTTGGAGTGTGGGGGGGGTTGGGAGCCAGGACGCCTGGGTTCTCTCCCCGGCGCTGGGAGGGGGGGGGTCTGGTGGGTTGGAGTGTGGGGGGGTTGGGAGCCAGGACGCCTGGGTTCTCTCCCCGGCGCTGGGAGGGGGGGTCTGGTGGGTTGGAGTGTGGGGGCGTTGGGAGCCAGGACGCCTGGGTTCTCTCCCCGGCGCTGGGAGGGGGGTCTGGTGGGTTGGAGTGTGGGAGGGTTGGGAGCCAGGACGCCTGGGTTCTCTCCCCGGTGCTGGGAGGGGGGTCTGGTGGGTTGGGAACCAGGACGCCTGGGTTCTCTCCCTGGTGCTGGGAGGGGGGGGTCTGGTGGGTTGGAGTGTGGGGGGGGTTGGGAGCCAGGACGCCTGGGTTCTCTCCCCGGCGCTGGGAGGGGGGTCTGGTGGGTTGGAGTGTGGGGGGTTGGGAGCCAGGACGCCTGGGTTCTCTCCCCGGCGCTGGGAGGGGGGTCTGGTGGGTTGGGAACCAGGACGCCTGGGTTCTCTCCCTGGTGCTGGGAGGGGGGGGTCTGGTGGGTTGGAGTGTGG
The DNA here is from genome assembly GCA_037349315.1 of Chelydra serpentina. Classification (NCBI taxonomy): domain Eukaryota; kingdom Metazoa; phylum Chordata; order Testudines; family Chelydridae; genus Chelydra; species Chelydra serpentina. The sequence goes on along the minus strand of JBAIAC010000500.1, from coordinate 82,035 downwards.
GGGGGGTTGGGAGCCAGGACGCCTGGGTTCTCTCCCCGGCGCTGGGAGGGGGGTCTGGTGGGTTGGAGTGTGGGGGGGTTGGGAACCAGGACGCCTGGGTTCTCTCCCCGGCGCTGGGAGGGGGGTCTGGTGGGTTGGAGTGTGGGGTGGGGGTGGGAGCCAGGACGCCTGGGTTCTCTCCCTGGTGCTGGGAGGGGCGGGTCTGGTGGGTTGGAGTGTGGGGGGGGTTGGGAGCCAGGACGCCTCGGTTCTCTCCCTGGTGCTGGGAGGGGCGGGTCTGGTGGGTTGGAGTGTGGGGGGGTGGGAGCCAGGACGCCTGGGTTCTCTCCCTGGTGCTGGGAGGGGCGGGTCTGGTGGGTTGGAGTGTGGGGTGGGGGTGGGAGCCAGGACGCCTGGGTTCTCTCCCCGGTGCTGGGAGGGGGGTCTGGTGGGTTGGAGTGTGGGGGGGTTGGGAACCAGGACGCCTGGGTTCTCTCCCTGGTGCTGGGAGGGGGGTCTGGTGGGTTGGAGTGTGGGGTGGGGGTGGGAGCCAGGACGCCTGGGTTCTCTCCCTGGTGCTGGGAGGGGCGGGTCTGGTGGGTTGGAGTGTGGGGGGGGTTGGGAGCCAGGACGCCTCGGTTCTCTCCCCGGCGCTGGGAGGGGCGGGTCTGGTGGGTTGGAGTGTGGGGGGGTTGGGAGCCAGGACGCCTGGGTTCTCTCCCTGGTGCTGGGAGGGGCGGGTCTGGTGGGTTGGAGTGTGGGGGGGTTGGGAGCCAGGACGCCTGGGTTCTCTCCCTGGCGCTGGGAGGGGGGTCTGGTGGGTTGGAGTGTGTGGGGGGTGGGAGCCAGGACGCCTGGGTTCTCTCCCCGGCGCTGGGAGGGGGGTCTGGTGGGTTGGAGTGTGGGGGGGTTGGGAACCAGGACGCCTGGTTTCTCTCCCCGGCGCTGGGAGGGGGGTCTGGTGGGTTGGAGTGTGGGGTGGAGGTGGGGGTGGGAGCCAGGACGCCTGGGTTCTCTCCCTGGTGCTGGGAGGGGCGGGTCTGGTGGGTTGGAGTGTGGGGGGGTTGGGAGCCAGGACGCCTGGGTTCTCTCCCTGGCGCTGGGAGGGGGGTCTGGTGGGTTGGGAGCCAGGACGCCTGGGTTCTCTCCCTGGTGCTGGGAGGGGCGGGTCTGGTGGGTTGGAGTGTGGGGGGGTTGGGAACCAGGACGCCTGGGTTCTCTCCCCGGCGCTGGGAGGGGGGGGGGTCTGGTGGGTTGGAGTGTGGGGGGGTTGGGAACCAGGACGCCTGGGTTCTCTCCCCGGCGCTGGGGGGGGGGGGGTCTGGTGGGTTGGAGTGTGGGGGGGGTTGGGAGCCAGGACGCCTCGGTTCTCTCCCCGGTGCTGGGAGGGGGGTCTGGTGGGTTGGAGTGTGGGGGGGTTGGGAGCCAGGACGCCTGGGTTCTCTCCCCGGCGCTGGGAGGGGGGGGTCTGGTGGGTTGGAGTGTGGGGGCGTTGGGAGCCAGGACGCCTGGGTTCTCTCCCCAGCTCTGCCCTGCTGTGCACACTCAGAGACAAGTCCCTCGCCTGCTCTGTGCCTCAGTTTCCCCTTCCGTTCGGGTGGGAGGGGGGGGCTAATCCCCTCATCTCCCTGTGGGGGTGGCGTGCCCGGCGCTCTGGCCTGTTAGCAGCTCCCCTCTGTCCCCCAGGTACCCCCTTCTGGTGCCTCCTGGACGTGGTGCCCATTAAGAACGAGAAGGGGGAGGTGGCGCTTTTCCTGGTCTCCCACAAGGACATCACCGACAGCAAGAGCCGGCCGGGCGCCGAGAGCTGGAAGGAAGGTGCGTGGGGGGGGAGGGCGATGCAGGGGGGGGTCTGCAGGCAGTCTCCATGGCAACTAGGCCTTAGAGACAGCCCCAGACACTCACGCTCGTCAAGCAAATCGTGGGCCCTTCGGAGGCTGGGTCACATGCAGGGTAACAACCTGCTACTGCTGCCATCTGACGGAGCGACTCCTTGAGCGCAAGCTGCCGCGGCCTGGCCTGGGAGTGGAGAAGGGCCCAGGTTGGCTGGGGTTTGCACGTTACACAGATGCACACGACACGCGTGTGACGGGACACGGCTGGCGGGTGCAGAGGGACGGACGCAGGCTGACCAGCGTCCCCTCATGTTCCCCGCCTGTGTGCGGAAAGGATTCGTTATGTGCACCAGTGCGGGGGTGGGGCTGAGGGGTTCAGGGTGCAGGAGGGGTCTCAGGGCTGGGGCAGAGGGATGGGGGGTGTGGGCTCTGGGGTGGGGCCGGGGATGAGGGGTTTGGGAGGGGGCTCAGGGCTGGGGCAGAGGGACGGGGTGTGGGGGGTGCGGGCTCTGGGGTGGGGCCGGGGATGAGGGGTTTGGGAGGGGGCTCAGGGCTGGGGCAGAGGGATGGGGTGTGGGGCGTGCGGGCTCTGGGATGGGGCCGGGGATGAGGGGTTTGGGAGGGGGCTCAGGGCTGGGGCAGAGGGATGGGGTGTGGGGGGTGCGGGCTCTGGGGTGGGGCCGGGGATGAGGGGTTTGGGAGGGGGCTCAGGGCTGGGGCAGAGGGATGGGGTGTGGGGCATGCGGGCTCTGGGGTGGGGCCGGGGATGAGGGGTTTGGGAGGGGGCTCAGGGCTGGGGCAGAGGGAAGGGGGGTGTGGGCTCTGGGGTGGGGCCGGGGATGAGGGGTTTGGGAGGGGGCTCAGGGCTGGGGCAGAGGGATGGGGTGTGGGGCGTGCGGGCTCTGGGGAGGGGCCGGGGATGAGGGGTTTGGGAGGGGGCTCAGGGCTGGGGCAGAGGGACGGGGTGTGGGGGGTGCGGGCTCTGGGATGGGGCCGGGGATGAGGGGTTTGGGAGGGGGCTCAGGGCTGGGGCAGAGGGACGGGGTGTGGGGCATGCGGGCTCTGGGGTGGGGCCAGGGATGAGGGGTTTGGGAGGGGGCTCAGGGCTGGGGCAGAGGGATGGGGTGTGGGGCGTGCGGGCTCTGGGGTGGGGCCGGGGATGAGGGGTTTGGGGTGCAGGCTGCCCCGGGACTCCCTCCAGCTCTCTCCCTGCAGCAGCCCCTGGACTGGGGGCCTGAGCCCCGGCGCGGCACTAAGCAGTCTGCTGCGGAGCCGCGCGGCTTAGAGGGAACTGAGATGCTGCCCCTCGTCCCATTGCCCCCCCCCCCCCCCGGGTCCCCTAACGCCCGGCTGCTCTCTCTCTCTCCCGGGCAGGTGGGAAGCGCCGGTTCAGCCGGGCCAGCGCCAGAGGGTTCAATGCCAACCGGCGCCGGAGCCGGGCCGTGCTCTACCACCTCTCCGGGCACCTGCAGAAACAGGGCCGGAGCAAACACAAGCTGAACAAGGTGCATGGGGGGGGGATGGGCTGTGAGTGGGAGGTTGGGGAGGAGACCCTGAGCTGGGGCTGGTGTTGGGGGGCCCCGGAGGGAGGGATCTGCCTGGGTGGGGGGCCTGGGTCAGGGGGACGCAGGGGGGCAGGCTGGTGGGGTTCCCTGGGGGAGGGGCTGCCCCCCCCCTGGCGCTGACCCCGTCCCCTCGCCCAGGGCGTGTTCGGGGACAAGCCCTCGCTGCCTGAGTACAAGGTGGCCGCGATCCGCAAGTCGCCCTTCATCCTGCTGCATTACGGCGCCTTCAAGGCCGGCTGGGACGGGCTGATCCTGCTGGCCACGCTCTACGTAGCCGTGACGGTGCCCTACAGCGTCTGTGTCAGCGCCGGCTCCGACGAGGGGCTCACGGCCGGCCGCGGCCCCCCCAGCGTCTGCGACCTGTGCGTGGAGATCCTCTTCATCCTGGGTGAGGACCCGCAGCCCCCTGCCCGGCTACCCCGGCGCCAGCCCTGCCGGTGCCCCTCACTCCCGACCCGCAGCCCCTGCCCGGCCACTCCGGCGCCAGCCCTGCCGGTGCCCCTCACTCCCGACCCGCAGCCCCTGCACAGCTACCCCGGCGCAGCCCTGCCGGTGCCCCTCACTCCCGACCCGCAGCCCCTGCCCGGCCACCCCGGCGCCAGCCCTGCCGGTGCCCCTCACTCCCGACCCGCAGCCCCTGCCCGGCTACCCCGGCGCCAGCCCTGCCGGTGCCCCTCACTCCCGACCCGCAGCCCCTGCCCGGCTACCCCGGCGCCAGCCCTGCCGGTGCCCCTCACTCCCGACCCGCAGCCCCTGCCCAGCTACCCCGGCGCCAGCCCTGCCGGTGCCCCTCACTCCTGACCCGCAGCCCCTGCCCGGCTACCCCAGCGCCAGCCCTGCCGGTGCCACTCACTCCCGACCCGCAGCCCCTGCCCAGCCACCCCGGCGCCAGCCCTGCCGGTGCCACTCACTCCTGACCCGCAGCCCCCTGCCCGGCTACCCCGGCGCCAGCCCTGCCGGTGCCCCTCACTCCCGACCTGCAGCCCCCTGCCCGGCTGTCACAGAGTGTGGGGGAGTCAGCGCCTGTACCCCTCTTCCTGGGATTCACTGGGAGTCTCAGCCAGCCAGTAGAACAGAAGGTTTATTAGAGATGCCAGGAACACAGTCCAAACAGAGCTTGTCAGTACAACCAGGACCCCTCAGTCGGGTCCTTCCGGGGGGCAGGGAGCTTAGACCCCAGCCGGGGCTCCCTGCATTTCACCCCACAGCTCCAAAAGGGGGGCAGGGAGGCCAGACCCTGTCTGCGCCTCCCTCCATGTTCCCCAGCCAGCTCCAAAGTCAAACTCTCCAGCCCCTCCTCCCCCTTTGTCTCCTTCCTGGGCCAGGAGGTCACCTGATCCCTTTGTTCCCACACCTTCAGCTCTCACCACTCCCGACCCGCAGCCCCCAGCCCGGCTACCCCGGCGCCAGCCCTGCCGGTGCCCCTCACTCCCGACCCGCAGCCCCCTGTCGCCCCATCCCTGGCTCTTTGCTTGGCGCTGCTCGCAGGGCAGCCCTTTGTCCCTCCAGGACCCCTCCCCCCTGCGGGGCTGCGCTGAGGCCGTTGAGCTCAGTTCACTGGGGACGCTGCCCCCCCATTAACCCCGCGAGCGCTGTGCTCCCTGCAGACATCGTGCTCAATTTCCGTACCACCTTCGTCAGCAAGTCAGGCCAGGTGGTGTTCGACCCGCACTCCATCTTCCTGCACTACCTCACCAGCTGGTTCCTGCTGGACCTGGTCGCCGCGCTGCCCTTCGACCTGCTCTACGCCTTCAAGGTCAACGTGGTGAGTGGGGCCCGGGGGGCAGCCCCCAGCCCGGCCGGGGAGGGGGGGGGGCCCAGGGAGCCCCCAGCCCAGCCGGGGAGGGGGGGGCCCGGGGAGCCCCCAAGGGCCAGCAAAGTCTGGAGCCGGCAAAGGCAGGAATTCAGCTCCCCAGGGGCCCTGGGACTGAGCCAGCCCCAGCCGACCTCCCCCTGCTCCCCACCAGCTCCAGCCCCATGTCGGCCTCAGCCCTGGGCGCCCCCTGCAGTGCCCTTCCCCACCCCCAGGGGCAGCGCAGGCCGGGACTCCCCCGCTCTCTCCCCGCAGTACTTCGGGGCTCACCTGCTGAAGACGGTGCGGCTGCTGCGTTTGCTGCGGCTGCTGCCCAACCTGGACCGGTACTCGCAGTACAGCGCCGTGGTGCTGACGCTGCTCATGATCGTCTTCGCCCTGCTGGCCCACTGGGTCGCCTGCGTCTGGTTCTTCATCGGCCAGCTGGAGATCGAGAGCAGCCGCTCCGAGGTGCCGGAGATCGGTATGTGGGGCACGCGCGTGTGCACGGGGCATGCACCGCCACTCTGCACCACACGTGTGCGATCGCACGCCCAGGCACAACAGGCGTGCACCCGCCGCTCTGCACCACATGTGTGCGATTGCACACCCAGTCACAACAGGCATGCACCCGCCACTCTGCACCACGTGTGCGATCGCATGCCCAGTCACAACAGGCATGCACCCGCCGCTCTGCACCACACGTGTGCGATCACACGCCCAGTCACAACAGGCGTGCACCCGCCACTCTGCACCACATGTGTGCGATCGCACGCCCAGTCATAATAGGCATGCACCTGCTGCTCTGCACCACACGTGTGCGATCGCACGCCCAGTCACACCAGGCATGCATCCACCACTCTGCACCACACGTGTGCGATCGCACGCCCAGTCACACCAGGCATGCATCCACCACTCTGCACCACACGTGTGCGATCGCACGCCCAGTCACACCAGGCATGCATCCACCACTGTGCACCATGTGTGTGATTTCACATCCAATCACAACAGGTGTGCACCACTGTTCTGCACCACACGTGCGATTGCACATCCTATCACATGTGTGCATGCACCACATGTGAATGATTGCACGCCCAGTCACAACAGGCATGTATCTGCTGCTCTGCACCACATGTACGTGCGCAGGTCACACCCCAACATGTGCACCTGCCACTCTGCACCGCACATGTGCGAGCACACACCCAGTCACAACATGTGCACTTGCTGCTCTGCATCACACACAATCACAACCACCACACACAATCACACTAGGTGTGCCCCCGCTACTCTGCACCACACAGGTGCAATCGCACACTCAGTCACAACACGTGTGCACCTGCCTCTGTGACCCACGTGCCCACACGGGGGAGCATGCAGACATACATACCCGTGTGCCCATCCGTACACCCCCAGCAGTCCCGCTGGCTCTAACGGCTCCCTCCCGGGCTGGGATCGGCCTTGGCCATCTCACATGCCTGGGCCCTCGGGCCCGCACGTGCCCCATGTGCTCACCCAGTGCCCGCGGGCGCACACGGGTCTGGTCTGGCGTGGCCTCCGTCTGCGCCATCGGGGTATCACCAGCCCCCAGGCGGCCCAACACCCCGGCACCAGGGGCACACGCAGGGTGTCGCAGTTGGAAACAACCCCCGTCCGAGGGTGTCAGTTCGCACATGCGTGTGCCCCCACAGACACGCGTGCACAAACACACACACTCCTACGCCCTGCCCTGGGCCCGCTCACACCTTGGGCCAGGCCCTGCCGGACTCTGCCTGGGTCCCAGACGGCCCCAGGCCCTGCCCCAGCTCGTCCCTGTCTGGGGGGCTGCCCTTGCTCAGCCCCGGGGGGGGCTTTGACCCGTCTCTCCCCCCCAGGTTGGCTCCAGGAGCTGGCTCGGCGCCTCGAGACCCCCTACTACCTGGCGAGGAAGAGCTGCAGAGCCCCTGCCAACGGGACGGGCCCGGGGGGGCCCCCCGGGGCCAACTGCAGCGTCAACGGGAGCAGCTGGGAGCTGCTGGGGGGCCCGTCGCTGCGCAGCTCCTACCTGACTTCGCTCTACTTCGCCCTCAGCAGCCTGACCAGCGTCGGCTTCGGCAACGTCTCGGCCAACACCGACACCGAGAAAATCTTCTCCATCTGCACCATGCTCATCGGGGGTGAGGGGGGGCAGGGCACCGGGCGGGGGGGGAGGAGCAGGGCACTGGGGGGGGGCAGGGCACCAGTGGGCGGGGGAGCAGGGCACCAGGATGGGAGGGCACTAAGGGAGTGGGGGGGGGGGGGCGGGTTGCAGGACATCGTGTGTGGGGCACCAGGGGAGCAGGGCCCTCGCAGGGAGGCAGACACAGGGCAGGGGGGCAGGGCACTGAGGGTGGGGGGCTGCAGGGCTTTGAGGAGCACCAGCGGGCCGGGGGGGGCTGACAGAGGCGAGTGCGCAGAGGGAGGCCTGGCGGGGAGGGGAGCCAGGGCATGGAGGGTGTCCAGAGGGGTTAGGTGCTGGGCGAGGCAGGGGAAGGGAGAGCTGGGGGGGTCATGGGGGGCCGCCCCCCATCTCTGTACCAGGACCCCAGTGTCCATGTCTCCTGGGCACTTTGCATCCTGGCCCCCTAACAAGGGATTCGGCTTGGGGAGCACTGGGGGGAGCTCTCGGGGGGGGGGGTAGGCCCCACCCCCAACCACCTGTGCCCACCCCATACCCACAGTCTCACCCGAGCTCTGGATACAGCGACGGGCAGTTGCCATGGAGACGGGTGAGCGCCTGTCGTGTGAGTGGGCGGGCGGGCGGGGGCTTCGCCCACAGACGCTGCCAAGGGGGATCACTAGCCGCAGGAGGCGGCCCCCTCCCCCGCCGGGCCCCCAGGGGCCCCCTGCTCTGCCCCCACACGCGGCTAATGCCCCTCACTCCCGACCTGCAGCCCCCTGCTAGCCCAGCCCTGGGATCCCCCTGTACCCCAGCTCTGCCGGTGCCCCTCACTCCTGACCCGCAGCCCCCTGAGATCCCCCCCAGCTCTGCCGGTGCCCCTCACTCCCGACCCGCAGCCCCCTGAGATCCCCCCCAGCTCTGCCGGTGCCCCTCACTCCCGACCCGCAGCCCCCTGCACGGGTCTCTAAGCGCTTGGGTGGGAGTGCTCGGTTCCTCGGAGCCAGCCTGGGCCCCGTCCTTCCCGCGTGCCCCCAGGCGTCCGGGCTCCCCTGCCCCGGCCAGGCCCGACCCCGCTCCCCTCTCCCCGCAGCGCTGATGCACGCCGTGGTGTTCGGGAACGTGACGGCCATAATCCAGCGCATGTACGCCCGGCGCTTCCTCTACCACAGCCGCACCCGCGACCTGCGGGACTTTATCCGCATCCACCGCATCCCCGGCGCCCTCAAGCAGCGAATGCTGGAGTATTTCCAGACCAGCTGGGCCCTGCACAACGGCATCGACACCCACGAGGTGAGCCCGCCCCGGGCCCCCTGGGACTCCCCCAGCCCCCCGGCCGTCCCATCGCTCCCCCCCCCAGCCGTCCCATCGCTCCCCCCCAGCCCCCCGGCCGTCCCATCGCTCCCCTGCCAGCCCCGCAGCCGTCCCATCGCTCCCCCCCCCCCAGCCCCCCGGCCGTCCCATCGCTCCCCCCCCCAGCCCCGCAGCCGTCCCATCGCTCCCCCCCCCCAGCCCCCCGGCCGCCCCATCGCTCCCCCGCCAGCCGCCCCATCGCTCCCCCGCCAGCCGTCCCATCGCTCCCCCCCCCAGCCCCGCAGCCGTCCCATCGCTCCCCCCCCCAGCCCCGCCAGCCGCCCCATCGCTCCCCCGCCAGCCGCCCCATCGCTCCCCCGCCAGCCGTCCCATCCCTCCCCCGCCAGGCTGCAGCCTCCCCACCCCCCCCAAGCCCTTCCATGGTGCAGGCCCCCTGGCCATCCTATCCTTGGCCGGACTCCTGGGGGAGCGAGTTCGTGGGGGCTCATGGACTCAGCGGGGGGGGGAGGGGGGGAGGCCTTGGTGCATTGAAAACTGTGTTAACATGACAAGCTGTCACTCTAAGAGCGGGGGCGGGGTTTGTGGGGGCTCCACAGGGGGCTGGCCTAGAGCGAGGGGGGCAGCCGGGCCCCCAGGGAGCAGCCTGTTTTGTCTCTACTGGGGTTGGGTCCGGGTGTGCGTGTTTTCGCTTCGGGCGCCCCTCCCGGGCGGAGGGGCCCAAGCCGGGTGCGGGGGAGGGGCTGGGCCGCCCGGGGGGGGGCTGGGTCGTTAATTCCCCTCCCCCCCCCCCGCCCAGCTGCTGCGGAGCCTGCCGGACGAGCTGCGGGCCGACATCGCCATGCACCTCAACAAGGAGCTGCTGCAGCTGCCGGCGTTCGAGGCGGCGAGCCGGGGCTGCCTGCGGGGCCTCTCTCTCTGCATCAAGCCGGCGTTCTGCACCCCCGGCGAGTTCCTCATCCGCCGGGGCGACGCCCTACAGGCCCTCTACTTCGTGGGCTCCGGCTCCATGGAGGTGCTGCGGGACGACACCGTGCTGGCCATCCTAGGTCTGAGCCCTGCCGGGGCGGGGGGGGGCGGGCAGGGCCCCCCCCACACACACACACGCCGCTTGGTCACAGCGCCGGCTGAGCCAAACGCTGCACCGAGGCTGTGCCCCTCACTCCCGACCTGCAGCCCCCTGCTAGCCCAGACCTGCCCCCCAGCTGTGCCGGTGCCCCTCACTCCCGACCCTCAGCCCCCTGCTAGCCCAGACCTGCCCCCCAACTCTGCCGGTGCCCCTCACTCCCGACCCGCAGCCCCCTGCTAGCCCAGACCTGCCCCCCAACTCTGCCGGTGCCCCTCACTCCCGACCCGCAGCCCCCTGCTAGCCCAGACCTGCCCCCCAGCTGTGCCGGTGCCCCTCACTCCCGACCCGCAGCCCCCTGCTAGCCCAGACCTGCCCCCCAGCTGTGCCGGTGCCCCTCACTCCCGACCCGCAGCCCCCTGCTAGCCCAGACCTGCCCCCCAGCTGTGCCGGTGCCCCTCACTCCCGACCCGCAGCCCCCTGCTAGCCCAGACCTGCCCCCCAGCTGTGCCGGTGCCCCTCACTCCCGACCCGCAGCCCCTGCTAGCCCAGACCTGCCCCCCAGCTGTGCCGGTGCCCCTCACTCCCGACCCGCAGCCCCTGCTAGCCCAGACCTGCCCCTCATTCCCGACCCGCAGCCCCCTGCTAGCCCAGTCCTGGGGGTCTCTGCTGGTTTTGTGGTATAGGGATGGAGCTGTTCCCCCACCCCAGGGCCCCAGATGGGCTGTAACGCCCAGCGGGGGAGGGGAGGCGGGCGTTGGGCCTGCTGCATCTGCTGGGCATCAGCGACCCCCCCTTTGCTCCTAGGGAAGGGTGACCTGCTGGGCTGCGACCTCTCGGGCCAGGAGCGCGTGATCAAGGCCAACGCGGACGTCAAGGGCCTGACCTACTGCGACCTGCAGTGCTTGAGCCTGCGGGGGCTGGGCGAGAGCCTGGCGCTGTACCCCGAGTTCGCCCGCACGTTCCGCCAGGAGATCCGCGCCGAGCTCACCTACAACCTGGGCAGCGCCGGGGCCCAGGTGAGGGGCGGGGCCCAGCAGGGAGCGCCCCGTGCTTGGCTGGGGGTTGGGGGTCACCGCTGTACACCCACCCTCACCCACCCCTCCCTGAGCCCACGGGGGGCCCCTCCCTTCCTGCCCCGAACCGTCACTTAACATCCCTCAAACTTAGTCAACCCCCCCCCCCCCCCGATAACTCAACAAAGGCAGGAGTGAAAAGGGAGCGCAGGCAGAGTCCAGAGACAGAGGGGGGGGCCACCCACTCGATTGCACCCAACGCAGCAGGGCCGAGTGTGTTCAGTGCAAGGAGCTCCCGGCCCTCAGAGGCCGTGTCCGGGCTTTGGAGACCAGGGCGGCTGAGCTGGGGAGAGCGAAGGGAGACACAGTAGAACGGGCCCAGCCCCGGTCTGAGAGCCTCGGTGCTGGGGAGGAGGATGAAAGTCTCGGGGAAGGAGAACAGCCAACCGGAGCCAGGAAAACGATCCCATAGTCGGGACCCTCCTTCCAGGTGATGTTGTGGTCTCCTCTCGCACGGAGGACACCTCTCCGGGGAGGGAACTCCAGTTATTGGGAAGAGACGGGTGTTAGTAATGGGCGATTCGATCATTAGAAACACAGCGAGCTGGGTTTGCGATGACCGGCAGAACCGCATGGTGACTTGCCTGCCGGGTGCGAAGGTTGCGACTCTCTCAAGGCATCTAGACAGACGTACGTGTCGTGCTGGGGAGGAGCCGGTGGTCATGGTACATGTAGGTACCAATGACATAGGGATGGATAGGCTAGAGGTCCTGGAGGCCACATTTAGGCTGCCAGGTAAGAGGCTGAAGTCCAGGACCTCCATGGCAGCGTTCTCGGAGATGCTCCCAGGGCCGGGGAGACAGGCAGAGCTGCAGGGTCTCCATGCGTGGCTGAGCTTCTGAACTCCGCCTCGAAGCTGAAAGGGGAGACTGGAGGGGCTGCGTCATAAAGCCCCCACTAAGGAGCTCAAGGTGGCATAAGGGAAGCCGGGGAACTTGCCAAGTGCCAGGAGACCGACCGCTTGGGACGGTTAACGGCAGAGCCCGAAGAGTATTAACCTCCCGGGGCTACAGAGAGCCAGCCCCCTACGCGATCAGCCGGGGCCGCTGCTCTGGAACTGTACAGACACCGCCCGGACAGACAGAGCGCCCAGAGGCCCCACGGTGCTGGCCCCTGGACACACACTGGGCAGAGAGCTGGAGGGACTGGTCCATACGGAGACCGTACCCGCTGGGAATGGGGAAGAGTCAACATGGTTTCTGTAAAGGGAAATCACGCCTCACCAACCTACTCGAATTCTTTGAGGGGGTCAACAAGCACGTGGACAAGGGGGATCCAGTGGATATAGTGTATTTAGATTTTCAGAAAGCCTTTGACAAGGTCCCTCACCCAAGGCTCTTAAGCAAAGGAAGCTGTCATGGATCAGTGACTGGCTAAAAGATGGGAAGCAAAGGGTAGGAATAAATGGTCAGTTTCAGACTGGACAGAGGTAAATAGTGGTGTCCCCCAGGGTCTGTACTGGGCCCAGAACTGTTCAACATATTCATAAACTATCTGGAAAAGGGGTAAACAGGGAGGTGGCAAAATCTGCAGCTGATACAAAACTACTCAAGCGAGTTCAGTCCCAGGCAGACTGCGAAGAGCTACAAAAGGATCTCGCAGAACTGGGCGACTGGGCAACAAAACGGCAGATGAAATTCAATGGTGATCAATGCAAAGTGATGCACATTGGAAAACATCATCCCAACTACACATATACAATGCTGGGGTCTAAATGAGCTGGTACCACTCAAGAAAGATCTTGGAGTCACTGTGGAGAGTTCTCTGAAATCATCCGCTCAATGTGCAGCAGCCGTCAAAAAAGTGACCAGAATGCTGGGACTCATGAAGAAAGGGCTCGATAAGACAGACAATATCCTGTTGCCTCTCTAGAAATCCATGGTACCCCCACATCTTGACTACTGCGTGCAGATGTGGTCACCCCAGCTCAAAAGCGATATACTGGAATTGGAATATGTTCAGAAAAGCGCAACAAAACTCTAACAGGGTTCAAAAGGGAGCTCGCTCAGTTCCTGGAGGGCAGGGCCAGCATTGGCAGGAGGGTCCCTAGCCTGTTTGCAGCAGCTGGGAATGGGCAACAGGGGCCGGATCACTTGATTTGCCCCTGTTCATTCCCTCGGGGGCCCTGGGCCTGGCCGCTGTCAGCAGACAGGACACTGGGCTAGGTGGATCTTTGTCAGTGAGCGCTGGGCCCAGGCGTCACTCAAGAACCCCAGGGGCAGGGGGCAGTGACCTGGCTCCGGGCGTGTGGGGCAGATGCAGGGCCAGGGAGCCACACAAGCTGAGGGAGGTGGGGCAGCAAGGCCCCTCTCCCGCACTGACCCCTCCTGCCCCCCAGGCCGACACCAGCTCGCTGAGCAGTGACAACACCCCGCTGGAGGAGAAGGGGGCCGAGGCCACACAGGACGTCCCGGTGCCCCCGCCCCGCTCGCCAGCCGGCCCAGCTCTGGAGCCCTCGGAGGCCCCGGCCAGCCCCCAGCTGCCCCCTGCCTGCCCCCCCCCGGCTGTGGGAGTCAAGCTGCTGTCGCCCAGGAGGGGCGTCCTGCCCCGGACGCGGCGCCTGCCCCCCACTGCCGGCCCCCAGGCCCTGCAACTCCACGGCCTGCCCTGGATGGGGCCCCCTGACCTCAGCCCCAGGTAAGGGGGTGCCAGGGGGTGGGAGGGGCCCCTGCTGAGCCAGGGCCTGGAGTGAGGCAAACACGGGCTTCAGCCCAGCTGCCCGGGTGTTTCCTGGGGGTTCCCCCGGGGGCTGGGTACGTGGCTCAGGAGGGGTGGGGGCAAGGGGGCCATGGGCCTGAGCCCTTTGGAGACTCCCAGCGGGAACCCCTGCTGGGCAGCTCTGGGGTCCCGGGGCTGATGGCTGGGTGGGGATGGATCCCAGCCTGCTCCCCCTGCCTGGTGCTGGGCAGCCCTGGGGCTGATGGCCGGGGAGGGGGATGGAGCCCCTGTAACCCCCCCCCCCCCCCCGACAGTGCTGCTCTCCCCTGCAGGGTGGTGGACGGCATCGAGGAAGATGCCTGCGGCTCGGATAAGTCCATGTTCGGCTTCCAGGTCGGCCCCTCGGGCCCCGACTGCAGCAGCCCCTCCCCCGGGCCAGGTACTGTCAGCGCCCCGGCGGGGGTGGCTCTGGGAGGGGGCTGGGCACTAGGACTCCTGGGTTCTCTCCCTGGGAGTAGGGGCGTGCCTGTCCTCCTGGGTTCTCTCCCCCGCTCTGGGTGGGGCTGGGAGCTAGGACGCCTGGGTTCTCTCCCCCGCTCTGGGTGGGGCTGGGGGCTAGGACTCCTGGGTTCTCTCCCTCACCCCGGGGGGGGGGAGGCGCTCAGGGCTGGGGGCTAGGACTCCTGGGTTCTCTCCCTGGGAGTAGGGGCATGCCTGTCCTCCTGGGTTCTCTCCCCCGCTCTGGGTGGGGCTGGGGGCTAGGACTCCTGGGTTCTCTCCCTCACTCTGGGGGGGGAGGCGCTCAGGGCTGGGGGCTAGGACTCCTGGGTTCTCTCCCTCACTCTGGGGGGGAGGCGCTCAGGGCTGGGGGCTAGGACTCCTGGGTTCTCTCCCCTGCTCCGGGTGGGGCTGGGGGCTAGGACTCCTGGGTTCCCTCCCCCGTTCCGGGTGGGGCTGGGGGCTAGGACTCCTGGGCTCTCTCCCCCGTTCCGGGTGGGGTTGGGGGCTAGGACTCATGGGTTCTCTCCCCTGCTCCGGGTGGGGCTGGGCACTAACCTGCCGTCTCCCCTTGCCCCAGAGAGCAGGTTGCACACCATCCCCCTGGGCGCCGCGGAGCTCACCGGGGCTGATGCCATCGAGAAGCTGCGGCAGGCGGTAAGTGCGTGGGGGGGGGCTCAGCTCCCGGGTAGCCAGCACCCCTGGCATCCTGCCTGTGTGGGGCCCAGGGGGTGGGGGAGAGCCTGGTACTGGGATCTCTGGATCCAGGGAGCCCCAGCCTAGGGGAGGGGGCGCAGGGCCCTGCCTGGGTGTGGTTCTCCCGGCCGACTCGTGGGCCCCATCAGCGGGGGGGGAGAGGGGGCGCTGCTACGCCCCCGGCACTCACCCCCTCTCCCTGCCCCAGGTGGCCGAGCTGTCGGGGCAGGTCCTGCAGATGCGTGAGGGGCTGCAGACGCTGCGCCAGGCCCTGCAGCTCTTCCTGCTGACCCAGCCGCCGGCTCCGCTCAGCCGCCCCGAGGGCACCGCCCTGCTGCAGCCGCTGCGCGTGGAGACGGGCATCCCGGCATCCTTCCTGCACAGCTCCGCGCCCGGCCCCTGCCTCAACGCAGCCTGCGCCCACGCCCGGCCTGCGCCCCCCTGGACCTCGGCGGGGGCCACGGACCCGGAGCTCGGGGCTAATGCGGCCCCCGCCACGGCGGAGCCTGGCAGCCCGTGGCCAGCGGCCAGCCCCAGGGACCTCACTGCTCCCACGGCGGCACCGGCCCCCCATGGACACCCCGGGGCCACGCCCCCGCCTGCCGCCGAGACGGGAGCTCCGCCCTGGGACCCGCCCGGCCTGGAGATGGTGCTGATGGGCTGCCACAGAGCCGTGGGCGCTCCCTGCTGGCCCCGCGAGGAGGGCACGGGCATGTGATGGCTGCACCCCGCACACGCGCACTGGGGCTTTTCTGCCCCCCTGGAGAGCCAGGGGGCCAGGCCAGGGGGCTGGGCAGGCCGCACAGCCCCCCCTAGGGAGCCCCCACCGGCCACGGAGCTCAGGCCTTGTTCCCAACACACCCGTCACTGGGGGCCGCCCCCCAGGAGCACTGCGGGGGGACAGACCACAAGGGGTCCAGGGCAGGAGCCTGGTTCCACCCGGCCCCGAGGGCACAGCCGGCCCCAGCCGGCGGAGAAGGGGCAGGGCCCCGCCTGGCCTCTGGAACTGGGGGGAGGGACCAGGGGGGTCCCTTGGCTCCAGGCAGTGGGGCCAGCAGGGCTTCCAGTCCATAGGGCTTCCCCTCCCCTCCCTTTTTACATTAAAAGCTGCGTTTTGATCTCTGCTCTTGTGTCTATGTAGGCCCCTGCCCCACATGCACTCACGGCCCCTGCAACAGCTGCCCTGTTAATGGGGGGAACTCACTGCGACAGGGCAGAGCTGGTGCCCTTTCTCTGCGCCCGGGGGCAAGGGGCTGGACTCGCTGCCAGCCCCTCCCTGACGCCAGCAGGCCCCCGACACCGGCAGCAGGTTGGACACATTTATTTGGAAGGGGACACTGGGCACACACAGGAGGTGCGGTGTCCCCAGGGGAGCGGGCGGCGGAGGGGAAGGCCCCGGGGCCAGGAGCCTGCCGCGGGCGAAGCCAGGCCCGGCCAGCACCAGCGCCTCACGGCTGAGGGATCTTGGCCGCTTCGGCTTTGATGAGGGCGATCAGGTCCTGGTTGATGAGGAAGACGAAGCGCAGACTGGCGATCTGCAGGGGAGAGGCAGGTCAGCGCGGGCAGGGGCCGGGCACGGCCGGGGGGGGCCGCAGCACCACCACCGGGGGCTCCCCTGGGGCTCCCAGCCCGGGACCTGTGTGTCCCGTCCCCCCCGCCCACACACACACACAGCGGGCCCGGGCACTCACCTCCACCACCGAGTTGTTGCTCAGCTTCCACTTGCTGCCCCCCAGCACGGGGCGCCCGTCCACGTAAACGGGGCGCCGGCCCTCGTTGGCGATGAAGAAATCCCCATTGTTCTTCAGCTTGATGACGCCTGCAAGGGGGAGCACAGGGGGGCAGTGGGGGGGGGGCGCAGAAACCTGCCGCCCGCCCTGGGGACCCCCCCCCCCCCACGGCCCAGCTACCAGGCAGGGCATCGCCAGTGTCGGGGAGAGCACAGGGTGGAGCCCCACACCCAGAGACTGGAGCACTGGGCAGTGCCCCACTGCAGGCACCCGGTGCCCCCCTCGCCCCACACCCCAGCAGGGCCGTCCTGGAGCCCACGGCCTGCGGGGACCCATGTGTTAGCCTTGCCCAATGCTCACAGCCCCACCCCTCCATGGACAGATCTATCAGGCCAGACCTGCCCTCGATGGGTGTGTCAGCCCTGCCCCCAGTGGATGTCAGCCCCGCCCCCTGGAGCTGATAGCTCCGCCCACAGTACCTTGCTTGCGGGAGATTTTCCAGGCCGGGCCCTCAAGCGCCAAGTCCACGTCGATCTGATTGTCCTTCGTGGCTCTGCCCAGCGTGATCTGCGGGGGAGGGGGGGGGGGCTGTTAGCGAGGTGCCGCCCCCACCCCCCAAGGGTGAGAAGGGACGGGGTGGCTCTAAGCACCAAACAGCCCTGCCCCACAGCGAGTCCCCTAGGGCGCAGGCCCTGCCCGACAGCAGACCCTGAGCCTGTGCCACGGCCACCATGGGGCCACGCTGCCCTCTGCGGTGACTCCCGCCTCGGGGGAACCCCCTGCCCCGGCTGATCCGGGGAGCTGGGCGCCGAGGCCTCCGCCCTGCTAAACTCACCTCTCGGGAGCGCATGAGGTAACGCACCATCCGCCCCCGGAGCACGGCCAGCGTCTGGTTGTCAAAGTCCGGGGAGCTCATTCCTGGGTGAGGGAGGGGAGAGATCAGACAGACTCGCCTCCCCCCACGGGTCACACGGGGAACCGACCCCCCATGGGTCACACAGAAACCCGCCCCCACCTCCCCCCACGGGTCACACGGGGAACCGACCCCCCATGGGTCACACAGAAACCCGCCCCCACCTCCCCCCACGGGTCACACGGGGAACTGCCCCCCCTCCCTCCATGGGCCTTGGCTGGACAGAACCCCCCACCCCGGGGCACAGACAGACTCTCCCCCAGGTCTCAGCCAGGCAGCCTGAATGCCAGCTCTCTGCCCTAGAGGCGGCTGGGCCCTACCCCCAGGCCCCGGCTCTGAGCCCGCCCAGCAAAGCCCCCTGCGGCTCTCACCCGTGATACTGTCCACCAGCACCTGCCACTTGTGGAGTTCCTGCTCCAGCTGCCGGATCTCCCGCTTCTGCCGCCTGTCGGCCACGGTCAGTTCTGCAAGGAGGGAAGTGCTGGGGGCAGCTCGGGCCGGCCCAGGCGCCTGGCACAGGCCAGTACAGGGGAGACGGGGCCCTGGGGAGAACGGGCTGGCTCGGGGGAGGGGATATGCAGCCTCTCCCCTCCAGGGGGCGCCGGCTCCCATATGGCCTGAGGGCGGGGGTCTGGCTGGCTCAGGGGGGCAGGGAATGCGGCACGGGGCCTGTCCCCACTGGGGGGCACCGGCTCTGATCTGGCCCCAGGGCGGGGACTGGCTGGTTCAGGGGGGCGGGGAATGGGGCACGGGGCCTTTCCCCTCTAGGGTCCGAGGCACAGCATTAACCAAACCTGCAAGGGGCCGGGCGCCCTCCCCCACGAGCCCCTCAGCTCCCCCACCCAGTGCCCCAGGGGCAGGGAGCGGAGCGAAGGCCCCGTCAGACTCACCGTGCTCCAGCACTTCGTCCCGCACGTCCCTGCGGGGAAGGGACAGGGGAGGGATCAGGGAGCTGCCCGCGGGCCGGATCCCTAAGCCGTGCTCTCGGGGGAGAGCCTGATGCAGTTCGCCAGCCCTTGGACCCAGCCCCGCAGCCGGGCGTGCTTGGCACCGGGGCACGGAGCTGGGCTCCAGGGGGCGGCTGCAGCCGCTCGGGCTGGGGAGCAGCCAGGTGGCAATCGGAGCGAGGGGATATGCCCAGCATGCGATGCCAGCCCCCGTGCAGCTGGGCCGTGCCCCGGTGGGAAGCACCCCCACCCCCACCCCCCGGGCACTCACTTCAGCTTGCTGTCGTCAATCATGTCCTCCGCGTCCGAGAAGTTCAGCACCTGGTCCCCCTTGGGCAGCGGCTGCACTGAACGGAAGCACAGGGCGGGGAGCGGCATTAGCACAGTCCCATGGGCACAAGCCCCCCGTGCTCTGGGGCCGGCCTGGGCAGCCGCGCCCCCTGCTGACTGGGGGCCGGCTCCGGGCTCCCGTGCCCAGCCATGGGGAGTGGGGGGCCGGGCCGTACCTGTCTGGTCGTCCAGGAGGTAGTATTGCTTCATCAGCTGCCAGTGAACCTGCAGGGCCTTGGCGGAGCGCGAAGGGTAGAACGCCTCGGGGTGCTTGTCCAGCAGGTCCTGGAAGGTGTCCAGCGTGGGCTGGCTGGTCTGCGGATGGACAGACGGGTCCCTGCAGCTTCCAGAAACCACCACTAGGGGGCAGGCCAGCCCCGGGCTCCGGGACCCCGGCTGGACCCCAAGCCGGCAGTGGGAGCCTGGGGGTTCGAGGCCAAGACCTGGGGACTAGCGTCTGCATGGATCACAATGCCAGCTGCCACGGCTCGGCCTGGGGCTACCATTTGGGGGGCTCCCCATGGCCAGAGTTCGCGAGGGGCCATGGGGCAGGGCCTGGCGACTCTCCCAGGCTTCCCTATGGCATCGGCCCCCTGGGATTTCAGTGCGGGCAACACCATTGGGCAATCGGCGTGTCTGTGCCGCGGGGAAGGAGCCAGGACCCACAGCACATGTGCCGGGGGCCCCCGGCCAAGCCAGTGCAGCTCCCACGCGACAGGGCTCCCCGGGGGGCACTGGAACCGAGGACACCCAGCAGGACGCTCTGCGGAGACGGCCCTTCCTCCCCTGGGCAGAGGGAGCCGAGCGCCTGCCGCGTCCAGACTCGCCCCCAGCTGGCAGGGAGGGGACTCCAGGGGCCCTTGTTAATTCCATTTCCCCAGGAGCACCAGTCCGGGTGTCACCGCGCCCTGCGCGCAGAGGCTGAGCGGGCACCGGCTGCCCGGGCTGTACCAATCCCACCCGGCTCAGTCTCTGGGTGTCACTGTGTCTTGCGCACAGAGAGGCTGAGCGGGCACCGGCTGTACCAATCCCACCCGGCTCAGTCTCTGGGTGTCACCGCGCCCTGCGCGCAGAGAGGCTGAGCGGGCACCGGCTGCCCGGGCTGTACCAATCCCACCCGGCTCAGTCTCTGGGTGTCACTGCGTCTTGCGCACAGAGAGGCTGAGCGGGCACCGGCTGCCCGGGCTGTACCAATCCCACTCGGCTCAGCGTCCCGGTGTCACCGTGCCCTGCGCACAGAGAGGCTGAGCGGGCACCAGCTGCCCGGGCTGTACCAATCCCACCCGGCTCAGTCTCTGGGTGTCACCGCGCCCTGCGCACAGAGAGGCTGAGCGGGCACCAGCTGCCCGGGCTGTACCAATCCCACCCGGCTCAGCGTCCCGGTGTCACCGCGCCCTGCACACAGACGGGGACTGAGCGAGACTTACCGATCCCACCTTGCTCAGCAGCTGCTCCTCGGCTTTGCTGAAGAGCACCTTGCTCTGGATGGCGGTGATGGCTTCGGGGTGCAGCTGTCGCATGGCCTGGCAGGCCAGCCTGGGGAGGGGACAGACCACGTCAGCTACCGACTCAGATTTCACGTCTCTGACACCAAGCGCGGGGCGGGGCTCTTCCCCTTGGACTCACTGCTCCCCAGAGCCACAGCAGTGGGGACGGGGGACTCCTCACACCACCCCCCAGCCGCCCCTCTGGGCGCGTGACCCGCCTCATTTCATGCAGCAGGGAAGCAGCAGGCCCCGCTCCTCGTTTGGCCTGCCCCTGGCAGAGCTCCGCTCCCCGGCGAAGGAGGCGGCCCGGGGGCCTGGCACTCACTTGGAGATGACCGGGTCGTAGAGCAGCGCGTACCACCTCTCCTGGATCTCCCGCAGGGTAAAGCGGCAGCTGAACTTCACGCCCAGGTGGACCGAGGTCAGGTCGTTGGTCTGCAGGGGCCCAAAGAGAGGCCAGACTTAGGGCTATGTCCCCCCACCCACAGCGCAGCCAGAGGGGCCCTGACAGCCACGCCACGGGGATGCCCGGTGTCACCGAAGCAGCCATTACTGGCAACGCTTCCCAGCCTCAAGCGGCTGAAACGGAGCCAGGACCGAGCTGAGGTGTCTGGGAGGCAGCGTGTAACCAGCCAGGGCTGGAGTTTAGGACACTGGGACTAGCACCCCCAGGTCTTGGCACAAGGTGCCACGGCAAGTGGCCAGACCTTGACAGAACAGTCCCCCCAGCGCCCTGCTGACTCCCCACGCCCTGCTGGGACGTCTCCCAGGCATGCGCCGGCCGGGCCAGCCTGGGCCCCACTGACTCCCCACGCCCTGCTGGGACGTCTCCCAGGCACGCGCCGGCCTGGCTGGGCCGAGCCCCGCTGACTCCCCACGCCCTGCTGGGACGTCTCCCAGGCACGTGCTGGCCGGACCGGGCCAGGCCCCGCTGACTCCCCACGCCCTGCTGGGACATCTCCCAGGCACGCGCCGGCCTGGCCGGGCCGGGCCCCGCTGACTCCCCACGCCCTGCTGGGACGTCTCCCAGGCACGCACCGGCCTGGCCGGGCCCCGCTGACTCCCCACGCCCTGCTGGGACGTCTCCCAGGCACGCACCGGCCTGGCCCCACTGACTCCCCACGCCCTGCTGGGACGTCTCCCAGGCACGCGCCGGCCTGGCCGGGCCCCGCTGACTCCCCACGCCCTGCTGGGACGTTTCCCAGGCACGCGCCGTCCTGGCCGGGCCCCGCTGACTCCCCACGCCCTGCTGGGACGTCTCCCAGGCACGCGCCGGCCTGGCTGGGCCCCGCGTGGAGAGCGTTACCTGCAGCACAGCATTGATGAGCAGCAGGTCATCCGCCGGCTTCCAGCGGCCCAAGTCCTTTGTCACCTGCACGGGCTGTTTGCTTTTCTTCATCCGCTTGGGGAGGCCGGGCTTCGGGACCGGGCTCGGGGTGACGGGCGCAGAGACGGATTTGGAGACCTGCACAGGCCAGGAAAGGAGCTCAGAGCGCCCCTGTGTCTGGCCAGCGGGGCACACTGCTGGAGGCCATGACGGGCGGATGGGGGCTGCACTTCACAGCCCCCCACCCAACCCAGCCAGCCCTCGTCCGGGGGGCAGCACGGGGTCCCGGCTCCTCAGCGGGAGGCACCCAGGGAACGCGGGCGTCTGAGCGGCGACGACACTTCACGCTTCCCCATCCAAAGGCCAGCCAGCAGGGCCGGAGCCAGGCAGCGAATGAAACTGCCCAGGCCTGGCTCCGCGCCCACCAGCTAGAGGTACCACAGGGCAGAACAGGGGTGAACCGAGGCTCTGCCCGGTGAGGCACGGCAGGAAAGGCTGCTGCCGCCATGGTGGTGGTGTCCCTTTGGCCTGGTCGCGGAGGGGCTCTGTGGCTCCCCAGTTCTGTCCCAAGCTGGCTGCGGGAGCCTCCCACCTCTGCCCGTTCAAGTCCTGGCAGGGGGAGGTGTCTCTGCTGAGCCAGGCTTGTGTGTCTTCCCTCCAGGGAGCTGCAGGATCTAGTGGCCGGCGGCTCCCTGTTCCCCTCCCGCTCAGGGAAAAAGCCACCCAAGCTCTCCATGCTCAGGCTTCAGGGCTGATCTCCAGCCGCAGGTCAGGAAGAACCCCCCTCCCCACAGCATAGTGTTTCCTCCCCGACACACCCAGCCTTAGGCACCGTCAGAGACAGCGGGACTAGGGGCCTGCTCCGGACCGGACAGGGCACCACACCCTGCAGGGCGCTGCCCACCCTCTTTCCCCCCTCACCTTCTTCTTCTCGCTGGAGGAGGGCTCGCTGCCCGAGCAGCGGCCTGGCTCCACCCCACTGGGCCCCTTGGCCCGGCTGGACGACTTGGCGAGGCTGCTCTCTACCAGCTCATCATCAAACTTCTTCCTCTTGATGAACCTAGTGGGAGAAAGGCAGGCCCCAGGTGAGGCCCCTCCACCCCGCGGCACACCTGGCTACCTGGAGCCCGCTCCCCACCCCACAAACACCTGCAAGATGGGTGTGGGGCGCCCTCTGGTGGCTCCGAGTTCAACCAAGTTTCCCTGGTTGCAGCGGATGAGCCGGGCTCTACAGGAATGGTGATGAGTTAGCGGCACCTGGTTCATCACAGGATACCAGGAAGCTCCATGTCCCCTCTCTGGGACTGCACGGGACTGATCCATCCTTACCGCCAGAGAGGGTCCCCCCACGATGAAGGGAACCCCACCCCCTCCTCATTGCCCTGGGCCCTTCCTGGGTACCTGGAGGAGCTCCGCCGTTTGGGGATGGCGCCCGAGACCTGTGACGAGCTCCTTTTCTGTCCCGCCAGTGACTCCTCGTCTTCAGAGCGGCTCGCCGTGCCTGACGCCATCAGTCCGGAGTCCAGCACGTCTGCGCGGGGACAGAGGAAACAGAGCCTCACCCCTCCACATCAAAGGGATCAGACTGGGCTCAGCCACAGAGAACCTGCGCTCCCTTGCCAGCCTGCCCAATGCCAGGGAGCAGGTGGCTGTGGGCAAACCTTACATGTTATATGGCAGAAAGCCCTAGAAATTAGAGACCCCATAATGCAAACGTCCCCACAACTCCAGAGAGGGAGACCCCCACATCAGGACTGCGGCGCATGGATCTGATACAGAGATCACACCACATTCCACTCAAATGCAGCCAACTCTGGGGAGGAACATGGTGCTGGATAACAGCTCACAGCAACACTGCACAGCAGTTTGTTATCTGCAGTGTGGTAGCACCCAGAGACTTCAATCAGGGCCCTGCCGGACTGGGCCCTGGACACACGGAGCAAAAACGACCCAGGACAGGAAGCGACAGAGACGCCCAAACCCCAGGGGACGTTGTGGGCAAAGCAGAAGGCAACGGACAGACTGGAGCTGGGCCGGGGGAACTTGGGTTTGCAGCTCCTCTGAATGGCAACGCAGCGTGTCCAGCCCCACCTGAACTGAGCGCCGTGAGGAGACCCCCCCGGCCCAGAGGGGTGGAAATACCCAGGGGGGCCCAGGATGGGCCCAGGCGGGCACGTAGGAGCGGAGGGAACAGGGAGGGGAGGGCAGAGACAGGACCAGGCAAGGGGCTGCTTTACCCTGAGCCCGGCTCACCCGTGGCACCAGCCGCCCCCACGGAGCCTGCGGGGCGCAGAGACCCCCCAGTGTGGGGCCGGCTCTGTAGCTCCAGGCGAGGCTGGGCTGCAGGGGTTGCTATGGAGACCCCCCAAAGGATAGACCCCTCCCCCCATCACCCCCGTCACAGGTAGGGAAACTGAGGCACGACCAGACAAGGCACTCAGCCCGATCGCGCATGGAGTCAGCAGCACAGCTGGGGGGGAACCCAGGCGTTCTGGCTGGGCCTGGGGGTGGGGGTGTCAATCCCTTGGGGGGTCTCCATAGCAACCCCATCCTCTCCCGGACATTGATGAGGCGCATGCGCGCTGGGCCGCTCAGTTTGTCTCCCCACTCCCGCCCTCCCCCGGCCGCGCATGCGCAATCACCAGGCCGGCCAGGCGCTCTCTCGCCCGGGCGCGGAGGTTTCCCCACCCCCCAGGCGGGACGCGGAGGCCTCACCATTCCCCGGTGCGGCGGCTCCGTCTGCTCCGCGGGGGCGTCCGTCCAGCAGGAGCCTCCATCCACAGAGGAGACTCACTTCCGGAAGAGTTCGGTAACTTCCGGGTGCCTAAGCGGAAGCGAGAGATTGCTTCCGGTTCAAACGGCGGAAACCTGCCTGTGGGCGCCGCCATCGCGCTCTGGCGGCTGAATGGGCGGCGCCATCTTGGTGAAGGGTCTGACCATGGCCTGTCCTGCACCCACTACCTGGCTACCGGGGGGCGGGGCTGGACCAGAAAATGCCCCCCCCCCCCCCCACTCCTGGCACCAGCTCCGCGGACAGGCCGCAACATGGGGCACCATGGCAGTGGGGCGCCCTGTTGCCGTGGCAGCGCACAACCCACGCACATGGCAACGTCGCCATGGCAACGGGGCACCCAATCCTGTCAGCCTCGCTCCCGTTGCCATGGCAGGCTCAGCATCCCCCTGCCCACCCCAGCGCGGCAGCCGGCCCGGCCCCCCGGGCCACGCAGGGGCCTGCCCCGAGCCCCCGCCCGCCCGCCGACGGGCACCAGCCCCGGCTGTGGTACCCGGCGTGTCGCCGACGCGCCCGCGGCCCAGCCGGCAGCCGCTGCACAGACGGACGGACAGGCCCTGCCCTGGCCTTCCTGTGAGACCCGACAGGCAGCCGCGCCCAAGGTCCCCGGAGAACCCAGGAGTCCTGAGGCCCAGCGTCCTCTCTGCGGCAGCATGGCCTCTTCCGGGCCTGCGCCCAATTCCCACCCCTCCGGCCACACTCCTGGGGCACCTTAGCCCCAGGGGGCAGCTCTGGGGCCTTCGGCTGCTAGCCAGGAGGTCCTGGTGACCTCGGGGGACAGACAAGAATCTCTCGAGGACGTGCCTGGCCCTACACGTCTATGATCTGACCCCCCTGA
Organism: Chelydra serpentina; assembly: GCA_037349315.1. Classification (NCBI taxonomy): domain Eukaryota; kingdom Metazoa; phylum Chordata; order Testudines; family Chelydridae; genus Chelydra; species Chelydra serpentina. The sequence goes on along the minus strand of JBAIAC010000500.1, from coordinate 57,062 downwards.
TTAGGATGACGAATCTCCTTGCCGGCCCAGAGTCTCCCACCTCTTTCCTCCCCACCGTCTGACCTGCTGCTGGGCACCCCGATCCCCAGTGTGAAACACGAGAGCCAGGGCGCTAAGTGAAACCCGGGCCGGACCCAGCCCCTCTCCCAGCCGCTAATGGGCTCAGCCGTGGCCCGGGCTCCATTAGAGCCGTTTAAGAGCTTTTTAATGTCTGGGCGGATGCTGAATAATTGAGGCGCGGCCCCAGCAGCGGCACGGCCGGTTGTTACTGCGCAGGGAGACTGCGGAGCCGCCGCGATTCCTCCTCCGCGGCGTCTCGGACACGCCGATGGAGCCGAGCTGCAGAGCACGGGCAGCTCCGGGAGTCTCTATGCAGCGCTCCTGCTGCCTGTTGGACATGGCTGCCAGCCTCCGCGAAGGGTAAGAGGGGCACCAGGCGTGCGCGTGGGGCTGGGGAGCCGTGTCCACCCCCTTGCGAGAGGGACAGCCCATTGGAACTGCATGGAACCAAGGGCTCTGTGCATCCCATAATACGCCCCCCTTTCATTGCAAAGAACCCTATACGCCCGGCCCCGCCAAAATGCAGCTACTTCTGGGGAGTAGGGCGTATGCTGGAGAGACAGGAAGGGGCAGGCAGGGGCAGGCTGGGAGGGGCCCCGTGGGGCTGGGTGACCTGCTGGGGTCTCAACCGGCCCCATGGAGCTGGGGGGAGTCGACATCCAGGAACCCTCCTTGCAGCCTCTGCCAAAAGTGGGGGGGGGGCTTCATTTCTCCCCACCCCCCACCCACGGGCACAGCTGGGTGTCACAGCCTGGCTTGCCCAGGGAGCCTGCCCCAGTCCTCCCCTCCCCTCCGCCCCCAGCGCCTGATCTTTAGTGGGGCTGCGGCTGATCCCAAGGCTGGCTCCTGCCTGGGGCACGGGGTGGGGATCAAGACCCCAGTGAGCCCAGCCCCTGGGGAGAGCTGGGAGTGGGGCTTGGGGCAGGCAGGCTGGGCCGTGTGGGTGCCGGGGAGCAGGGCGGGGGGAGGGGTTCCTTTAGCCGAGTGAACAGAGCCCCAGATTTGGGTGCAGCCTGGGTCATTGGGGACCGAGAGCCCCTGGGTGAGATGAGCGGGGGCAGGGCAGCGCCGAGTGACGTGGAGACCCAGCCCGGGCCCCCAGGGCAGGCCAAAGGACACCCTGCGGGGCAGATAGAGGCTGCCGCTCTCCAGCCCCACTGCAATCCCACCCCCACCGTGGAATTACCCCGCTGCCGCCTGCAGGCGAGGCTCTCATGGTGGGGGGCTGGCACGGCCGCCCTGCAGGCTCCTCGGGCCATGGGATGAGCAGCATCAGGCGGGAGCTCCCCACCTGGGCCATAAAGGGTTAATAATGCCCGTGGGGTGGGGCAGGTGCACTGGGAGTGACCTGGGGGGCAGTGCTCTAGGCAGCTAAGGGCCCAGCCCTGTGTGCAGGGCCCAGGGAACCTGCTGTGTCCTTGATACCAAGCCTGGTGCCCCCGCCCCGTCACCCCATTGTACCCCCCAGGTACAGGGGGGCAGGGAAACGCTACCCAGGCCTTACCCCCTGTGCCCATCCCCCAGGCCGGCCCTGACGGCCCTGGAGCGGGCGCTGCTCTCCACCATGGCCGTTTTCCACACCTACTCCGGCTGCCGGGGCTCGCTGCGGAAAGTGGATCTCAAAACGCTGATCAACCGGGAGCTGCGGCAGTTCGTGCAGGGTGAGCGCCGCGCAAGGGGCACCCAGCCTGGCGCAGGTGCTCACGGTGCAGGAAGGGGGGTGGGGGGATTGGGGGCAGCTGATGGAGCTGCCTGGCTGGGACCGACCCTGGGCTGAGACTGTCCCAGAGCAGCCGAACAGCCACACTGGCCTTTCCGCTAGGGAAGTGTGCCCCATTCCCCTGCCCCCAAGCCAGCCATGCCCCTGGGCCAGCACCCCCATAAACTCCCTCTCCCTGGGCTGCAGGAGATCCGCGACCCTGAGACCTTGGAGCAGCTCTTCCGGGACCTGGACACCAACGGCGACCTCCGGATCGACTTCCAGGAGTACGCCACGCTGGTCGCCATGGTGACCTCGGCCCGCGGCACATTCTTGGTCCAGAAGTAGGGGGCGGGTCTGTGATGCTGCGCTCATTATGATTTTATGAACAGATGCTAATGAGCATGAATTGAATGTAGCTGGAATATGCTTCATGCAAAAGGTCTCTTGTAAGGTATCATTACAGAGCTTGTAATCCACTGAGTGTAATCATCCTGTGTGTATGTAGATATCACTCCTGTCTCAGACACGAGACATGTGAAATTGAACTCTGAGGGCCTATTGTCGTTGTGCAAAGTGTGGGCCATTAATGGTGGTTTGGAATTTTGATGGCTCCCATTAACCAGGACAATTGACTGTAGGCGGCTGTTTGCTTGTAAGTCTTCCTGTGTCTGGGCAAGTGGGTAATGAAGTCTCACAGCGCCATGGGATCATGTCACCTGAACTGGAATCCATCTTTAACCTGGTGCTTTTCCATTGAGAAGGAGGGGTGGGAACCCAGAGAGGGACAAAGGTGCCAAAGATATGGAAGGGGGTGGAACAGAACAAAGGGGGGGGGGCAGACATGAGAAATCCCCTAGCTCCCACCTGAGCTGGAACAAGGGCTGTACCAGGGGAAAGGATTGTGCCCAGACGAGGAAGGTGTCCAGTCTGTGAAAGAAGCTGATTGAAACGTCTCTGAGGGTGAGATTTTATCTGTATTCAGTTTTCTTGCTGTGTTTTGTTTTATTTTGCTTGGTAATTCACTTTGTTCTGTCTATTACTTGGAACCACTTCAGTCCTACTTTCTGTATTTAATAAAATCACTTGATACTTATTAATTAACCCAGAGTATGTATTAATAACTGGGGGGGGACGGACAAACAGCTGTGCATATCTCTCTAGCAGTAGGCAAACAATTTCTGAGGTTACCCTGTATAAGCTTTATACGGGGTAAAAGGGCTTTATTTGGGGTTTGGACCCCACTGGGAGCTGGGTATCTGAGTGCTGGAGACAGGAGCGCTTCGGAAGCTGTTTTCAGTTAAGTCTGTAGCTTCTGGGGGACGTGGTTCAGACTGGGGCTGGGTTTGTAGCAGGCCAGTGTGTCTGGCACAACCAGGCTGGGTGCTGGAGTCCCAAGGTGCCAGGGAAAATGGGCTCAGAGGTAGTCTCAGCACATCAGCTGGCAGTCCCAAGGGGGTTTCTGTGATCCAGCCCATCACAGGGTCAGCCCTGGGTCCTAGAGAACCCCCCTGCCCTTTGCCCAGACTCACACTGCGCTTTGTAGACCCCAGTTAACCAGGGTCCCCCTCCCCAGGAGGTGGGTGAGCCCAGACAGAGTCATTCCACTGCTGGGGAAACTGAGGCACAGGGAGGGGCCGCAATGCCCTCAGGTCACATAGCAAGCCAGCGGCAGCGCCTAGAACAGAATGCAGAGGTCCTAGGTCCCAGCCCTCCCCTTCCAGAGCCAGGGACAGAACCCAGGAGTCCTGGCTCCCAGCCTCCCCTGCTCTAACCCACCAGCCCCCACTCCCCTCCCAGAGCCAGGGACAGAACCCAGGAGTCCTGGCTCCCAGCTCTCCATGCCCCCAACTCTACCATGTGAAATCTCCTCTCTTCTGGGCCCAAGGCAGTGCGGTGGAATAAACGTGGTGCCGGGCCGGGGAATCCTTTGCTGGACTCAGCTCAGGTATGTGTGGGGGGGAACGCGGGGGGGGTGGTGTTTAAATTCAGCCCCGTCTCCCCAGGGCTCTGCAGAGCTCGGCTCCTGGGACAGGGGTTGGACACAGACACTGACAAATTGTTCTTGGGTTTCTGGTTAGTGTCTCGGGTCTGTTGGGCCCCGTTGGGGGCGGGGCCCTTGGGGGCAAAGCGCGGTGGAGCGGGGGGGGCAGGCACAGGCGGTAAGCGATTGTTCTCCCGACAGTGTCCCTTTAATAACAATAAAACCTTTTTCAAACATCAGAGACCCCCCAGCCAGAGGGACCAGCAGCCCCACAGCCGGGCCATGGCGTCAGTCACACAGAGAAGCCTGGAGCAGTGGGGCAGGGTCTGCTTGGAGAAAAGCGGGGTCACTGCAGAAAGGGGCGGAATCTCTTTAGAAAGGGGTGTGGTCTCTTCAGAAAGGGGTGGAGTCACTGCAGAAAGGGGCGGAGTCGCTCCCCTGTACTTTGGTTTAGCACCTGAACCAGTCTGGGGCCCCGCGGGGCCGGGATCCCCCCGGGAGCAGTGGGGTTTGAAAGACGTGAGCAGCTCCGGCCCCATCCAGCAGGGGGCAGCGCTGCACCTGTCCTCTCCCACCCTTGTCCTATGGGCTTCGTGCGCTGGCTGGAGACAAGGTCCCATGTCTGGACTCCGGCTGGACGAGCAGCCCCCGGCTAACGAGGCAGAGTCACCCCCAGCTCTGTGCGCTCCCCCTGGACCCCCCCCTCCCCACCAGGCCCCCCTGAGCCCGGGAGCCGCCCCGAGGTCTGAACCGGCGCCGGCCAGTGGCTCCCACGTGGGTCGCTGCCCGGGACGGGGGTGGGGGGGCCTTGCCCAGGACAGGACGGGGGTGGGGGGGCCTAGCCCGAGACGGGCACGTGGCTGTTGCCGCCCTCGCTCCAGTTCGTCACCCACTCCTTCTGGATGGTGCCCGTCTTCTCCTCGCGGAACAGCTGCCGCTCCTCCCGGGGGATCTTGACGGCGTGGTGCTGCGGCACCGCGGCCGGCGGGTACCGGCTGCGCTGAAAGAAGCCCACCTGGAAAGAAGCCAGAGAAGGGGAGTCAGCGCCCGGCTCCCCTGGCAGAGGCCCGGATGCCCCACGGTGGGGGGAGGGGGGGAGCAGGGCTGGGCCCCGGCAGACGGAGGCTGCATGTGGCTGGAGCCGGGGCGCCCCCACGTGGCTGACGCGGGCATCAAAGGCGGCGACGGGAAGCCAAGGCAGGAGACTGGGGACGGGTCCGGCTCATTCAACGCCCCTGGCAACGCCCCAGCCCCACGGCCCCGGGCACACGGGCATGCAGCCTGCCACCCCACGCACACCCGGCGCTGGCCTCGCACACGCAGGCACACTCACCATCGGCACCTGCCCCCGGCACACCCGGCGCTGGCCTCGCACACGCAGGCACACTCACCATCGGCACCTGCCCCCGGCACACCCGGCGCTGGCCTCGCACACGCAGGCACACTCACCATCGGCACTAGCCCCCGGCACACACAGGCGCTGGCCTCGCACACGCAGGCACACTCACCATCGGCACTAGCCCCTGGCACACGCAGGCGCCGGCCTGGCACACGCAGGCACACTCACTATCGGCACTAGCCCCCGGCACACCCAGGCGCTGGCCTGGCAGACACTGTGCTGCAGGGCCCCCAACGGGCCTGGCACGCCTGCACACTCATGCACTGTTGCATCAGATGCTCTTGCACACCCGTGCACGCCCGTACCCCCCCCGCGTGACCGGGGGGGGCGGGGCCGGCTGTTACCGCTAGGCCTCCCCGGCTTGTTTCTCCACCTCGGAGGGCTGCAGAGCCAGCCGGGCCCGGTAATAGTTGGCGGCGTACGGCGCCGCTCGGCTGCTCCGCTGGAAGAAGCCGCACTGCGGAGGAAGCGAGGCCGAGGCGAGAGCGTCAGGCCCGGGCCAGGGGACGCTGGGGCAGGAACTCCTCGGGGTGGGGCTGGGTGCCAGGAGGGGGGTCCACGGGGGGTGGGGGGGGTGTTGCTCGGGCAGGGGCCCAATCCCTGGGGGCACAACTGCCCTGGAGCAGAGACCCCCATGCAGGGGCCAGGGTAGCCGGCCCCCCCACCCCCCCTGCTCTCACCTTCCACAGGACGGAGACCAGCAGCGCCAGCACCAGCAGTCCGGCCAGCACCGCGATCAGGATGATCCACCAGGGGACGCCGCGGGCCACCACCGCGCTCGGGTCCAGGTAGATGGTGACGGGGATCTGGGGTGGGGAAGGGATCGGCAGGATCAGGACCGGGAGGCGGGGCAGGGGGCGGGGCGGGGGGGGGAGGCGGCCAATCAGGTACCTGCGTGGCGGCGTCCTTCAGCACCAGGTTCTGGATGGTGGATTTGACGGTGATGTTGGCGCGGACGAGCAGTTCCACGGAGGTCACGGCCGGGTACTCCTGGGGGCAGGGACATGGCTCAGCCTGGCACCCGCCCCTCCCCGACCCCCTCCCCAAGCTGTCCCAGGCGGGTGCAGGATCCTGCACTGCTTCCTGTCCCAACGTGCGGTGCAGCGTCGACTCGGCCCCTGCGCCCCACCCCAGAGCTGGCTGCATCGGCTCACCTCCAGGAAGGTGCCGTTCCACAGGCGCCCCCAGGCGGTGAGCACGGCCGAGCGGTCGAAGCTGTGGAGTGGGCACTGGAAGACGAGGCAGCGGGCGGTGCCCCGGTCGCAGTCCTGGAGGGGGGAGGCAGCGGGTCAGCGGGCTCCAGGCAGTGAGGGGGGGGGGGGGGAACGACACCCTCCGGGGCTGCCCTGCAGAGCAGGGTTCAGGGGCCAGTGTGCTCCACCCCAGAGGGGGCTGCAGGGGCGAGCCAGGGGTATCTGGACTGGGGAGTGCTTCATGGTGTGTGTGTGGGGGGAGAGATTCCACACACACACACACACACACACACACACACACACATTTGAGTGAGCCCCAAACCCCCACCCCAGCCAGGGTCACCCCAGGGCCCCCCACCAGCCCCTGCCAGTGTCACCCCAGGGGCCCCCCCCCAGCCCCAGCCAGGATCACCCCCACCCCGCGGAGCCGCTCTCACCAACGTGATGTTCCTCCGCTCAGCGTGGGCACGGTGCCACCAGGGCCCCGTGCTGGGCACCTCCAGGCGCTCAGCCTCCCTCCTGCTCCTGCCCTGGCCGTGGCCCTCCTGGGGACAGCGGGAGAGGTCACGGGGCGGCTCTGCCACCCATGGCCCCCCCATGCCAGGCCCCTCGGGGAGGCTGGGCTCTCCCGCCCTCCCCCCATGGCCCTATGCCCCTGCACTGCCCACGGGGGCACACAGCTGGGCACAGCGTCGGGCAGGGGCAGCCCAAGCGTGTGTCAGGGCTCCAATCCCCATAGCTCCCTCCCTGCAGCCGGGGGCCCCAGCGCCTCGTCCCCCTACCCCCGGGGGACCCCAGTCCCCTCCTCCCCGTGGCCTCAGAGCCAGACACACCCCGAGAGGAGCCGCCCCCCACGCCACGTACCAGGGCCAGCCGTAGGGGGTTGGCTGCCGGGCTGCAGGCCACGCGCCGCCCAGGCCGGGCCGCTAGCTCCAGCCGCAGCGGGTAGAGCAGCCACTTGCCGTTGGCAATCTCGTGGGGCCACCTGAGGTTGAGGAAGGCCGAGCCCAGGGTGTTGAGCGACTGGCCCCGGTTGGAGACCTGCAGGGGGGGGCAGGGACCCTGAGCCAGGCGCCGCCAGGGGATACCGCGGGGCCAGGACCCGTGCCCCGAGTGCCCTCCAGCCCCTCACCGGCGTGAGTCTGGGGGGCAGGGTCAAATGCCACCCTTCCCCCGCCCAGATGGGGAAACTGAGGCACCGAAGGGGAACGAGACTGAGGTGGACGTCCTGATTCCCAGCCCCCCCACCCCCCCACTCTAACCACTAGACACAGCTCCCCTGCCCCAGCTGGGAATGGACCCCGGCGTCCTGATCCCAGCCCCGCCATGATCCTCAGCACTGGACCCCAACCCTCCCCCATCCGTGCTCGTGGGCGTGGGGGTCGCAGGGGACGCTCCGTGTGCAGCCTGGGAGGGGCTGGGGGCTGCGGGGAGGAGAGGGGGGGTTACTGCCCCGGGGCTGCCCCTCCCCCAAGCGGGGTACTCACCGTCACCTCGTAGCGCACGGCGCTGCCCACCTGCTCCTCGTGGCGCACGGCGCTTTCGCCCAGCACCCGGCCGCCGAAGAACAGCCGCCGCGGGATGGCCACGCTGGGGGGGGACGGGGGGGAGAGTCGGGGGGGGGGGAGCCATGTAGAGCCCCTCCCACAGATGGCTCGCCCCGCCCCCATCCCCACGCCCAGACGGCTCGCCCCGCCCCCAGTCCCACCCACAGACGGCTCGCCCCACTCCCACCCCCACCAGGCCCCCAGACAGCTCACCCCGCCCCACTTCTCCAGACGGCTCGCTCCGCCCCCATCCCCTCCCCCAGACAGCTCACCCCGCCCCGAGCTGCCTCGCCCCTGCCAGCCCCCCCCCCCCCCGATGGCTCGCCCCGCCCCCAGTCCCACCCACAGACGGCTCGCCCCGCCCCCATCCCCACCCACAGACGGCTCGCCCCACTCCCACCCCCACCCAGGCCCCCAGACAGCTCACCCCGCCCCCACTTTTCCAGACGGCTCGCTCCGCCCCCATCCCCTCCCCCAGACAGCTCACCCCGCCCCCGAGCTGCCTCGCCCCTGCCAGCCCCCCCCCCCCGATGGCTCGCCCCTGCCCCCGCCGACGCCCGTGGGGGGCACTCACCCCGTGACCGACAGGGGTAGCTCAATGACCACACGTGCCCGGGCCGTCACGGGCTGCAGCCCCGGCTGCTCGCTGATCCTGGGGGAGAGAGACGGGGATTGGGGGCATCGTGGGGGCTCCCCCCAGTGACCAGCTGCAATTCCTCCGCCGCCCCCCCCCGGCCCCGCTCATCACCCAGCCCCCACCCGGCCCAACTGCTGCCCCCCCCGAGATTCCCCCCAGGGCGTCGCCTGCCCCCAGCCAGCCCTGCAGGGGCGCTCACGTGCTCAGCGCCAACTCCAGCTCCAGCTCCCGGGTCTCGATGGTGATGCCCGAGGTGCTGACGATGAGATAGAACCGCACCTGGGGGGGGGGGGCAGAGAGATCAGGGCCGGGGGGGGTCAGGGGCCAGGGGGAGCAAGAGGGAGGTGGTGAGGTCTGGGCGCAGTGCGAGGGGCACTGGAGGGGGCAGCGAGGTCTGGGCGCAGTGCGGGGGGCACTGGAGGGGAGCGAGGTCTGGGCGCAGTGCAGGGGGCACTGGAGGGGGAGCGAGGTCTGGGCGCAGTGCGAGGGGCACTGGAGGGGGCAGCGAGGTCTGGGCGCAGTGCGAGGGGCACTGGAGGGGGCAGCGAGGTCTGGGTGCAGTGCGGGGGCACTGGAGGGGGCAGCGAGGTCTGGGCGGCAGTGCGGGGGGCACTGGAGGGGGAGCGAGGTCTGGGCGCAGTGCGGGGGCACTGGAGGGGGAGCGAGGTCTGGGCGCAGTGCGGGGGCACTGGAGGGGGAGCGAGGTCTGGGCGCAGTGCGGGGGGCACTGGAGGGGGCAGCGAGGTCTGGGCGCAGTGCGAGGGGCACTGGAGGGGGCAGCGAGGTCTGGGCGCAGTGCGAGGGGCACTGGAGGGGGCAGCGAGGTCTGGGCGCAGTGCGGGGGCACTGGAGGGGGAGCGAGGTCTGGGCGCAGTGCGAGGGGCACTGGAGGGGGAGCGAGGTCTGGGCGCAGTGCGAGGGGCACTGGAGGGGGAGCGAGGTCTGGGCGCAGTGCGGGGGGCACTGGAGGGGGAGCGAGGTCTGGGCGCAGTGCAGGGGGCACTGGAGGGGGAGCGAGGTCTGGGCGCAGTGCGGGGGCACTGGAGGGGGAGCGAGGTCTGGGCGTAGTGCAGGGGGCACTGTGGGGGAGCGAGGTCTGGGCGCAGTGCGAGGGCACTGGAGGGGGAGCGAGGTCTGGACGCAGTGCGGGGAGCACTGGAGGGGGAGCGAGGTCTGGGCGCAGTGCGAGGGGCACTGGAGGGGGCAGCGAGGTCTGGGTGCAGTGCGGGGGGCACTGGAGGGGGCAGCGAGGTCTGGGCGCAGTGCGGGGGGCACTGGAGGGGGAGCGAGGTCTGGGCGCAGTGCGGGGGCACTGGATGGGGCAGCGAGGTCTGGGCGCAGTGCAAGGGGCACTGGAGGGGGCAGCGAGGTCTGGGCGCAGTGCGGGGGGCACTGGAGGGGGAGCGAGGTCTGGGCGCAGTGCGGGGGCACTGGAGGGGGCAGCGAGGTCTGGGCACAGTGCGGGGGCACTGGAGGGGGCAGCGAGGTCTGGGCGCAGTGCGGGGGGCACTGGAGGGGGAGCGAGGTCTGGGCGCAGTGCGGGGGCACTGGAGGGGGCAGCGAGGTCTGGGCGCAGTGCGGGGGGCACTGGAGGGGGCAGCGAGGTCTGGGCGCAGTGCGGGGGGCACTGGAGGGGGCAGCGAGGTCTGGGCGCAGTGCGGGGGCACTGGAGGGGGCAGCGAGGTCTGGGCGCAGTGCGGGGGCACTGGAGGGGGCAGCGAGGTCTGGGCGCAGTGCGGGGGCACTGGAGGGGGCAGCGAGGTCTGGGCGCAGTGCGGGGGCACTGGAGGGGGCAGCGAGGTCTGGGCGCAGTGCGGGGGGCACTGGAGGGGGAGTGAGGTCTGGGCACAGTGCAGGGGGCACAGGGGGGCACGACTTTGGGGGTCTGATCCCCACCTGAGCTCCGCGCTTCATGGGGTTCCCCAGCTCACAGTGCACTTGCGAGGCGTTCAGGTTGGGCAGGCAGGGCTGCTTCTCCTGGAAAGGACGAAGAATCAGAGACCAGGGTCTACAACCCCTCCTCCTCCCGCCCCACCGCTCTCCCGTACCAGGCCGGGCCCGGCCCACGCGTCGTGGGCCCGGATCCCGGAGTAGGGCAGGGCCTCGGGGAAGGTGGCCGTGAGCAGGGCCTCGTGGGCATCGTCCCCGTCCCGCTGCGGTGCCGCCGGGTCCGAGGGCAGGTTGGTGACCTGGATCTCCAAGGCCACGTCCTTCTGGTCGCTCATGGCGAAGACGGCCGTGCCATCGGCGCCCCTGCGGCGGAGAGAGCAGGCCCGGCGCCGCGGTGAGGGGCCCCCGCGGGCATCAGCACAGAGACACCTCCCCAGAGGGGGCAGACCCCAGGCCCCACCCCACCCTGGAGACAGCAGGGGGGCACCATGCAGGGAGCCGCTGCCCCAGAGAGTTGGATCTGCCCCCAGACCCTCCCCTTGGATAGAGCCCGACCCCTGCTGGGAGTGACCGGCCCCACCCGGGGCAGGAGAGGGCAGCGGCATGGGCCCCTCCCCCCATCCCGGGACCCCCCCTCACCTGGGCAGGGGCAGGAAGTCGGCGTCACCCACGCGGGAGCAGAACTGGTAACGCAGCTGCAGGTTGCTCCGGCAGATCTTGTCAACCCCACAGCCCTGCTTCAAAAAATTCACCTGGGGGGCGGGGGGGTCAGCTGTGACGGCCCCCAGGCAGCTCCGCCCCCTCCGCGGCTTCCCCCTCTGCACAGCGCCCCCCCCCCCCACAGCCCCCGAATATCCCTGCGGACAGCCCACAGCACCGACATGCAGCCCCCACCCGGTTCCCGCTCCTCCCCCCCCCCCCCAGCCCCCGAATATCCCTGCGGACAGCCCACAGCACCGACATGCAGCCCCCACCCGGTTCCCGCTCCTCCCCCCCCCCCCCCCCACAGCCCCCGAATATCCCTGCGGACAGCTGCATTGCGCCCACCACCCGGCTCTGCCCACAGCACCGACATGCAGCCCCCACCCGGTTCCCGCTCCTCCCCCCCCCCCCCCACAGCCCCCGAATATCCCTGCGGACAGCCCACAGCACCGACATGCAGCCCCCACCCGGTTCCCGCTCCTCCCCCCCCCCCCCCCCCCACAGCCCCCGAATATCCCTGCGGACAGCCCACAGCACCGACATGCAGCCCCCACCCGGTTCCCGCTCCTCCCCCCCCCCCCCCCACAGCCCCCGAATATCCCTGCGGACAGCTGCATTGCGCCCACCACCCGGCTCTGCCCACAGCACCGACATGCAGCCCCCACCCGGTTCCCGCTCCTCCCCCCCCCCCCCACAGCCCCCGAATATCCCTGCGGACAGCCCACAGCACCGACATGCAGCCCCCACCCGGTTCCCGCTCCTCCCCCCCCCCCCCCACAGCCCCCGAATATCCCTGCGGACAGCTGCATTGCGCCCACCACCCGGCTCTGCCCACAGCACCGACATGCAGCCCCCACCCGGTTCCCGCTCCTCCCCCTCCCTCCCACAGCTTGTTACGGGGGGCACGCCCGGGAGGAGACGCGGCGGAGGCGGAGCTGAGCTGGGGCGGGGCGCTGGGCTGCCAGCGGGTGCTCCGGCCCCAGAGCACCCAGGGGAGTCGGCGCCGGGCGCTGGCCAGGGCACCCCGACGGAAGGCGCCAGGGGACCGGCACCAGCAGCCGCTCTGATCCCACCGGACGAGCGGCTGGCAGGGCAACGGGCCGGGGGCAGCGCTGGGGGAGGGGGGAGAGCGCCTCCTGCTGGAGCCTGTTCCTTGCGGGTCTCCCGTCCGTGTGCGGAGTGGGGGGGGGGGCGACCCCCAGGAACCCGCCTCACCTCTGCCCTCTGGCTGCTGGGCAGCTGGGCGTTCAGCACGGGAGTCAGCGGGGGCAGGGCGGCACCCGGGACCTGGCGCTTGCTCCGGGCGCGCTCGAGGCTGTACGTCAGCACCACGACGATGGGGCGGAGCTTGTCCCGGACGCTGTCCTGCAAGGAGAGGGAGCCAGGGGCTGAGCCCGTGGCATGCCGGGGGGGGGGGGCAGGGAGGGGTGGGGCTGGGGCAGCGGGACCCACCTGGAGCTGGAACATGGCCCTGACGCAGGCGGGGGCGCGCTGGTGGGGCAGATCCACCGTGTCCGAGAACTGGTGTTCAGGGTCCGTGGGCTGCCGGTCCAGGAAGGCGACTCTGGGGGCCTGGCCCAGCTCCCGCCGGTCCACGTCAGCCTCAAAGGTGTACGCGAGCGCTGGGGGAGGGAGGGAGGGAGGGAGGCTTTGCATTCTGCGGGGGGGGGTTCTCACCCGTCGGTGAAATGCAGCCACCTCTGGGGTGGGCACGGTAGCTGTTTACACAGGGATCTGTCACCCAGTGCTGAGATGGAGCCAGCCCTGGGGTAGGGCTCCCCAGGTAGGTTAGAGCACCCTCAGGGTTGCTCTGGGTTACATCCTGTTTCCCTTAGCATCCTCTGGGACACAGAGAACAGCCGCGGGGCAGCGTGCTCTGGACAGCTCCCGGTGCCGGGTCCGGGAGCAGGGCCGAAGCAGAGGGGGGCTATTCTCAGGCGGTATCCCCCCCCCCCCCACCAGCGCGGCACGTCCAGGCCCGGGGGAGCGTGGGGCCCGGCCCGGCAGTACTCACTGACGCGGGGGCTGTAGCTAGCAGGACTGGCTGTGTAGCTGAAGCAGGATCGTACTTCCACGCTGCACGGGGAAGACACAGGAAGACTCGGCCTGAGACGGGGCCGGCGTCAAACCATTCCCCCCACCCCTGGCTCAGCACCCCACCCTCCGGGGAGGAGGAGGAAGAGCAGGGCCAGCTTGTTCCCCACATAACCCGGCTCTGAGCAGCAGCTGGGAACAGGAATTTGCCCCTTTTGTCGGGGGCAGACTGCGCCACTGCCCTCGAGATGGGCGGCGCTAATCCCATTGTATCCCCTGGGGAAACTGAGGCAGGGAATGGCCCAATGCCCAACAACAGGTCAGTGGCAGAGCTGAGCACAGAACCCAGGAGTCCCGGCTCCCAGTCCCCCCTCCTCTAACCACCAGACCCCACTGCCCTTCCAAAGCTGGGGATAGAACCCAGGCGTCCTGGCTCCTCCCGCGTGGCTGGCGAGGGTTGGGGGGTTTCTAGGCCCAGCTCTGGACCCCAGGGAGCCTGGGGGTGGGGGCGAGGAGGCAGCCCCCTCCCCAGGTCCGCTCTCACCAGATGCCCAGGTGGCGGGGGCAGTTCCTGCTCTCCAGGTCGATGTTCTGGGGGGAGAGGGAGACGTTCTTGGAGACGTGGATGACGGGCCGGGCTCTGCAAAGCAAGAGGGGAAACCGTTGGCAAAGGCGCCCGGCCGGCCCATGCCCCCCGCTCTGCATGATGCGCCGGGCGGCCCAGCCCCTCCCGCGTCGCCCAGGGGGCGGATCCAGCCGGACGCAGCGCGACGCCCGGGGCCCTGCCCGGCACACGGCCCCCTCCCTCGGGACGGGCAGTGCCCACCTGTACAGCACCACGCTGTCCGAGAGCGAGCCGACGAGCAGGTCCGGGTAGAGATTCCCATCGACGTCCAGGCCCCCGGACAGGGAGTAGCCGAAAGTCGTCACCCCGACGCCTTCCCCGTCCAGGACCTGCAGGGGACAGACGGACGGGGAGCCGGGGAAGCAGCAGCTGCCTCGTGGGGACGGAGCCGCCAGCATTTAGGACAGGAAGTGAAGGGGGCCGGCGGGGGAGGGGTTTAGGGGAGGAGCCCGTGGACCCCGCAGTTCAGTGACACCCCCCCCCCCCCCCCCGGTGCACCACTCGCGCCCTCTCACCTGGGCCGGTTTGGTGACGATGCCCAGGCTGCTGCCATGGTAGATATAGACCTTGCCGGCCCCATCGAACGGGGCTCCCACGGCGATATCTGGCGGGGGGGGGAGCACAGGTTATGGCTGGAGCAGGCCAAAATGGGGGGTCTGGGCCCCCCAGAGCCAGGGCAGTTCCCCTGCCCAGAGCTGGATACTTGCCACATGGGAGGGTCCCTCCCGTGGGGTCCCTGCCTCCCTGCAGGGGCAGCTCCGGGCCCCGTAACCCAGCTGAGCAGCCAGGCTGACTGCACCCCCCCATCCCATACCCGCAGGGGGAGCCCCCCAAGGGCCGGCACTGACTCCCCAGGTCAGACCCGGCCAGGCTGGCACGCGGATCCCCCCCTGCCCCCGACCGCGGCCCCTCACCCTGGAAGCCGTCCTGGTTGAGGTCCCCGAGGGCGGCGAGGCCGATGCCGAACATGGAGCGGGAGGGGCCGCTGAGGCGGACGGGGCGGGCGCCGGCCCAGCGCCCAGCCTGGTTGATGTAGACGTAGGCCGCCCCGCCGATCTCCTCCTGCCGGTCGAAGAAGTGGGGCGCCCCCACCACCAGGTCCATCCAGCTGGGCAGGGGCAGAGGGGGGGGGCAGGGTCAGGCCGGCCCCCCGCCAGCCCCCCGCCCAGCGCCCGCCCCCCCGGCCGTGCCCCCCGGCTCACCCGTCGCTGTTCAGATCCAGCACAGCCACGGCGTGCCCGAAGGAGGAGGTGAGCTGCTCCCCGGGCAGCACCGCCTCGGGCACCAGGCGGTTGACATTGTCCCGGCGCAGGATCACCACGGCCCCCGTGTGGTTGGCCCGCGGCGCCCCCGTGACGAAGCTGAGCTGGTCCTGCCGGGTCAGGCCCTTCCCCGAGTCCACGGAGAAGCCTGGAGAGGGGGCAGAGAGACAGGCGGGGTTGGTGCTGCTGGCGGGTGTGGGGGGGTCCCCAGGTTCTGTCCCACGCCGCGCCGTCGACCAGCGCAGCCCGGGGGGTCCGTGGGCCCCACACCAGCCGGACACGCCGAGACCACTGCCCCCTGCTGGACGGAATCAGCCTGGCTCCTGCGTGTGGCAGAGGCTCTCTACTGCGCAGAGCTAGTGGGGATTCCCGGGGAGCTGCGGAGGCATGGCCTAGGCTGGAAGGGCCTGGCCCCTAGCCTGTCCTCCCGCTGAGCCCGCACGTGGCCGGGGCAGGACCCCACGTGGCCACACCTGGGGCTCTTTGAGGCTGGAGAGAGTCTCCTCTGGTCACTGAACCCCCGCCCGGCTTCCCCCCCCCCCCACCGGCTTCCCTCACCCCGTGGGGAGAGGAGAGGTCTGGCTAACACACACCAACCCACAGGTCCCGGGGGCTGGACAGAGTTGGGGGCGGCTGGCTATGGGGCACCAGATGTGGACTCCACCCACTCATCCTCAACCCCACAGGGTGGCCTAAAGCCAGGACTCGCCCCCGCCCCCTCCTCCATATCAGGGTGGGGGCCCCCAGATCACAGCGATCCCCAGCGCCCAGCCCCTCTGCTGCTCCGTGTGTCTGTCTGTCCATCTCTCTCTGCTCGGCCCCCCAGACATTTGGCCTGAGGACCCAGCCAGCCGGGACGCAGCCGCGGGGGCGGGAGGATGGTGGGGGCCACGGGGAGCAACCAGGAAGCTGGACACGCCTCATATTCAGATACCAGAGTCCCCGCCCGGTCCCCAGGTCCCAGCATGGGGGAGGGGGGCCAGAAGGGGGCAAGGCCCAGCTAGCAAACACCCGGTGGGGGGGAGGGGTGACAGTTCTGCAAAGGGGGATCCCCTGCAATGCTCAATGGGCAGGGGGGGGGGGGGGGATTGCACAAAACGAGCAGCTGGGTAAGCCCCCCCCCCCCCCCGCCCCAACATGGCTCAGCTCTGCCCCTCGCCACGCCTCAGTTTCCCTGCGGGGCTCTCTAATAGCACATTGGCCCACCCAGGAATCTCCAGGAGGGTGGGGGGGTGTCCGGGGGTTAGAGCTGAAGGAGGAGTCAGGACTCCTGGGTTCTATTCCAGCATCTCCGGGGATGCTGCCAAGCCCGTGGCTCCCCCAGCTGGTTGCTGAGTCCCCCCCCAGCCCCCCCGGATGATGCCAGGCCGGGCCCTGGCGCTGCTCCATGGCGTCCGTCTCCGGGGCCTGGGCCGGCAGCGGGTCAGCGCGTGGGAGCTCCCTGCAGGCAGGAATGGGGGCGATGGGGGGGCAGCAGCCGGGGCTCAGCAAAGGTGGGCACGTCCTCCTGGCATGCACTGGGGAGAGCCATGCACCCCCCAGCAGAGCGACACCCCCCCCACATGCAGCACACAGCCCAGGGAGCACCTCGAGGACCCTTCCAGGCTCCGCGCCCCTCTCCCAGCCCCCCACGGCTGCTGACAGAGCGGTGGGTGCTGACCCCCCTCCCATCTGCAGCCCCCCAGGACACCCCCCACCCAGGACACCCCAGCCCGGATGGGGCCAAGTGCCCGTCCCCGGAGCCTGGAACGCTCCCCGACGGCACCAGACACTCACGCCTAGCAGTAGAGCCAGCATCCCCCGCTCACGGCCTCCCCCCGGGCACCCAGGGGGGCAAGGGACGGAGCAAGTGCCTGGAGACGTGAGGGGCAGGGGCTGCCCTGAGCAGGTGTCCCCAGGTATCCTCCCCCCCACCCCCCGCTCGGGGCCTGGGGCCAGCGGGACGCCCTCTGAGTGGGGAAGGGCTCACGGACGTGCACGGCCGGCAGAATCCGTGTTCCCCGGGCAACGAGCACCAGGACGGGTAAATACCTGGGCACTAGCATCCAGCCTGGCCCGAGCAGCTGCGGGGGTGGTGGGGGGTGGCCAGCGCGCCAGCGGGGGGGGGGGGGGGGGGGAACTGTGCAGAGATGGAGCTGAAATGGGGAGAGGGGAGGTGGCGTGTGGGAGGGAGGGTTGTGCGTGGTGTGTGCTTGTGTCTGTGCACGCCCAGGGACAGATGTGTCTGTGCAAGGACGGTTTGTGCACGCACACGGGGACGTGCCTAGGGAGGGGCAGGGGGAAGTGTGAACGGGCGTGCGGGGCTGTGTTCGGGGAGGGGCATCAGTCACCCCTCTGCCCCCATACCCTACATTCCCCCCTCCCCCATCCGCTATGGGGCTGCAGGACCCGGGCGAGGTGCCCGCCGCTGGTCCCGGAGCAGAAAGGGGTTTTCATGCCCCTCGGCTCGGAGGGGGCTGGGGGGAGGCAGCCGGCGTCCCCGGGGGCGGCACGGAGCCAGCTGGCAGGCGGGCACCTCCCCCGCCGCCGCGGTTACAAACCTAGGTTGCTATTCTGGGCCACGTCGCCGACGGTGCCGGGCAGCCGCTCGCCGGGCTCTGCCGTTTTATACACCAGCTGATCGGGGTCTGCGCTATGAACGTTTGTCATAAACAACAGACCTGTGGGGCCGCGCCAGGCCGGGGGGGAGGGGGAGGGGGAGAGAGAGAGAGAGAGAGAGAGAGAGAGTTAAAGGATGGAGACCCCTCCCCACCCAGGCAGTGGGGAGCCCCGGCGAGGGCACCGAGGGGCCAGTGGCTTGTCAGGCTCTCCGATTGGTTCCCCGCAGGCCCTGGGGGCGATGGACTCGAACGGCCGCGGCCAGGGGGCGGGTTTAGCCCCGGTGCCCGGCTCTGCCCGTGGCCCTGCCCGCCGCCTGGCGGGGCTCCCTACCGAAGTAGCTGTGGGCGGGCACGGGGATGAGGGAGGGGTCCAGGTCCTTCTCCCCCCCGGCTTCGTAGGGCCCGTCGTCGTAGGTAACCAGCTCCAGGGAGCTCTGGTTCACGAGCTCCACGCGCAGGTCCCCTGCCAAAGCAGAGAGGGGTTAGTGGGGGCAGGATGGCACGGGGGGGGGCAGGACGGCAAGGGGGGGTTAGGACAGTCCTGGCTCCTCCTCTGCCTGGCACAGAGGGCAGAAGCTTCCAGCGTTGGGTCTGAACAGAAGGTGGCCGCACTCCCTAGGGAGAGAAATGGTGCGACCCTTCCCCCGCCCTGTCCCCCCCCCCAGCCACGGGCCCCTTCCCCCGTGTGACGTTATTGACATAATCTGGGACCGTATAGATCATTGTTGCAACCAAGGGCCTGTAGAGGCACCAAATCTTGTCTAAAGGGGGTCAAATGAGGTGTCTCGGAGCAGGTTAGGATTGTGTCATTTCTATGTGTGTATCAGTTTGGTAGTTGAAGTTATGAATATTGGCTTTATACTGTCTGTATTTCAAACTGTCTGGGGCCGTGCTTCTGGGACCCCGGACAAGCGATCAGCTCGGCCAGGCCTGCTGGATGGCCCATTAAGAGCCATCAGCGATACAATGGACCCATTGAGAGAAGGCAGACACGCCTGTGACTCAACAAGGTAGGCAGGGACTTGCCCATGTGACTCCAGACTCCATTTTGCTGTGTCCTTACACCTGGAAGAGACGATAAAAGGCAGCTGCCTCATCTCCATCTTGTCTTCAATCCTGCTTCTGACCTCTGGAGGGACTTTGCTACAAACTGAAGCTCTGAACAAAGGACTGAACGACCCATCCCAGCTGGGGATGTTCCAGAGACTGGATTTGAACCTGCAGCTTATTCCAAGAACTTTGCCATCGCTGTGTGTAATTGATTCCATTTAGCCAGTTCTAGCTCCCACCTAGACCTTTTCCCTTTATGGATAAACCTTTAGATTTTAGACGCTAAAGGATTGGCAACAGCGTGATTTGTGGGTAAGATCTGATTTGTATATTGACCTGGTTCTGGGGCTTGGTCCTTTGGGATCGAGAGAACCTGTTTTCTTTTACTGGGGCATTGGTTTTCATGACCATCCGTCCCCGTAACGAGTGGCCCTGGTGGTGAGACTGGGAAACTGGAGTGTCTTAGGGGATTGCTTGGGGTAACTTGTGGTTAGCCAGTGGGGTAAAACCAAAGTCCTCTCTGGCTGGCTGGTTTGGTTTGCCTTGGTGTGCACAGAAACCCCAGCCTTGGGCTGTAACTGCCCTGCTCGAAGCAATTTGTCCTGAATTGGCACTCTCAGTTGGGTCCCGCCAGAACCAGCATCGTTACACCCTGCCCCCACTACAGGCCCCTTCCCCTGCCCTGATCCACCCCCCCCCCCCAGTCATGCACTGTTCCCCACCCCCACGAGTTACCATGCTCTGATCTGAGGGGTGCCCGGTCCCCATTGTCTGTGGGCATGGAGTGAGAGGAGGGAATGCCCCCATTCTCCCCCACGCCGTCCCCGGCCCGCGTGCCCCGCGGTGGCTCACCCTTCCAGTTGTAGGTGCCGGGCGCCCCGAAGAGGATGTAGTGGTTGTCCGCGGTGAAGCCGACCGACACCCCCTGCTGGCAGAAGCCGAAGTGGTCGTGGCCCTGGGCGCGCCCCTCGCAGAACTTCCACTCGCCCCCGTCCAGCTCCTCGCTCACCGTCAGGTCCTGGCTCAGCACGTAGCAGCGCCCGATGACGTACCGCGTCTCCAGCGGCTGCTCCACCCGGTTCCGCGATTCGTAGAGGTGGGCGCAGGTCTGGGATCGCGCCAGGCGGGTTAGAGAGGGTCCCGCCCTCCGCCCCCAAGGCTCACACCGTCGCTCGTGAAACACGAGGGCCCCGCTGCTCGGGGGAGGCAGGACGCAGGGGTCCCGGCTCCTCGGCTGCTGGCTCTGGGGAGCGACTCTCCCCAGGACACGTAGCGAGTCAGCAGCAGTGATGGGAAAGGAACCCAGGTGTCCTGGCCCAGCCTCCCTGGTCTAACCGCTGGCCCCCCACTCCCTTCACAGCCAGGGAGTGAACCCAGGTGTCCGGGCCCAGCCTCCCCGCCCCCTCTGGCTCTAACCCACTAGACCCCCATCCCCACCCACAGCTGAGAACAGAACCCAGGAGTCCGGGCTCCCAGCACCCCCGGCGGCGTGGGGGCTCGGGCCCATGGCTCTGCAGCCCTGAAGGAACTAACGGAGCAGAGGGCGTTGCCCCCCCCCCCCCCCCCCCCAGCAATGCCACTCACCACGATCTTGCCCCCGGCACCTTGGCTCTTCACGCTGACACCCAGCCACTGATTCTCCTTGCTCTCCTTGTGCAGGTCCACTGTGGTGGGGAGGCACAATCAGCCGCCCTGCAGACAGCCCCCCCCCACTGCCAGCCCCCCCAGCCCCTCCCCTTGCAGCAGATCCTTGGCCCAGGATTCCCACCCACTCCCCCATGGCCAGCGCTAGGAAACGGGGCCGGATCCTGCTTCTGGCTGCAGCCGTGTAAATCGGGAGTAACTCCCCCCCACCCATTTCAATGGGGCCACTCTGGATTTACCCCAGTGTAAAGGGTCGCCGCCCCCACCCCCCGCTGCGGATTTACCCTGGTGTCACCGAGGGCAGGTCCCGCCCCCGCCCCGGAGTGCCCGTACCTCCCTCGTCGATGGGCACGCGCCAGCAGTCGTCGCTCTCCTGGGTCAGGGGGCAGGCGTAGAGGCCGCCGGTCCGGTTCGCCCTCTGGCCCGGGAGGGCCAGCGCCTGTGGGGCACCCACCAGCATCCTGGGGGAGACGGGCGAGCGTCAGTGGGAGGCGGGAGCAGCCGGGCGCCCCTCGGGGCGGGGTCCGGGGCTGCAGCGACGCCGGGCTCCCAGGCTGGGGGGCACAAGAGGCCCATGTACAATTGCCAGGTGACATCCCCCTGCCCCCCAGGTCCCTGCCCGCTGCGGGTGGAGAGTCACCGCGTGGCCGAAAGGAGCTGCCAGCCCCGGGCCAGCCGCGCTGCCGTGACCCCCAGGAGTCTGGTGACAGAGGGGCCAGATGTGCTGGGGGATTTGGGTGCTGGGAAGGACCCCGCGACCCATTCCCCCCTTCGAAAACCAAACAGCTAATGAGTCAAAGGCCTGGAGGGGGAGGGGCTTGGAGAGGCCCCGCCCCATCCCTGTCCCCCTCCCAGGCCCATCCCGGAATCTGGCTGGGGATTTTTCCATGGTGGTGGCCAAGGCAGCGGGCTGGGCTGGGAACAGGGGGCTCCCCCGGGGGCTCTGGGATCGGGGCGGCCAGCAGCAGCCAGGAACTGGGCAGGGGGGGCCCTGCTGTAGCGAGGAGTGGGCAGGATGGGGCTGGGGTGGTGGCTGGCACCTGGCGGCCCCCCGCTGAGCAGTGGGGAGGGGACCCATGGCTCAGGACGGGGTGGGGGGGGCTTCCGGGGAGCAGGGGGCTGAGCCCACACGGGGGGGGCACTGATCAGCCGTGTCCAACAGCTGCCGCCTCGGAGGGGCCCCGCTCCCGCCCGAGAGTCACCCGGTGCCAGCTGTTCTCAGCCGCCCTGGCCACTCGCAAGCCCCAGCGGGATCCCCCCCGCCCCCAGACGGCAGCCTGTGCCCAGCACACCGGCCTCACGCCCCCGGTACCCGCTGCAGGGCCGCAGCCAAGGGGTCGGGGGGAGGGGCCCTTGCCCAGCGCCAGCTGCCGGCCTGAGACGGAGACAGACAGGCGAGGGGGCTGGCGCCAGCCCAGTGGGGCCGAGCCGGGAATAGCGGGACCCTGAGACGGCAGGTGATGGGCAGAGCCCAGGCCATGATGGGCGTGTGCACAACACACAGCCCCGCGCAACCACCCACCGACACACACACACACACACACAGAGCCCCGAGCAACACCCTGCACAACCACACACACACACACACAGAGCCCCACACAACACCCTGCACAACCACACCCACACACACAGAGCCCCGCGCAACCACCCACTGACACACACACAGAGCCCCACACAACACTCTGCACAACCACACACACAGCCTCGCACAACCACCCTGCACCACCACACCCACACAGCCCCACGCAACACCCTGCACAACCACACACACAGCCCTGCGCAACCACCCACTGAGACACACAAACACCCAGAGCCCCACGCAACACCCTGCACAACCACACACACAGCCTCGCACAACCACCCACCGAGATACACACACACCCAGAGCCCTGCACAACGGAATGGGTCATTTTCCCCTGGTGCTCTCACACACACACACACACACACACACACTGCCCTCCGCCCCGCCCCCAGAGCGAATCACTGAGTTTGCCCTTGACAGGCGCAAGCCCAAGGTCTGATCGAACACCTGGGGGGGGGAGTGGGGGGCCCCAGTCCGCATTCCAGGCCCAGCAGCTGCCCCCAGCCTCAGCCCCACCAGTCCCCATGGGACGCTCCTTGGACCCAGCCTGGCCCCATTCAAGATCCAGCCCCGATGCAAGCAAGGCCCCCCCTGCTCCCCTCCCCCGCAGGAACCCGGGCGATGGGGGGGGGGGCGCAGCCAGGGCCGGGAGAAGAGGGGACCCTCACACCCACAGAGCTGGCTGGTGGGACGGGGGGGGGGGAGCTGTGACCCCCCCCACCCCAGGTTGCCCCAAAGCAGGGAGACAGACAAGGTGAAACCGAGCACAGAAATGGGCAAGGCCAGCCCCACCCCTGCAGACTGGGGCGGCGGGGGGGGGGGGGGGATGAATGGGGATGGGGGGGCTGGATCCGGGGGGGGGGGGGGCAGATTCTGATGGGAACTGCCAGGAGCGAGGCCAGGAGCCAATCACCACATCTGATAAATAACCAAGACCAATCACCAGATAATTAATACCCGGGCGAGCCCCGGGGGCAGGGATTGGGGGAGGGGGCGACGGAGCAGGCGGGTCTCTGCTCAGCCGCGGGGGTCACACCCCAGCCTCAGGGCCGCCCCACCGGCCTGACCTGGAGCCAGGGAGGGGATCGGGCCCAGCACCGGGGGAGGAGCCGCCTGCCCCTCATGGGAAGGGTTTGGCCGAGCCTGGGGCGACGGCAGCGTCGGATCCTGGGCACACTCGCACGCTGCGCCCTCATGCACCAGCACACGCTCGCACGAGCATGGAAGCCTGCCCGTCCCGTGCACGCACGGGCCCTGGCACACACGTGGGCGAGCTCCCGTTTCCTGGCGGCCCCGGCCACGCTTGCTCTCGCCAAGGCCTCCTCCCCTCGGCCCTGCACGTGCCCGGGCCACCCCCGGACACGCTGGCAGCTGGGCACGCTCCCAGCTCCGTGCCCTGCGCCCTGGCGCACGGACTCACACTCGCCCACGGCTGGCCGGGACGCCGGGCCCCAGGGACGGGCCAAGCAGCAGGGACTGGCCACAGCTTCAGAGCGGGCGGCTTCCTGCAGCCAGCAACTCCGAGTGCCACTCGCCCCAGGCTGCACGGCCCGGACCCTGCCACGCACAGGGACCCCGGGGGGGGCACGACCGGGGCCAGGGCGCCCAGGAGAGGCCAAGGAGCCCAGGCCCCAGCAGCAGCGGTGAGGGGTCCCCTGCAGCCCCAAAGGGGAGGGAGGCAGAGAATCCTGCCCCAAAGCCGCAGCCGGACCCGGCTCTGCCTGGGAGCTCCAGGGGGCGGAGAACCCCGGCCAGGCCTGGGCCGAGTCCCCAGCGCCCCACAGCTGCCGGCCCAGCCCAGACCCGGCGGCGAGTGGGGCCAGGGGCCCTGCAGCCCCGGGAAAGGGGCCCAGGGGCCAAGACATGGGGCTTGGCTTAGCCCCCTGGGCCATTCGCTGACTAGCCCCAGGCCAGCAATAGAGGAGCCCTATGGAGCCTCCAGAGCCGGTGTTTCTGCTGTGCCCCCTCAGCGCACCCCCCACCCCGGGCCAGCGCTCCTGCCCCCACCCCACAGCGCCCCCTGCTGGGAGCCCCCCCGGCCAATGCTCCTGCCCCCCACAGCACCCCCTGCTGGGAGCCCCCCCCCCAGCCAATGCTCCTGCCCCCCACAGCACCCCCTACTGGGAGCCCCCCGGCCAGCGCTCCTGCCCTGCCCCTCACAGCACCCCCTACTGGGAGCCCCCCCCTGCCAATGCTCCTACCCCCCACAGCGCCCCCTGCTGGGAGCCCCCCCCCGGCCAATGCTCCTGCCCCCCACAGCACCCCCTGCTGGGAGCCCCCCCCCACCAATGCTCCTGCCCCCCACAGCGCCCCCTGCTGGGAGCCCCCCGGCCAGCACTCCTGCCCTGCCCCCCACAGCACCCCCTGCTGGGAGCCCCCCCAACCAATGCTCCTGCCCTGGCCCCCCACAGCGCCCCCTGCTGGGAGCCCCCCCAACCAATGGTCCTGCCTGCTCCCGCAGGGAAAGAGAAGCCAGAGAGTCAGGGCAGCTCCCGAGAGGAGATAGAGACGGAGCCGGTAAAAATAAACTGGAATTCACTCCAAATAACTCGGCAGCAACATGCCCAAAAAAGGACGGGGCCGGAGAGATCCCATGAGCGCCTGTGCTGGCCAAGGGCACCATGGCAGCCACCCTGGGGGTCCCAGGGGCCTGGCACGGAGTCACCCTGTACCTTCCCTACGCCACCCCCATCTCCCCAATGGGAACGCACCAATGCTGCCTCGGTTTCCCCAGTGCCCCACCCGGCTGCCATCCCCACTCCGCTCCCAAGCTAAGCCCCCCAAGGGATCCCAAGGCTCAGACGGGCTGCCCCTGCCTGGCAATTCTGTTGGAGAAGGGAAGGGAAGAGAAAGGAGAACCTCCCCCCGCCCCATCGATCCGCGGCCCAGGGCAGCCGGAACCAGGAGATTCCCCTGTGTCTCCTGGAGATTTCGTGTCCCTTGGCATCGCTGCTGGTCCCAACGCGAGGCAGGCCAGGCGCAGCCCCGGGACTGGTGTCTCACGGGAGCCACAGGCCGGCTCTGCGCCGCATCAGTCAAGATAGAGAAGCCGAGTCACGCCCGGCTAACGCCCACAGGCAGCAGAATCGGGGCCCAGGACTGGGCAGGATCTTTCCTTCTCCCCCTGGCCTGGGCGGCAGGACACCTGGGTTCTATTCCCAGTTCTGCACTGAGTGACCTTGGGTGAGCCCCAGCCCCTCTGTGTGACTCAGTTTCCCCTCCTGCCTCTTGGCTGTCTTATCTAGTTAGACTGAGCTCCTCAGAGACTGATGGTCTCCAACTCTGCTGGTGCCGCGCCTGGCACGACGGGGCCCCGATCCCAGGTGGGGCCCCTGGGCACCGCGGCCATATAAGCCTTACCCCGTGTTTGCACCTTGCTCCCAGACCAGCGCGCAGCGGTTCGTGCTCCCTTTGCGCTGTGGGAGGCGCAGGGCTCGGGGAATGGGCCGGACAGAGAACTGACGCTGAGCGTTCCCAAAGGGCTAAGGAACGAGCCGGGTGGACCCCAGAAATACCCCAGTGCCTGGGACGGGACGGACCCGACTCCCCGTCCAAACCCCTCGGTGCCAAGCCCCCCCCCTCGGCAGGGTGCGACACTAATCCTGTGCTTTGTCCATGGCGTCTCACTGCAAACGCCCGGGTGATCCCCCCCCGGGGAGGAATTCCGGGAATGTCGGATGGGCCTTCCCCACGGAGAATGAGGAACACGACCAAAGCCCCCCAATAAACAGACGGACGCATGTTGGAACCCTTCCTGCGCCAGCCAGGGCGTGAGATCCGAGCTCCCCCAGCACCTGTTCATTGCCCCGCCTGACCGGCCTGCGACCCGCCCTGCTGGCAGAGCGGCTGGCATTGGACTAGATTGGCCCACAGCGATTTGGTTTTAGGAGAGTTTTTATCTTCTCTGGGCAGCGACGTCCCCTCCAGAGACACCCAGGGGCGGCTCGGCTCGGCTCTAAGCGTGTGGGCCCAGCGAGGGCACTGCTCTGAGGACGCTCACAGCAGCCAGGGCCCCGAGTGGGGCTCCCGCTGCCAGAGCCCACCGGCAGCTCTGCAGAGAAGCCAGCCGCTGCCCCTGAATCCAAGTGAGAGTTGGCAGGACCCACGCCAGGCTGGGAGCCAACACGGATCACGCCAGGGGTGTGATAAGGGACATTCGCCTGGCTGCCGCTGCGCCCACGCCAGCCCTGCATCACCACCAGCAGCGGGCACTGCACCAACAGCCATGACTCACCCGGCTTCCAGCTGCTGCCAGGAGCCCCCAGTTCACCCCCCCCCGGGTGTCTCAAATGGGGGGGCCACTGAAGAGCCTCTGGGGGGTGTTATAGGACCACAGGCCTCACCCTCATTTCTCGCCCCACCTTTCGCTGTTGCTGTGTGCACTCGATGCGCCCCACCCCAGAGGTGGCACCGTCCCAGGGACGGCGCGCAGGGCGAGTTTGCAAAGGGGCTGGAGAAGCAGCGGGACAGGCCCAGGGGGAATCTCAGCCTCCCACCCCCAGGGATCCAGCCGGCCCGGGGTCAGGGCTATCGATTTCCTCTCCTGGCTCAGGCTCCAACCCCTGCTGAATAATTTACCAGTGGGGGGGGGGGGGGGGCAGGGATTTGGGCCCAGGGCAGCTCGCAGCATCTGGGCCCCTCACCTAAATGGCCCATTAATGATTCTGAGCAGGGCCCACGGCTCCATTAATATTCATCAGGGCTTCGTTTAACCCTTCGCAGGCTCCGTCGGCAGCAGGAGACACACTGGCCCAGCCGGGAGCCGCCCGCATCCCTTGCCCCAGGGAGAGCCCACGGGGCCGGCCAGAGGGGGGCACTGCCAGGCTGAGGGTCGCAAAGCGCTGCCGTGGCTGCCGTCCATCACTCCTGCATCACCGACCCCCTCCCCCCAGCGACACCACAGCCCGGTCGCCCCACACGCTGCATTGCTAGCCCCGGCTGCCGACCTCGCTACATGGACAGACCTCGGGGGCGGGGGGGGGCGCAGCGGACAGAGCACAGCACTGGGGCCAGGGAGCCCTGGGTTCTACTCCCACCTCGGCCACAGGGTGACCATTGCCAAGGCCTTGCCCTGCCCTGTGCCTCAGTTTCCCCATCTGCACAATGGGGATAATGACACTGTAAAGTGCGGGGGGGGGTATTATTACACAGCTCAGCTCTGCCCCCCCCCCCCGGACACATTCTCCCACCAGCTGATCTACGCCCCCCTGAATGGAGGGGTGGGGGGAAGAAGAAGGAACCGCTCCCCAGCCAGTGCCCCCTCCCACAGCCCCTGGGGATCTGCTCCTGCGTGGGGGGCACCCGGGCTGTTCCAGACAGCCCCCTCCTCTGCACCCCGGGGCACCAGCAGGGCAGGATGCCTGGCAGGGAGTAGCCCCAGCCCAGAGGGCCCCTGTGTCCAGGCACAGAGGATCTGGCCCTGGCAGAAGCCCTGGGCACAGCGGGCTGGGCAGATCCGCACCCTGGCCCAGCCCCTGGGGTCCCTGTCCTAGTCAGAGACGCCTTCAGGGGAGCCCCGGTCTGGGCAGCCCCCACCGCCCTGGAGGGGAGAGAGCTGCCCCCTTCGGGATCCCAGAGACCCTGGGAGCACCTGGCCTGACAGGGGCCGCCCAGGAGTCCGGGCTCCCGCTCACCACTAACAACACTTCGCTCCGGATTGACCCCGGGGGAGCGGAGATCCGAATCCGGCCCTGTTCCCATTGCTGGGGGGCGGGGGTGTGTGTGACTCCGGATTGACCCCGGGGGAGCGGAGATCCGAATCCGGCCCTGATCCAATTGCCGGGGGGGGGGGGGGGGCGTGACTCCGGATTGACCCCGGGGGAGCGGAGATCCGAATCCGGCCCTGTTCCCATTGCTGGGGGGGGGGGGGTGACTCCGGATTGACCCCGGGGGAGCGGAGATCCGAATCCGGCCCTGTTCCCATTGCCGGGGGGGGGGGTGACTCCGGATTTACTCTGTCCCCGACACCCCTGAAGCCCGGGGTCAGTCTGGGTTCCCCACTGGAAGCTGGATCTGGCCCCGGAGACCCCCAGAGCGGATCGGAGAATCCAGGGAGCGACCCCCCGCCCCCCCCGCAGCGGGTCGGTGAAGTTCCGGGATGCGGCGAGCGGAGACCCCCCCCCCCTCGGGGAAGTTACTATTTAGAGCCAAGGGACGGGGGGGGGGGGGCTGAGATCCCCCCCCCGAAACTTGCTAGGAGCCGCGCGGGGGCTTTACAAACACCGCCCCCCCCCGCAAAGGGAGCAAAACCCGCGCCCCGGAGCCGCCAGCCCGGGAACCCCCAGACTCCGCACACCCCCCCGGGAAGGCTCCGGGGGTGGGGGGATAAGGCGACCCCCCCCCCGCACTCACCAGCTGGCGGGCTCGGGCCGCAGCTGCCGGTGCAGGGCCACGGAGAAGCCGAACAAGCTGCCGCCGGCCCCGTCCTTGAGCAGCGGCTCGGCCCCGTCCAGGTTGAAGGCGGCGCCGGCCAGGAGCCGCAGAGCGAAGCAGCAGAACCAGGCCCCCGGCGCCCCCCGCATGCTGCCGGCCCCCGACCCCCGGTACCCGCCGGCCCTTTCCCGGCTCCGGCTCCCCTCCTCGGCCCCGCGGCAGGTGCGAGAGAAGCCCCCGCCTGGCCGCGGCTGAGCAGCGCCGCCCCCCTGACCGCACGTGCTTTGCCGGGGGAAAGAGCCGCAGCCCGGCGCTGAAATGCAGCCACCTCTGGGGGGAGCCAGCAGCGCGGGCAGGCGACGAAGGAGGAGCCCCGTGGCCGGGGGAAGCTGCGCACACCAGAGCGGGTGATGGGCTCAGGACAAGGAACCGAGCCACCCCCTAACTCGCCACGGCCCAGTGCCCGCCCTGGCAGCCCCCAGAGAGCCCAGCCCCACAGCAGGGCCGGCAGCCTTGCCACTGCCCCGCGCTGTTCCTCCTCGCTGTTACCCAGCTGCCATGTCCCACCCCAGAGGCGGCTGCATGTCGGCAGGGAGGGAAGTGGTGGATTCCGTGTCAGTCTGTAAAGCACCTTGGGGTGCCCCCTCTGGCTGCAAGCCCCTGCCAGGGAGCTCCCTGTATCTTTCTCTCCAGCGCCCGGCCCCTGAGGTGTCCCCCCCCTCCGCAATAGCACCCCCTGCTGCGAGAGGCTGGGACTGGGGCAGTCGTGACCTTCTGCCCCACTCCCTCCAGCGCCCCCTGCTGGGAGAGGCTGGGAAAAGGGGTCGAGCCCCCAGGAGCAGCGCTCCCCAGCAGCGGGCCTGCCTACACCCCGGCCTGTGCTTCCTTACGCACCGTGGGCTGCAGGGAGTTTGCAAAAGTGGGTGAGAGTGAACCCCAGGGGCTCTCCCTTCCCGGGGGTGCAGTGCCGCTCCCACGGCAGGACAGCTGCAAACAGGGCCAGGTCCTGGAGTGCAGGCCTGACCCCAAACGGGAGCACGGTGGGCGTCACATTTTTCCAGCACACCAGCTATTTTTAAACCGCTCCCGCTCCCCGCGGGCTTTACAAGATATTTGCGAGTTGGCAGGGCCCCTGCAGCACACGAACCAGACAACCCTCGACCTTCCTCCCCCAGCCGGTTCACTTCTGCTCTCCAGGGCCGAGGCAGCGCTGGGACAGATGGGGGGACCCCGCCCCTTTGCAGACCCCCATCTCTCTGACCATCTGCCTGACGGCAGACGGGCCCCAGGAGCGATTCCTTTGCAGTGGAACCTGGGAGGGGCCCCAATTCAAGCCACCGTCCCCAGGAAGCAAATGGCTTTAACCTCTATTAATTCCCTCCACCCGCACACCCCCCCCACAAAACGTTCTGTGCCACACCCGAGACCCCGCAATCCCCCCCACCCGCTCGGCATCTTTACACGGCCCATCCGGCAGGAGAAGGCTGGTGGGCGTATAGACTTGGAGGCCATTGTAGCCGGGAAACGAGAAGAGCCGGTGTAAACGAAACCGAGCTCTTGGCGTGGGGGGGCTCTCAGCAATCTGTCTGCTCAAACTCGGCCCCAAGGCCACACCCAGCAGCCAGGTCCTGGAGCCTGGTTCGCGAAGCAAGACGCTCTCTGCGTCTCTTGCTCCTGCTGCTCTTCTGCAGGGTTTGTAAAACTGCCCTGGCCGGCTGCTTTCGCCCCCCTGCCGACCCCAGGCTTCCAACGGCCGCAGGTTACTTTCAAAACCACGAGATTGTTTAACACAATGACCTGGGGCTCCCCACCTTTGGATCCCACCCGGGCCAGGGGTGTCGCCTTTCTCTGCAACCACACAGGCCGGAAACGTCCTTTGCTTTTGTAGCAAGGGCTAAAAGTCTGGCGCCGTGGCAGGATTCGAGGAGCTGGGGCTTTGAGAACAATCCTGACCGTCATCGGCAGCACCCGGTGGGATCCGCGCCTGCATTGCCGAGTGGAGCTGGACGGAAACCACACGACATTGACCAGCAAACGGCCGCTTCACAGATCACCTGCCTGAGACTAGCCTCCATTTCCCCTGCACTGCCCCCAGTGTGCCTGGCTAAACCATCTTCCAAAGAGGCCTCTGGCCTGGCTGCGAAGACCCCACGGTCTGGAAGATCTGCCCCGGCCAAAACCCTGGCCTGTAGGGTGGAAGGACCGGCCTGCTGGGAGGAGGCCTGCCAGCATTTCCAACTGCATCCAAGATTCTGCCTCACTTCCTGTCCTAAAACTGCAGCCCGGCCTCGCGGGGCCCTGGGCCAGGTGCCGCCCGCTGGCTGCTCTCCCCTCGGGCCCGGTGGGCTGACCCCCCGCTGCCTTCGCAATGGGCGGTGTTCTGTAAACGGCGGTTGGCTGATTACCTCCGGCCGGTGTGCATGTCCCCCCTTGGAAGCGCTCCGCTACGTGCCCCCATTAGCAGCAGCGGGAGCGTTTCTGGTTTCACACAAGCGCCGACGTCCACCTTCGGAATCCCGGAGGTAGAGGATTCACTTGGATTTGAACCCTCAGCCCCCGCTGGCTTCTGAGAGCCCCGTTCAGGGTGAGGGGCTGGGACGGCCCCGGCTCCCCGAGGATTGGAGCCAGCGGGATCCAATTCAGGGAGTCTCCTGAGTGCCTCGGGGGGCGGGGGGTGGGGCTGGCAAAAGAAAACTAGGCCGGAGAAGGGAAAATCCTCGGTGGGTGTGGAAACAGCTGGAGTCCAAGAGCATCCAGGGGCTGGGAGCGGAGGGTTACCGCAGCGGCCTCCACCGCTGGACACACACACGGACGCTCCCGAGAACCCCTCCAGTTCCTGAAAGCGGCAGCCCCGAGCCTGCTCTAGTAACTCTGTCCTTCGGCCCCTCCAGGGAGCATCCTCCAGCAGAGCGAAGACAAAGGGGAAGAAGCTAGAGCGGGCGGATGGCAACGTGACAGGGCACAGAATCAGCTGGTCCGTGCCCATATACCAGCCTGGCGCCTCTCTGCAGCGCCCGGCTCGCCCTCCAGAATCTCAGCTTTCATGTCTAGCAGTTAGAGGGGCAAAGAAAAGCTCCGAGATGTGACCCGGCTACATCTGCCGGAGTCTGCACAGAGCCTGAGCCAACAGCTCAGAGACGTGCGAACCGCCCCCTTCCTCGTGGTGGCGGGGGAGGGGCAGGGTCCCAGCGCTGCACAGTGACTGTGAGCAGGGTCCCTGTGGGGGCCCCGGCAGGGGGCGGTTGGGAGATGCCCCCTGCCGCAGAAGAGCCCAGCAGGGCTTGGTGAGCCCACGATGAACAGCTGCACGGTCGAAGCGAGCCGGGCCCCACTGGGTGTCAGGAGGTCGGCACCCATCTGCGGGTGGCACTTGGCAGAACATCCCCCCCCCCCCTTTACTTTCCCAGCCCGACCCTGCTGAGCGGCTGCAGTCCAGGGCTCCCGGGCCCCGTTCCCGGCACTGCCACCGGCTGTGGGCAACTCCAAACCCTCACACGCGGGCGCTGACTCGGGGGACCCCACGTGAGCCACCTCCGGCCTGGTTTTCAGAAGGTGCCGAGCGCCCAGCGCGTCCGGCCCGGCTCTCTGCCTCTGAGAGCGTTCAGCTGTTCACTCCGCCAGATCCCCTCCTGCCCCCGCCCGGCTGGATGGGCCCCCACTGGGCCGGTGGCTGGGAGGACGTGTTGTGTCGCTGGAGGCAGCAGATCGGTGCATGGGGAGGCAGCTGGGGCTATATTTACACGGTCACTGTGCTAACTTTGGGCCAAGTGACTCTAGCTCCAGTCAGTGTCTCCTGGTCCGAGCAGCTCAATTCACCCCTGGAGCCGCGTTAGACAGAGTCCGAGCGACAGGTCTGAGCAGCGGCTGCCCTTCTCCCTAGGAGGGACCCACTGTGGCCTACGCTGCTAGAGGTGCCATCTTGCCGGTCAGCCATGAACACAGCTGTCCACACCCCTCCCAGGCAATAAAGATCCCAGGGGCCTGGTATTTCTTCCATTCCTGCCCCGGGCCGTGGCACGGGGTGGCTGCATGCTGCTAAACAGCTGCCACGTTCCACCCCAGAAATGGCTGCATGGCAGCCGTGAGTGAACGATCCCTGCGAACACCCTCTTTAAAGGGCCCTGGGATCCTGCTAAAGAGACAATATTCAGTACCGAAGGGCCAGAGCCACAGGCCCGGTGCAGTCCTGGGAGGGCCCCTCCGGCACGTCAGCCCCCTCAGGGTCACACTCTCACTGGGGTCAGCCCCTCCGCTTCACCGCCTGCTGGGACCAAACCTTGGAGCCGTCAGACCCCTGGGTCACACCGTGAGCTCCCTGCGGCGAGTCCACCTGGACTGAGCGCCCGAGGGAGAGCAATGCACCCCCGCTTGGCGACTCTCCGCCAGAGGGTCATTAGCTGTCTGGACACGGCGCAGAAAGTCCTTAGCTAACCCAGAGAACAAAGTTACAGCAAAGTCCAGCTGGGTCAGTCCAGCGCCCAGAGCCCTGAGGCCTCTCTAGTCCCAGGCCAGGAGCCTCTTCTCCCTCTAACAGCCCACACTTAACAACCCCCTCCTCAGTCCTCTGTGCTCCACAACCTGCTGCCATCCTGCGGGGGGGGGGGGGGGGCATCCATCGTCCTTAGTTGCTAGGATCCAAATGTCTGGGCAACGGACGGGGCCATTGTCTCCTGGGACTGTCCATGGGCATGGGGCCCTAGGCCCCAGACAGCCGGGCCTCAGTCAGACCTGGATCCCTGGGACTTTGCCAAGAATAGACCACCTTTTACCCACCACCTAGTTAACCATGCACCACACCGGGGAAACTGAGGCACCCACAGTATTCATTCCACATGACTAATCCCCACTCCCTCACACGAGGTCACCGTAGAGCCCATCTTTGCACATTCTGCACCCAAAACTCCAGCCCTGGGGCTCCTAGTCACGTCTTTCTCTTCCTGGCGCTGGGCTGGATAACCAAAGCAGGAGGCTGTCAGCCCCCGGAGGGAAGGAGGGACTAGAGCAGACGGGGCTGGACTGAGACATGCATCCCAGCCTTCGGTCTCTCCTCTCAAGCTTTTCCAGACCTCTTCCTTCCCTGGGCTCCCCAACAACCCCCCTCCCATGTCCAAGGGACCCCACGACCGTCCCGGACCAGCCCCCACTGCCGTGCTGTCCCGGGGGCTCAGTGCTGGGCTATTGAGATCACCAGGCTCTGCTCCAACAGATCCTGCCTTACGCCAGCTCTAACCCGGCTCTGACGCCAGCCGAGCGCGGTGACGTCAGACACCGCAGGCTGTTTTGCCGACTCACCCTTTGGGGGCTGGGGCTGCGTCTGGAGTCCACTACAGGGCTAATTTCATCTCCGGCGAGCTCCTGGCTCTCGAGCGCTAACGCTCAGGTTCCCCCGGCTTTGGAGTCCAGCCAGCACTTTCCCGCTCTGCTGCTGGCTCACGTACCCACCACCTCCCTGATCCATCAGGCCTTGAGGTGGAGCCGAGCAGCCAGGCAGCCCAGCTGCCGTCCACATGACTCCCGTCCATGTCCAGCTATTTGTGACCTTGGGCCAGCCACGGTGCAGTGGAGATGAGAGCCCCCCACCCCGCAAATCACAGACCGAGAGGGGCCCAGGTGCGACGCTGATGGGGCCAGGCGATATGATCAGTCAGGGACCGGGATCCCCTCTGCACTAGGCTCTCTACCAAGACAGACAAAGGGGCTCCCAAAGCACCGGCAGTCACAACGGAGCTGATTCTCCTATCGCTTACACCGGCGTAAAGCAGGAGTAACTCCACCCAAGTCAGCAGTGCGAAGCCCCCTTGGAGAGGAGAGTGGGGCGCAGCGTCCTGCCACTTGGTCCGAATCGCTGTGGACAGTTCGAGAACCGCCCCCTCGCCCCAGCTCGAGAACCGCCCAGGCTTACGGCCCAGGACACACCAGGAAATGCAGCCCCAGAGCTGGGACTTGTAGGGATCAAAGCTGGACGCAGCGAAGGAGGGGGAAGGAACGAGAGAGAAGTCAAGACCCCGCTGTCCATCCCTGGTTGCAGAAGAGGCTGAAGGGATGAAGGGGCCAGCCTTGTGCAGCCCCCGGCTCATCCTAGGGAGGGAAATGTGGAGCCGACTGTATTAAGATTGGGACAAGCCTGCGAAATTCCAGAGGTGGGGACCCTCCATGCCTCCCCCTAAGAGGTAGCTGCACCCTTGGGGACAGCCCTCCTCCAGAAGATCCAGGTCATTCTCAGAGTTTACATTACAGGTAGGGCCAAGGAGGGAGTACAGTACTATCTCCAGAGAGACAAAGGGAGTCCTCCCTTTGCCCAAGTCCTCCCAGGCAGCCGGTGGCAGAGCTAGGAACTGAATCCAGATCTCCGGAGTCCCAGTTCGGTGCCTTAATCTTGGCCTTTTTTGTCTTGACCTAATTCCAACCTGGCTAATTCCATTCTGCCTTCCTAACATCCTCCTGAAGTGTCAATCGGATACAGGATTCTCCTCCACTTCCTGTCCTAAACTTGCTGTGCGCTGTTAAACGGCTGATGCATCCTGCCCCAGAGGTGGCTGCATTTCAGTGCTGCTGCTTGGCCACCTGGCTCTCATTCTGATAGGATCTAAACGAAAACAGACCACAGAGTTAGTATGAACGTGTCTCTTTTGTCTAGGATCTATTTTCTTTACACTTATTCTGGGTCCTTTCCCTGTGGCGTGTAACTAACGCTAATCACAAGCTTGTCCCGGCTCACTAACAGCTGCCACCAGCAGCCCCGGCGGTCACACGACAGTCGTGTTTCAGCGCAAAGTGAGGACGCTGCATCCACACATCGTCCTGCCGACTCAAATCACAAACGTGCTGTGACAAAGCAACACCGGACTGTCAGCACGTCACCACCCTCCCGCGGCAGGGCAAAGCCGCCCTGGAACGAAACGCCACCAGACCCGTCAGATTCTGTCACCGTCCCATCCCAACGCGCTAGTGGGGGTGTCAATAACGTCACCGCTCTGGCCACAGGGTCTCGCGTGGCGCCGTGTGTGAAGTGCCTCAGCAACACCTCCAACACACCCCGGCACTGTGCCAGCCCCGGGGCCAAACACCCCCCTGCTGGGTCAGTCCCCTACCCCAGGATGAAGTCTAAGCAGATCGGAGACGACAGAATCAGGACCCAAGGATCTTCTATGCAATTTCATGTCCTCTTTGACAAGCTGGGATTTCCTCTGGGAACACAAGGTCATTAGGATGACTCAGGAGGAGGTCCATCAGCAGTACTTAGCTATACGAATTACCATAAGCCCATTTGCTTTTTCCTTCACCATTCACAGTACATTTCAAAGAGAGATAAATACCGAGATAGCCCATGTCTACAATTCATGTAGAGGATAGGATCTTTTGACCTCTGAATTATCAGAATACAGCATAGACAGGGACTGATTACATTGTGGACCCTACTCCTACAGATGTAAATACACAAAAACACAAACATTATCTCCCCACGTCTTTTGAGGGTTATTCATTTTGCAGGATGTTTAACCCTTTCTAGCCATGCCTCACCCCCCCAGTGTGAGACTGGTGAAATTAGAGCTCCTGGATACACCTTAAAGACCTTCCCGCATCCATAGGAGCTGTGTTTACATCGGGCTCTTTGTAAGGCCAAACGATTGCAGTGAGCTTTGGCCCCAGCCAGACACTTGGTCCTTACTCTGGGAAACGCTGTAGTGATTCCAGGGTTTGCTCTGACTGTGTTGACTAACCAGAGCCATTAATGTTCTTCAGAGAGCACTTACCCCGGCGACATCGCCTCTCCCCGGGGACCAAATGCGCCCCTCCCACCAGTGCCAACCCCCCACATTTCCCCCCAGTGCCAACCCCCCACATCTCCCCCCAGTGCCAACCCCCTCTGCATCTCCCCCCAGTGCCAACCCCCCACATCTCCCCCCAGTGCCAACCCCCCTCTGCATCTCCCCCCAGTGCCAACCCCCCACATCTCCCCCCAGTGCCAACCACCCTCTGCATCTCCCCCCACCGCCAACCTCCCTCTGCATCTCCCCCCAGTGCCAACCCCCCACATCTCCCCCCAGTGCCAACCCCCCTCTGCATCACCCCCCAGTGAAAACCCCCCACATCTCCCCCCAGTGCCAACCCCCCTCTGCATCACCCCCCAGTGAAAACCCCCCACATCTCCCCCAGTGCCAACCCCCCTCTGCATCTCCCCCCACCGCCAACCCCCCACATCTCCCCCCAGTGCCAACCCCCCTCTGCATCTCCCCCCAGTGCCAACCCCCATCTGCATCTCCCCCCAGTGCCAACCCCCCACATCTTCCCCCAGTGCCAACCGCCCTCTGCATCTCCCCCCAGTGCCAACCCCCCACATCTCCCCCCAGTGCCAACCCCCCTCTGCATCTCCCCCCAGTGCCAACCCCCCACATCTCCCACCACCACCAACCCCCCACATCTCCCCCCAGTGCCAACCCCCCTCTGCATCTCCCCCCAGTGCCAACCCCCCTCTGCATCTCCCCCCAGTGCCAACCCCCCACATCTCCCCCCAGTGCCAACCGCCCTCTGCATCTCCCCCCAGTGCCAACCCCCCACATCTCCCCCCAGTGCCAACCCCCCACATCTCCCCCCAGTGCCAACCCCCCTCTGCATCACCCCCCAGTGCCAACCCCCCACATCTCCCCACAGTGCCAACCCCCCTCTGCATCTCCCCCCAGTGCCAACCCCCCTCTGCATCTCCCCCCACCGCCAACCCCCCACATCTCCCCCCAGTGCCAACCCCCCTCTGCATCTCCCCCCAGTGCCAACCCCCCACATCTCCCCCCAGTGCCAACCCCCCTCTGCATCACCCCCCAGTGCCAACCCCCCCCACATCTCCCCCAAGTGCCAACCCCCTCCCGCGCCCCCGCTCTGGCCGCGTAGGCCCCGCCCTCCGCTGAGGGGCGGGGCCGCGGCCCGGTCACGTGGCGGCGCGGTCACATGACCCCGCGCGGAGCGGCCCGGCCCGGCCCGGCGATGCTGTCCCGGCTGCTGCGCGAGCACCAGGCCAAACAGAGCGAGCGCAGGGAGCAGCAAGGTGAGAGCCCGCCGGGGGGGGGCTCCCGGCGTCTCCATGGCAACCCGCTCCCCCCGGGCCGTCACTCTAGGGGGCGCCGGGCCTGCTGTCCGCGTCGCGCCGGGCCTCGGGGTCGTCATGGCGCCGCGTCATGACGTCACCGGGGCGGCCTGCCTGCTCCCGGACTCGGTGGCACCGTCACTCTGCTCGTGACGTCATCTCGCGACGTCACTTCGCGAGGGCCGCCATGGCCCCACGGGGGGGGGGGGGGCTGGGCCCTGCTTTGCGGGTGGGGAAACTGAGGCACGGAGCCAAGTCGCGCAGTGGGTCAGTGGCAGAGCCGGAATCGGAACCCAGGCGTCCTGAGGCCGGGCGGCCCCGCTCACCGCCCGAGCCAGGGACAGAGACTCAGAATCTCAGGGCGAGAAGGGACCTCGGGAGCTTCTAGTCCCACCCCCTGCTCAGAGCAGGACCAACCCCAAATATATCACCCCAGCCCGGGCTTTGTCCAGCCGGGCCTTAGACACCTCTAAGGGTGGAGATCCCACCACCTCCCTAGGGAACCCATTCCAGTGCTTCACCACCCTACTAGTGAAATAGTGTTTCCTAATATCCAACCTAGACCTCCCCCACTGCAACTTGAGACCATTACTCCTTGTTCTGTCATCTTCTACCACTGAGAACAGTCTAGATCCATCCTCTGTGGAACCCCCTTTCAGGTAGTTGAAAGCAGCTATCAAATCCCCCTCACTCTTCTCAATTGCAGACTAAATAAGCCCAGTTCCCTCAGCCTCTCCTCATAAATCATGTGCCCCAACCCCCTAATCATTTTCGTTGCTCTCTGCTGGACCCTCTCCAATTTAGCCACATCCCTTCTGTAGTGGGGGGGACCAAAACTGGATGTGGCCTCACCAGTGCCGAATAGAGGGGAATAATCATTTCCCTCCATCTGCTGACGATGCTCCTACTAATGCAGCCCAATATGCCGTTGGCCTTCTTGGCAACAAGGGCACACTGCTGACTCATATCCAGCTTCTCGTCCACTGTAATCCCCAGGTCCCTTTCTGGAGAACTGCTGCTTAGTCGGTCAGTCCCCAGCCTGTAGTGACTCCAAGGAGTCCTGGTGTAACGCCGGTCGTTGGCGGGTAGGATCGAACCTGGGACCTCTGGTGCATGATCTAAAAAGCCATATGGCTGTTCGCCTGACGAGGTTGGCCCTTGTCATCCCAGACCTCCCTGTTTCTGCTGCGCGCGTGGGGTGGGGACGTGTCACGGCCGGGTCCAGCCCAGCCTCGTGTTCCTGCTTTTCTCCGGCAACTCCTGCCATTGCACGGGCTGGGCTGCGTGGTGGTGACTCTGGCAGGGCGACGGCTGTACAGGGCCCGCCCCACCCCGGTACAAACGCTGAGGCTCTCGGGCCTTTCCCTTGCAGAGCGGAGACGGCGAGAGGCCATTGCTGCAGCCACATCCCTGACGGAGGCCCTGACGGACCACCTGAACGTAGGGTGAGTGGCAAAGCCGCCCGGCAGCTCAGCAGCGTTGGCTGGAGCGTAGGCCAAAGCGGGGCCTGCCCGGCGCAGGGTGAGGGGCTTCCCCAGGGCTGGGCTGGGATTTCCAGAGCCAGTCGCCTCCAGGGAAGCCGCGAGTGGCACTACATGGGCAGTCTCAGCAGCGAGGCCGAGGATTTGGCTGGGGCCTGGCGACTGCACTGCCCGCGACCCCTGGGCTTGGTCCCTGTGGGGGCAGGAGGCAGCCTGGTTCTGTGGGAGTCGAGGGGACTCCAGTGTCAGCCCAGCACCTTCCACCGCCCTCGTCATAAAGGAAAGGGACGGGGGTCGTTTTCTCTCACCTTCTCCTCCAGGCCTTGGTTCTGCCGGGGCTGGAGGAAGCCTGGGTTTTATAGCTCTTTAAATCACACCATGCCCTGCCCCGCTTTCGGCGCCAGCTGGTTCTGCGGCTGGCTGTAGAACTGGCAGGAAATCATCCCTGCTGGTCGCCCCTCTGCGTCCCTGGAGGCTGGCGGGGGGGTTCTCGGCGGTCAGGGGATCAGGGGGCGAGAGAGCAGAGCGGGCGCGGTGAGCAGCCCATTGTCCCGCTGTGGCCGCAACGCTGCCTGATTAAAGGAGAAACACCCGGGGCACGGAATGTCCCCACCCCGAGTCAGGAGCATCCCTGCTCTTTTTAAGGGGAGAGCCCCGTTCCGGCAGGAGGCGCGGCCCCTCGCAGCCTGGTAATGGGGTACGAAACCTTCTGTCCCAGCCAGGCTGGCAGCAACCACAAGTAGTTACTGTTTGACGGCTGTTTAGTGGCCTGAGTGTCACAAGTTCGCAGGCCTCAGACCACAGCTTAGTGGGGACAGCGATGCCCCTTCACGTCACAGCGCCTGAGGACTGACTGGGGTCCAGTCCCCTTCTCCCACCCAGGGGAGGGGGAAGCTGGTTGGCTGGGGGCGGGGTACAGCCCTGGGGGTCATGGGCCTGTGATCTCCAGGGCTCTGAATCCTGCACCTCTGAGCAACACTGAAATTCATGCTCAGGGTTTCCGGCCCAGGCGAGTG
This sequence comes from Chelydra serpentina, assembly GCA_037349315.1. Taxonomy (NCBI): domain Eukaryota; kingdom Metazoa; phylum Chordata; order Testudines; family Chelydridae; genus Chelydra; species Chelydra serpentina. The sequence continues at coordinate 17,206 of JBAIAC010000500.1, read as the reverse complement.
GCAGGGGTCCTGCTTTGTGTGTGGCTCAGGGGCCTATCGCCCTGGGCTCTGCCCGGCCCCCCTTGGCTGTAGCTGGGGCTGTGTGGCTAAAAGCCTGCTTAATCCTCTGAAAACCGTAGCCCCCAAAGACTCCTCAGCGTCCCAGCCGGGCCGGCGACCCCTGAACGGGGCCGGTCCCTGCCAGTCCCTGGCCGAGATCCCCGCTCCCCTGCCTGCCGAGGGGACTTTGCGGCCGTGTTCTGAGCCCGGGCTGCATTGACAATGATGCGACTCTGCTCATCCAGCAGCGTGACGCGGGCAGCGAGTGCTGCGTCAGGAAGGGATCTGGATCCTGGCCACCCGCCCAGGGGCCTCTCCCACCGGGCTGATTACGGCTGGGAAACAGCCCCGGTTCCCTCCTGGCCAAGGCCTGGAAGGGTTTGGTCAGCGTCATGTTGCGGGTTCCCGGACGGGCTCCGAGGGGCGGCAGGGCTCTCCCCCTTTGCGGCCGGCAGGCTGCCCCTTCTCCGGGGTGGGGGTGGGGGGGGCTGGAGCTTGCTGACTGCAGTGCAGGGATGAGGAGCCGGGGGCTGCTGCCAGCGCTCCATGCCCCTTGGGCTCTGGGCGTTACCTGGCCCCGGGAGCCTCCTGCGACACACACTCGCCTAAGGTGGGCTTCTCCCCAGGCGCGTCTCTCAGTTCCGGCTCCCCGGCAGAGCCAGCTCAGTTCTTCGCCCCCGGGTCGGGCACGCCAGCCACTGTGCCCGTGATGGGAGAGCAGCCCCCCACCGGGAGCTGCGGGCCACGCTGGGCCGGACCCTGGGGAAAGGAAGCTCCGGTCTCAGCCCTGCTCTCGATGGGAAGGGCCCCGCCCTGTCAAGCGCCCCCAGTGGCGGTCCCAGCCGAGAGGCCAAAGCACCCCTGGGAGGGGATGGGAGCTGCAGAGGCGCGGTGGAGCTAGTGGCTACGAGGCAGGACTCCTGGGTCCCATTCCCAGCCCCCACCACTGCTCCACTGTGCGAGTCCCTCTCCTGTGCCTGCCTTTCCTGCGTGGCAAAGGGCCGGCGCCCTGCCAGGCTGCGAGGGTGATGCCCTGCCGCCCATACTGCATGCGGTGAACCCCCCAGGCCCGTGCCCCACGCCCCGGATCTCGGTGCCTGGCACCCCCCTCTCCAGCTGTCGGGCCGGATCCTGTCCCCCCTCCAGGAGCCCTGCTGTGTTCTGGGCACACCTGGTGCCCCGCCTGCGGCCTGGCCTGATGAGAACCAGACGTTCCCCGGGCCTGGTAATGCTTCCCAGATGCTGCTGAGCCGCTCCGGCTTGGGAACTTCCCTGGCCACAGACTCCCAGCGCTTGCCTCCGCCCCCACTCCGGGGCCTGCTCCCCCGAGGCCTGCCCCGTCCTGGGCCTCTGGCTCCCGGCCAGCCGCTGCCGGGGCTCCCGGGGGTGATACGGGGTGCAGGGCGTAGGGGGGCGTGGGCCCTTCCCGGGGGCTGGCTGATCACCCTCCTGCCCTGCCCAGGGTGGCCCAGGCCTATGTGAACCAGAGGAAGCTGGACCACGAGGTGAAAACGCTGCAGATCCAAGCAGCCCAGTTCGCCAAGCAGACCGGCCAGTGGATCAACATGGTGGAGAACTTCAACCAGGCTCTCAAGGTCAGTCCGCCCCGGGACGCCGGATCTCCTGCCCAGCCTGGGCCCCAGGGCCTCGCCCCTCTGCCTGTGCCCCCACCCCGCTGACATTGGCATTCCCCCGTGGGCTGCCGGAGCCGCGGCCCCGCCCCCGCCCTCTCCCGACACTGTGGGATCAGAGCCCTTTGTTAAGGGTTTATTCTCCCTCCGGCCTCCCCACACCCATAGCTCCAGGGCAGAGAATCGGCCCATTGAGCCTGGCTTGGCCTGAGCCCTCAAAGCCGGCTTTGTGCCCGGCGGGCGTGGGGGGTGGCGGGACGGGGCTCCTCGGCGCACCCCCCCAACCTGGCTCCTCCTTTTTGCCCACTCAGCGGGGCTGGCATGGCCCTGTGCCCAGCGCCACCTCCCCCCGGCCTTGCCCACCTGCACCCTTGGCGCCGGACAGACCGTGGTGGTGCTGCCGACGCCGGGAGTGTTCCCTGCCTCCGCGGAGAGGCTGCTCCGCTTCCCGCTGCCGGGGGCCAGGTCCTGCCTCCGCTGGCTCCGGGGCCTCTGCGCCGCTTCCCGCTGCCGATGGCTGCGCTGTAGGGCACTCGTGCAATGAGTCGAGCAGCCTCAGCTGCCCGGGTGCAAGGAATGGATGGTTCATTGTGTGCTCAGGAGGCACTTGGCTGGGATAGCGGGGGCTGCAGGTCGGGAGTGAGGGGCACCGGCAGAGCTGTGGGGGAGCCCAGGGCCAGGCTAGCAGGGGGCTGCAGGGTCAGGAGTGAGGGGCACCGGCAGGGCTGGGGGGAGCTCAGAGCCAGGCTAGCAGGGGCTGTGGGTCGGGAGTGAGGGGCACCAGCAGGCTTTGGGGGGAGCCCAGGGCCGGGCTAGGAGGGGCTGCGGGTCGGGAGTGAGGGGCACCAGCAGGCTTTGGGGGGAGCCCAGGGCTGGGCTAGCAGGGGCTGTGGATCGGGAGTGAGGGGCACCAGCAGGCTTTGGGGGGAGCCCAGGGCCAGGCTAGCAGGGCTGCGGGTCGGGAGTGAGGGGCACCAGCAGAGCTCTGGGGGAGCCCAGGGCCGGCTAGCGGGGGCTGCGGGTCGGGAGTGAGGGGCACCGGCAGGGCTGGGGGGGAGCTCAGGGCCAGGCTAGCAGGGGCTGCGGGTCGGGAGTGAGGGGCACCGGCAGGGCTGGGGGGGACCCCGCGGTGAAGTGGCGCCCCCTGCTGGTCACTGCGCTCCTGTGCACGGTGCTGACCGGGGGACGCGCGCCATCTGCTGGCCAGAGGGAGAAACGCGCCTGGGCACATCCAGCACAGCCCAGCCCAGCGGGCGGGGGCCCCAGGGGTGGTGTAGGGGGCCCGAGGGGATGCCCAGCCCCCCGGGAGCCGGCTGCCCACGCAGGCAGGGCCCTGAGGTCTCCTCCGCCCGACAGGAGATTGGCGACGTGGAGAACTGGGCGCGCAGCATCGAGATGGACATGCGGACCATCGCCACCGCCCTGGAGTACGTCTACAAGGGGCAGCTGCAGCCCTCCGCCTCCTGAGCCCCCCCGGGCCCGCCGCCCAGCCGGAGCGGGGCCGCGCCTCCGCCTTGCTGCTCGCCCAGCCGCCTCCGGGACTGCCCCTCTCCCTGCCGCCCGGAGCCGGCTCAGATCGCGGGGATCCCCGGTGCCACCCCTCTCCCTGCCGCCCGGAGCCGGCTGAGATCGCGGGGATCCCCGGTGCCACCCCCTCCCTGCTGCCTGGAGCCGGCTGAGATCTCGGGGGTCCCCGGTGCCACCCCTCTCCCCTGCTGCCTGGAGCCGGCTGAGATCGCGGGGATCCCCGGTGCCGCCCCTCTCCCTGCCGCCCGGAGCCGGCTGAGATCGCGGGGATCCCATGGTGCCACCCCTCTCCCTGCCGCCCGGAGCCGGCTGAGATCGCGGGGGTCCCCGGTGCCACCCCTCTCCCCTGCTGCCTGGAGCCGGCTGAGATCGCGGGGATCCCGGTGCCGCCCCTCTCCCTGCTGCCTGGAGCCGGCTGAGATCGCGGGGATCCCCGGTGCCGCCCCTCTCCCTGCTGCCTGGAGCCGGCTGAGATCCCAGGGGTCCCCGGTGCCGCCTCTCACCTGGCGTCCATCCTGCCCGGGGGGAGCCAGGAAGAAACGCCCCGTCCTGCTCTGGCCCCCTTGTCTCTGAGCATCCCCCGCGGGTGGGGGGCACTGGGAGACCTGGCCGTAGGCGCTTGGCTCTGGCCCTGGGGGCTGCCGGGCTGTCTGGTGCCCTGGCACAGGGGAGAGCCTTTGGGTGTAGGCCCTGGTGCCACCGGCGCCTGTCACTGGCCTGCAGGTCGCCTGCCCGTGGGCTGAGCGGCTGGCAGCGGGGGGCTTGGGCAGAGGGTGGCTGGCTTTTGGAGGGCACTTCCAACTGGGGGGCAGATCCCATCGTCCCCCCCCCCCCCCCGGTGCGACGCTGTGGGGGCCTGGCTGGGGAATGGAATAAAATGCATCAGTTAAAACCAGAGCAGGCCGCCTGTCAGAGCCTCTGTACGGGGGGAGCTGGGCGGTGAGAGGAACCCAGCCTCTCCCAGCAGGGGCACTGAGAGGGTGGGGCAGGTGCGGTGGCTGGGGGAGGGGGGCTCCCAGCAGGGAGCGTTGGTTGTACCGGCGCTTGCCCCATGGGGGAGGGGGAGTTAGTGCCGGATCAGGGCTCCCCCCTCCTTGCTGCCAAATCCTCTTCACACTTAAATCCCCCCCAGGCTCTCTGAGTCCCGGACAAAGGTGCCGTGTGACCCGGCCCCCGCTAATCCCCCCCCCCCTCCCGGCCCCATGCTCAGCATCTGATCTTCCCCCTCCCCCGAGCTGGGCCAGGCCTGGGGCCCAGGGTGGGGGGTTCCTGCTCTGTGCCCAGCCACTGAGGATCCCCTCTACCCCCTCCCCTGCCCCAGCCTGCCCCCTGGGCCCCCTTTGAAAGGAACTCACCTGGGCCCTGCTCTGGCTTCTCTTTGCTGCCACCATGCATGGGGGGGGTGGGGAGGGGGCAGGGAGCCTGCTCCTCCCCCACCCCACATGCCAGGGGGGAATTCAGCCTGGGGCACCCATTGTACAGCTGGGGAAAGTGAGGCACAGAGCAGTCGTGCACCAGCAGCAGCAAGTGGGGTGACTTTACAGGCCCCCCCAAACATTGTGCGGCTCTGGGGGTCCAACATGGCAGGCTCCCGGTGTCTCCTACCCACGCCCGGCCCCCTCCGCCCTTCGGTCACGCTCCTAGGCTTGGCCCGGCCGCCCTAGGTCCCTCCAGAGCCTGCTGGGGGGGCATGTGCCCCCTGGCCCTTGCTGGGGGCTTGGGACTCCCAGGGGCGCGCTCGGGGCCCCGTTGCTGCCTCTGGCCCTTCCCTGGTGCAGAGCCAGCCCTGCCCCCTCCCTGGGTCTGGCCCTGCCCGCTGGGCCCCACTCCTCCTGGGGTGGTGCTGGGGGGCCTCTGGCTGGAGCTGGCATGGGTTAACGCTGGCTGGCAGGGCCCGCCCCGTGCGGGGCGGGAAATCGGCTCTTCTCTGGACTTTGGCTGGAGCAGAACGTGTGTCTCAGCCCTGGGCAGCAGGACCCAGCGCAGGGCCGGTGTGGACAGCAGGGAGGTATGTGGGGTGGGGGGCAGCACCCTCCCCTGGCTGGGCTGGCAGCTGGATCCGGGCCCGGGGCCCAGCTGTGGGGGTGATGCCGGGCCCGTGGGGGGTGATGGGCGTAGGGGGCAGAGCTGGTGGCTGGTGCTTGGGGGGTCACGGACGGGGTGAGCGGCTCAGCCACGGATTCCCTGCGTGGGCCCAGGTGAGCCCCATCCCTGCCCCCATGCCCAGCAGCCCTGGGGGGGGGGGCGAGGCTGAGTGGGCCGGGCTTGGGGGGGACACTAGCAAGGGCTGGTCGTGGACACTCAGGGCACGTGGGCTGGAAGCCCAGATGGGGTGTCAGGATGCCTGGTTCCGTAGCCAGCCCTGCCGGCCCCTCCCCCGCTGTGTGCCTCGGTTTACCCACCTGAAACGCACACCCACCTTTGGCAGCAGCTGAGGAAGGGCAGCCAGCCCCGTGCATGCTCTGTGCCATGGATGGGGCATCCTGCTACCGGGGCTGGCATGGAGCCAGGGTGCCCGTGGGGCCCTGACCTTGTCGGCCCTTTGCCCGGGGAGGCGCGTTTGGGGGTCTCAGCTGGGCCCCTGGGTGGGGGCCGCCTGCCCCTCCATTAACCCTTCCAACGCTGACGCCCGGCCCCTGCTGTGGGGGGACAGGACCAGGCCTGGCCAGACCGGGCTCCCAGGGCAGCCCCTGGCGGGGGGGCGGGGGGCAGGAGAATAACCCAGCCCCTGGGGGGGGCAGGAGAAGGGGAATGGGGGGGCACCGACTCAGGGTGCAGCCCCTGGAGGGGGCACGGACTGGCCCGGCCCAGCCTGTGCCAGCTCCCTCGAGGTTATGAAACCGCCTCCCCGTCCGGGCCTCTCGCTATTCAGGGGATTCAGGGGCACGGATCTAATCCCCCCTTGGAAATGCCCCCCCCCACACACACCTCATCCAGCCCCGGGGCACTGGGCAGCCGGCCCAGGGAATGGGACCCACCTTCGCCCCTCAGCTGCCAGCCACTGCCGGGGAGCCCCCCAAGTCCTGCAGAGGAAGGTAGAACCTTGCTTCTGGGGGGGGGGGCGCTGGGCCCCCCACTCTGTGGATCAACGCCCCCCCCCCCCCCCCCGGCACCTCCAGGTGCAGAGCCCAGATATCGCCCTGCCCCGTGACCCCTTCCAAGACCCCGACCTCAAGGGCAGGGTCCTCGGGGGCGAGAGTGGGCAACCCACATGGCTCCACTGGCCCCAGCCCCCCACATGGGCAATGTTGGGGGGGGGGAGCAGGTCACTCATGGGGCCAGGCATCAACACCCCCAGCCGGGGGGGATTAGCCGGTAGGACAGGAAGCTCCCCCCTCCCGCAAGCCCCAGGGGGCTTAGAGTGCCTGGAGGGGGGCGGGGGGGTGCTGAGCTCTCCCCTCGTGACTGCAGCAGCCAGCGGCCAGGTCCACTCTGCCCGACACAACCCTACAATAACCACCCGGGGAGCAGCACCCTCGCTCGGGGTGGGGGAGAAGGGGCTGGAGCCCGGATGCTTGGGGCTCCATTTCAGACTTTGCCGCTGTGGCCCATCCCGTCCCCGCTCTGTGCCTCAGTTTATCCATCTCTGTGTCAGGGAAGAGGCCACATCCTGTCCCCGCTCTGTGCCTCAGTTTCTCCATCTCTGTGTCAGGGAAGAGGCCACATCCCCATCCCCAGTGCCCCCGGCCCCTCCCCACAGGCGCTGGGAGCCAGCCAGCCTCTGCCGCGCTAATCCCGGCTAATCCCCATCACACCCAGCCGAGGCCCATGGCCGGAGACCGGCCCGTGGGCGGTAAGGGGGAGCCGTGGCTGCGGGGGGCTGCACAGAGGGGGGGGTTGCTGGGCCATGCAGTGGGCGGGTGGGGGGTTTCTGCACCATGGAGTTGCCAGGTGGTAAGTGCCCCCTGCCCACAGGCCCGGCCCGAAGCCAGCGGGCTGGTGCCTGGAGACCCAACCCCTGCTCAGGGCACCCACCTCCCCCTGCCACCACACAACAGCAAACCCGCCGCTCCCCGGGGCACCCCGAACCTCACCTGGCACAGGGGCTCCGGCCTATGCTGGTCCCTGGGGGGGGGGTCTCGTCATTAGCACAGGCAGGGCACTTGGACGCCTGGGTTCCTGGGGGAATGTGGGGCCTAGTGGTCAGAGCAGGGAGCAGGGCGGGGCCCAGGACGCCTGGGGTTCCCGGGGGAAGTGGGGACTAGTGGTCAGAGCAGGGAGTAGGGCGAGGGCCCAGGACGCCTGGGTTCCTCGCTCTACCCGCTCCCCTCCAGCGTTGCGGTGTGTTTGGCCGCAGGTGCCAGGCATGTGGCTGTACCTGGGGCTGGCGGCCCTGGCCTGGGCGTTGGGCTGGTACCTGCGGGACCGGCAGACGCTGGCCAGCGTCCAGGACAAGCACGTCTTCATCACGGGCTGCGACTCGGGCTTCGGGCAGCTGCTGGCCAAGCGGCTGGACAGGAAGGGCTTCCGGGTGCTGGCCGGCTGCCTGACCCAGAAGGGGGGCCGACACCCTGCGGCGCGCCAGCTCGGCGCGCCAGCTCAGCCGCCCTGCGCACCACCCTGCTCGACGTCACCAGCCCCGAGAGCATCCAGCGCGCCCTGCAGTGGGTGCGGGCCGAGGTGGGGGAGAAAGGTGAGCGGGGGCAGGGGGAGCTCCTGGGGACTCCCGCCCCGGCCTCTCCCAGCAGGGGGCGCTGTGGGGGGCAGGGTGGAGGTGCTGGGGGGTGGGGGGGCAGGGCAGGAGCACTGGGGGGCTGCCAGCAGGGGGTGCTATGGGGGGCGCAGGAGCACAGGGGGGCTCCCAGCAGGGGGTGCTAAGGGGGCAGGAGCACTGGGGGGCTCCCAGCAGGGGGTGCTATGGGGGCAGGAGCACTGGGGGGCTCCCAGCAGGGGGTGCTATGGGGGCAGGAGCACTGGGGGCGTCTCCCAGCAGGGGGTGCTATGGGGGCAGGAGCACAGGGGGGCTCCCCAGCAGGGGGTGCTATGGGGGCAGGAGCACAGGGGGGCTCCCAGCAGGGGGTGCTATGGGGGGGCAGGGCAGGGGGCACTGGGGGGGGCTCCCAGCAGGGGGTGCTATGGGGGGCGTAGGAGCACAGGGGGGCTCCCAGCAAGGGGTGCTATGGGGGGCAGGGCAGGAGCGCTGGGGGGCTCCCAGCAAGGGGTGCTATGGGGAGGGCAGGGCAGGGGTGCTATGGGGGGGCAGGGCAGGAGCACTGGGGGCGTCTCCCAGCAGGGGGTGCTATGGGGGCAGGAGCACTGGGGGGCTCCCAGCAGGGGGTGCTATGGGGGCAGGAGCACTGGGGGGCTCCCAGCAGGGGGTGCTATGGGGGGCGTAGGAGCACAGGGGGGCTCCCAGCAAGGGGTGCTATGGGGGGGCAGGGCAGGGGTGCTATGGGGGGGCAGGGCAGGAGCGCTGGGGGGCTCCCAGCAAGGGGTGCTATGGGGAGGGCAGGGCAGGGGTGCTATGGGGGGGCAGGGCAGGAGCGCTGGGGGGGGTCTCCCAGCAGGGGGTGCTATGGGGGGGCAGGGCAGGAGCGCTGGGGGGCTCCCAGCAGGGGGTGCTATGGGGGGCGCAGGAGCACAGGGGGGCTCCCAGCAGGGGGTGCTATGGGGGCAGGAGCACTGGGGGGCTCCCAGCAGGGGGTGCTATGGGGGGGCAGGGCAGGAGCACTGGGGGCGTCTCCCAGCAGGGGGTGCTATGGGGGCAGGAGCACTGGGGGCGTCTCCCAGCAGGGGTGCTATGGGGGCAGGAGCACTGGGGGCTCCCAGCAGGGGGTGCTATGGGGGCAGGAGCACAGGGGGGCTCCCAGCAGGGGGTGCTATGGGGGGGCAGGGCAGGGGGCACTGGGGGGGGCTCCCAGCAGGGGGTGCTATGGGGGGCGTAGGAGCACAGGGGGGCTCCCAGCAAGGGGTGCTATGGGGGGGCAGGGCAGGAGCGCTGGGGGGCTCCCAGCAAGGGGTGCTATGGGGAGGGCAGGGCAGGGGTGCTATGGGGGGGCAGGGCAGGAGCGCTGGGGGGGGTGTCTCCCAGCAGGGGGTGCTATGGGGGGGCAGGGCAGGAGCGCTGGGGGGGTCTCCCAGCAGGGGATGCTATGGGGGGGCAGGGCAGGGGGCACTGGGGGGGGGTCTCCCAGCAGGGGGTGCTATGGGGGGCGTAGGAGCACAGGGGGCTCCCAGCAAGGGGTGCTATGGGGGGGCAGGGCAGGAGCGCTGGGGGGGGGTCTCCCAGCAGGGGATGCTATGGGGGGGCAGGGCAGGGGGCACTGGGGGGGGGGGTCTCCCAGCAGGGGGTGCTATGGGGGGCGTAGGAGCACAGGGGGCTCCCAGCAAGGGGTGCTATGGGGGGGCAGGGCAGGAGCGCTGGGGGGGGTGTCTCCCAGCAAGGGGTGCTATGGGGGGGCAGGGCAGGAGCGCTGGGGGGGTCTCCCAGCAGGGGATGCTATGGGGGGGCAGGGCAGGGGGCACTGGGGGGGGGTCTCCCAGCAGGGGGTGCTATGGGGGGCGTAGGAGCACAGGGGGCTCCCAGCAAGGGGTGCTATGGGGGGGCAGGGCAGGAGCGCTGGGGGGGGGTCTCCCAGCAGGGGGTGCTATGGGGGGCAGGAGCACTGGGGGGCTCCCAGCAGGGGGCTCCATGGGTGGCAGAGGCACTGGCTGGGGCAGGCGGGGGAGATCCCGGCCCACCTGCCCCGGCTCCCCCCAGGTCTCTTCGGGCTGGTGAACAACGCGGGGGTGGCGAACCCCATCGGCCCCACCGAGTGGATGCGGATCCAGGATTTCCGGCAGGTTCTGGCCGTCAACACCTTCGGCCTCATCGAGGTGACTCTGGCCTTCCTGCCGCTGCTCAAGCGGGCGCGAGGCCGCGTGGTCAACACGTCCAGCGTCCTGGGGCGGCTCTCGGCCAACGGGGGCGGCTACTGCGTCTCCAAGTACACCGTGGAGGCCTTCTCCGACAGCCTGCGGTGAGGCCCCCGCGGCCCCCTTCCCCGGCCCCCTTCTCCATCACACATCGCTGTGCCCGACCCCTGCCATGGGCCCCACCCAGCCCCCCAGGGTCCTCCACCTGGCCCCCTTCCCCGCCCCCCCCATCATGCTGAGGTGCCCACTGGGAGGTAGCAGCCCCTCCAGGGCCTCCTCTCAGCGCAGGCCAGGGTTACCCCCGATCCCTCCACTCTTTGCTGGGGGACGGGCTGGGAGCCAGGACTCCTGGGTTCTCTCCTTGGGGCTGGGAGGGGAGTGGGGGCTAGCGGTTAGAGCAGGGGGCTGGGAGACAGGACTCCTGGGTTCTCTCCTTGGAGCTGGGAGGGGAGTGGGGTCTAGCGGTTAGAGCAGGGGGCTGGGAGCCAGGACTCCTGGGTTCTCTCCTTGGGGCTGGGAGGGGAGTGGGGGCTAGCGGTTAGAGCAGGGGGCTGGGAGACAGGACTCCTGGGTTCTCTCCTTGGAGCTGGGAGGGGAGTGGGGTCTAGCGGTTAGAGCAGGGGGCTGGGAGCCAGGACTCCTGGGTTCTCTCCTTGGGGCTGGGAGGGGAGTGGGGGCTAGCAGTTACAGCACGGGGGGCTAGGAGCCAGGACTCCTGGGTTCTCTCCCCAGCTCTGGGAGGGGAGTGGGGGCTAGCAGTTACAGCACGGGGGCTAGGAGCCAGGACTCCTGGGTTCTCTCCCCAGCTCTGGGAGGGGAGTGGGGGCTAGCAGTTACAGCACGGGGGGGCTAGGAGCCAGGACTCCTGGGTTCTCTCCCCGGCTCTGGGAGGGGAGTGGGGGCTAGCAGTTACAGCACGGGGGGGCTGGGAGCCAGGACTCCTGGGTTCTTGCCCTGCACCCCTGTTAATGTGGCACCTCAGGAGGGTCGGCTCCCTGCTCTGGACACGGAGTTAACGCTGGGCCCCGGCCGGTGGGGGCTCAGCTCCGTTCAGGATCAGGCCTGTCCCCCCCCTCCCCCCCGCCGAGCCGCTCACTCGCTGCCTTGCAGGCGGGACATGCACCATTTCGGGGTGCGCGTGTCCATCGTCGAACCCGGGTTCTTCAAGACGGCCGTGACCAGCCTGGACGCCATCGAGGCCTCGCTGCAGCAGCTGTGGAGCCAGCTGGCGCCCGAGGCCAGGCAGAGCTACGGGGAGGACTTCTTCCAGCAGTGTGAGGGCCAGGGGCCCGCCGGGGCTCTAGCTCCCGCCCCCGAGTCCAGGGGCCTCCGGCACTGGGGTGCTCAGGTCACAGGATGAAGGGGGGCCCCTTCGCCGTGTGACCCCCAGTCGAGTCACTCGCCTGCTACCCTGCCTCAGTTTCCCCACCTGCAGAACAGGGCTGGTGCCACCCAGCTACCAGGGGTGGGGGTGGGGGGGGTTGGGACTGAGTCAGCTGAGCCCCTGCATGCCCCATGTGGGGCTGCTCTGTGTCCCCACCACCCCCAGTGTATCACCGAAGGGGGAACCCCTCCCAGCTGCTGGGGTGGGGGCTGCCTGACCCGGGGGGCTGCAGAAGCGGAGATGGGGGGGTGGCAGGGGGCACGAGAAAAGAATCGTGGCCCTGAGGAGACAGGAAGTGCTGGACGCAGGAGCCGCCTTCACTTCCTGTCCTAAACTCCCAGGTGCTGCCTGGCTGGATAAATGCTGCCCCCACCCCCGGGTGGTTGAATCTCAGCGCCAGGCAAGGGATCCCTCAGTAAACAGCTGCTGTGCCCCTCCCCAGAGGTGGCTGCTCTCACTGGTGTGTGCCCATGGCGGGAGGGGGGGGTGGGGGGAAGGAGGGCAGCATCACCAGTGGCCCAGGAGGTAGGAACGGGAGCCGGGCGTGGGGGGGCTGTGCCCAGCCCTGCCGCCCACCCCGGCCAATGCTCCTCACGCCCCCCCCTCTGCCCCCCCCCAGACCTGAAGGTGCAGCGGCTCATCATGAACTTCATCTGCGACCCCGACCTGAGCAAGGTGACGGGCTGCATGGAGCACGCGCTGCAGGCCAAGCACCCGCGGACGCGGTACAGCGCCGGCTGGGACGCCAAGCTGCTCTGGCTGCCCGCCTCCTACCTGCCGGCCTGCCTGGTGGACGCTGTGCTAGCCACGATCCTGCCCAAGCCGGCCCACCGCAGCCGCTAGCCCGGCCGGAGGGGGGGGGGGGGTAGCCCAAGGATTGTGATTGGGCCCCGGTGCCCCAAAGCCTGTTGAAAATAAACCGGCCCCACAAGGACGCCAGGCCTGGCCCGCTCGGCTCTGTTCACGTTCCCCTGGGCCGGGACTGGGCCCTTCCCCTTCCCGCCTGGCCCCTGCTCAGCACCACAGCCTGGGGGCAGGACTCCTGGGTCTAGCCCCGCTGCTGGGAAGGGAGGGGCCAGTGGGGTGGGTCAGGACTCCGGGGTTCTCAGCCCCGCTGCTGGGAAGGGAGGGGCCAGTGGGGTGGGTCAGGACTCTGGGGTTCTCAGCCCCGCTGCTGGGAAGGGAGGGGCCAGTGGGGTGGGGCAGGGGGGGTCAGGACTCCGGGGTTCTCAGCCCCGCTGCTGGGAAGGGAGGGGGCCAGCAGGGAGCAGGGTGCTGGGGGTCAGGACTCCGGGGTTCTCAGCCCTGCTGCTGGGAAGGGAGGGGCCAGTGGGGTGGGGGCAGGGTAGGTTGTCCCCCCTGTAGCCCCACATGTGACCAGCAGGGGGCCCAGCTGGGAGACCGTCAATGCCCCGTCCCCTCACGGGTCACTGACGAATGGTGGGGGGGAGCCAATGATCTGTCACTAGGGGGGCTGGGCTGCTCACTTGGGGGTGGGGGGCACAGCCGGGCCCCTGCCCCATCCCAGCAGGCGGGAGCGAGCTGCTCCCAGCCCCAGGTGAGATGAGTTGCTGGGTCTCAGCGGCAGGCGTAAGCCCCGTCCGGGTCTCGGAGCCCCCGCTGCCCGGCCATTGGGGGCCGGGAGGTGGAGCAGGGTGCCCGCGCCCGCTGTGGGGGGCAGAGGGATGCCAGGAGGCCACAGGGCGCCAGTGCCAAGCCCCACGTCTGGTCAGCAGGGGGCCCTGGCAGCCTCACCCCCTAACTAGCTGACCCCCCCCAGCCCTGCCCCGCCCCAAGGAGCCCCCACAGCCCAGGGAAGGGGCCAGGTTCTCAGCTGCTCAGCACAGCAGGGCCCCCCCCCGTCTCCACCCAGCCCCTGGGGGCCCCGCTGCCCCCCCCCAGTTCCTGCTGCAGGAAGCGTGACCCTTCCGGAGGGGAGCGGCCAGGACGAGTTTCCATGACAACAGTTGCCAGTGACCTTCAGGGGCTGAAAAATACAGTATGAACCAATGGGGGGGGGGGGGGGGGGGGGGAGGGAGGGAACATGTCCAGCCCCCCCCAGCCCCCGTGTTTCCAGGGAGGGGCCACCCGTCAAACAGAATCTACCCGGGTGAAATTCTTGGTGTGGTCACCGGCCTGGGCTAAGGATGATGGGGGACAGAGAGGGGCTGGGGACTCATGAGGCAGAGGGACTGGGGGAGGGAAATCATGCGCCCCCCTGCCCACACACTGAGCTGGGCAGCCCAGGCTCCAGGTCCCGCCTCTGCTGCAGCAGCAGAGGGGTTAACACTTGTGGGCAGACCCTGCCCCCCACTCACCACTGATGGGTGGGGGGGGTTTGCTCCCCTGGGACCCCCAGCACAGACACCCCAAGCCATGTGTGGGAGAATCCCCCCCCCCCCCATCAGACACCAGATGGGACGAGGTCAAGTCTCCCCCTTGCCCCCTGAACCGGGGCCCAAAGAACCCGACGGGAGCAGAACGGAGCGATCCGGGGAAGCTTTTTATTTTCAAAATATTGTGCCCCCCCCAACATCTTCAAACGAATCGACATTCCCCCCTCCCCCCCCAAAGACAGAGAACCCCCCAAGCTCCCCTCCCCCCCGACACTGGACAGGCAAGGGAGGGAGGGGCAGCTAAAGTAAGAAAAGGGGGAGAGGTTTTGGCAAATGTTTAAGGCACCTGCTGCCCGTCCATTAGAGGAAATACGGTAAGAGCTGCAGGACAGGAGCTGCCCACCAGGGGGCGCTGCTGAAAGAAGGCGGGCCCGGCGGCTTAAAGGGGCAGAGACACCCCCGGGAGCCCCCCCCCGCGTCCTGGCTGGGGGGGGGGGGCGGGGGGGGGCCCGGCGGTTACATGACCTCATAGCCGCTGCGGATCCCCTTCATGAGGCAGCAGGCGAAGATGATGCCCAGGAGCTGCAAGAGGAGACGAGGCGTCAGGCGACCGCGAGGCCAACGGCCCCCCCAGCTCTGGCCCCCGCCCCCAGCCGGGCCCTGCCTGGCCCGGCGACCTTTGCCCTCCAGCCCATTCGAGGGAGGGGCACCCCCAGCTCACCCCCCAACGCTCCCCGCTCTGCGCCCAGGCACAGCCAGAGGATCTAGGGCGGGGGAATTGTCCAGCGTCCCTGGATTCCCCCACCCCAGCACAGGCTGCCCGTCTCCGGACTCGGGCGGGGCAGGGCCAAGAGCGGGGGCGGGGCATGCCACTGGGCGGGGGCGGGGCCAGGATCGGGGGCGGGGCCAGGCGCTCCGTACCTCGAAGAAGGCGATGCCCAGCGCCACGGCCGCCACGATCACGATGTGTTTCTTCAGCCAGGTCTCGATACTCTGAGCGCAGCCCTGCAGGGGGAGCCGGCGAGGCAGTTCAGGGGCCTGGCTGGGACAGTGTGAACCCCCCTCCCCCCTTTCCCCGTCCTGCCCGCCCCCTCCCCCCCCCATCTGGGACAGTCTGAACCCCCTCTTTCCCCGTCCTGCCCGCCCCCCCCCATCTGGGACAGTGTGAACCCCCCTTCCCCCCCGTCCTGCCTGCCCCCCCCATCTGGGACAGTGTGAACCTCCCCTTTCCCGCCCACACCTTCCCCCCCTGGCCGGAACAGTATGAACCCCCACCACCCCCAGCCCACCCCCACCCTCTTTCCCCCCCACCCTGCCCTACCCACACGCTCTGCCCCTGGGCTGGAACACTGTGAACCCCCCCCCCCCCCGTCCCCAGCTGGGACAGTGTGAACCCCCCTTACCCCCCCCCCGGCCCCAGGCTGGAACTCACTTGGGTGTTGATGGTGGCAGCAGTGGGATTGACGTTGCAGGTGGCCATGGTGGCGTTCGCCCAGCAGCAGGATCTGGGGACGCTGTGGTTGCTTTTGAAGGGTTCGATGGCGAACCAGTCCGTGAAGTTATTGGCCCCACAGCAGGAATACTGCCAACGAGGAGAGAACCGGGCGTCAGAGCAAGCAGGAGCGAGGTCTAGTGGTTAGAGCAGGCGGCTGGGAGTCAGGACTCCCGGGTCCCCTCCCCAGTTGGGAACCACCCCACCCGGTCCCCCCAAAGAGGTCAAAGGTCGCAGCACCCCACTCACTTTCTCCTGCAGGTCGTCCATGGTGTGCGCCACCAGCGAGTCGTTGTTGTATCTCTTCACGGCGTCCTCCAGGCCGACCTGGAGCGCGGCGCGGACCTGGGGGGAGCAGGGGGTCAGAGGCAGAGCCTGAGGGACGGGGCTGCCAGGCCGAGCACCCCCGGGTGGGCTCCCGCAGCACCCACAGCCTCACCCCAGATGCAGGCTGACCCCACTGGCGATCCCCAAGAGACGCCTGGGCCAGGGGAGCAGGATCCCCCCACCTCCCCCATCGCGGGATCCACACGGCAGCCAGGTGCCCACCTTGTCCTTGAAGATGTACCCGGCGATGGCAGCCGCGATCTCCACCAGGAAGATACAGGTCAGCAGGACAGCGAACTGTGGGGGAGAGCGGGGTGAGCGGTGCCCCTCAGTCCTGACCCGCAGCCCCCCGCCGGCCCCCCTGCCCCCGCACCCCAAACCCTTGTGATGCCCCCTCAGTCCTGCCCCATAGACCCCAGCCCCGGGCTCCCTGCCCCCCCCAACCCCAAACCCTTGTGATGCCCCCTCAGTCCTGCCCCCGCAGCCCCCCACAGCCCCGCCCGGGCTCCCTGCCCCCGCAGCCCCCCCTCACCGTGGTGACCATGCAGTAATTCTCCTTTGAGGCCCCGCAGCAGCCGAAGAAGGAGACGAAGAAGATGACGACGCCCACGACGATGATGACGATGGGGGCGCCCGAGGCCGAAGGGCTGCTCATGATCAGCGTCTTGTTGAGCTCGATCTGCACGAGGATCCCGATGACGATGAGGGCGATGCCGCAGAGCTGGGGGGGGGGAGACGGGGGCAGGTCAACCCTGCGCTTCGCCTGGGCAGCGCCCCTCCCCCAGACGCGCCCCTCCCGGGCCCCACCAGAGCCAAGAACGTGCTGCCCGCGTCCCCTCGCCTGCTCGGCTGTGTGTCACAGCCCCGTACTGCTGGCAGCTGGTGGGGATTCGCCTGTAGCCAGGGTGGCTTTTGGAACGAGGAGGAGGGGGGGGACGCGAGGGCCAGATCTGCCAGCCTCAGGGAGTTCCGAAGCACACGCCAGGCCTGAAATGCAGCCACCTCTGGGGAAGGGCATGGCAGCCTCACAGCAAGTGCTGGAGAAAGGTGTCCCCGCCCCCCTCCCGCCGGATCCTGACATCTCCCCCTCCACCTGGTATCCCCTCCTGGGGGAGGGGTTTGGAGAGTCAGGGAGACCCCCTCCCCCGTCCGAATTCAGCCAGGACACCAGGGTTTGCACCCCAAGCCCCTGAGCAGTGCCGGGGCAATGACACGCGGACAGGAGACACCAGCCGCCCTGGCAGCATCTCAGACGCCAGAAACCTGGAGCAAGGGGAGGGGGTGAGACACCCCCCCCCCCCGACAAGGGGGAGATGGGACAGGTAAGTCCCACCTGGCCCCCGAGAGCAACCCACAGGCAGATCCAGGCCCTACGGCCTCCTTATCTGCCCACCCCGGCTGAGGATCTCCAAGCACAAACTCCATTGCACTCCGCCTCCTCCACACTCCCGTGTACACTGCCCCCCTACCAGCCTCCACCCCCTTCCCAAACAGCCCCACCCGGCCTATTTACCTTTCCCTGCCCAAGGAACACAGACCCGGGTGCAGGGACTCCACCCACTCGCCAGGGATCAAGGGGCAGACAGGGCCAACCGGGGAGGGAGAGATGCCAGAC